>CM044438.1:59084285-59147650 GCA_024363595.1 Xenopus borealis
TATTGGATCGACGTTTCGGTCCTCACAGGGACCTTTATCAAGATAAATAAAACAAACTGTAGCCATTAAATAGACTCACCCACCAGTGAACCATCACCAAAACTTATATTAGAAGGTAACTTATATTAGAAGTTACCTCGGAGTTCCATGACCTGTATAAAAACACTCGGCCTTCGGCCTCGTGTTTTTATATGGTCATGAAACTCCTCGGTAACTTATAATATCCTTATATTTTACAAGAGGGGGTACTTTATTCACTATATAAACTGTCTTAGTGCAAGAGGAGTACATTAGGTCCAATTATTGACCTAATGTATATATATTCTACACAGATAGATATATATAAATATATATATATATATACATATATGTGCCACAGTGCCTGCACACAAACCGATAAGGTTAGAGGTGCATGATCATATATATATATATTTTTTTTTGAATATATGTTCGTGGACGTCTTACTTCTGTGACGCACTGACGCCACTTGCGTGACTGCGTCACGGGACCAAGTACGTTCACGGACGCTATAACAGAACGAACGAAATATTGTTTTTTCTTTGCCACCATTGCATAATGTCAGAGGAGGACGCACTTGAGAAAGGGGGAGTTGAGCCTCCGAAACGTCGTGATATGTCTACTTAAAGATTAGTATGATTATTGACTTAAATCTGCTGATTTTGCTACGCTGAAACCAAATAAATGTTATGTTTTATATATCCAGGAGTGCGACTCTATTGGACTGTATATATATATATATATATATATATATATATATATATATATATATATATATAGTCCGTAAAGAGGGTCCGCACACACAGGACTTATAAAGTGAAAAAAATGGTTTTAATGCAAAAGAGCAATTCAAACTGACGTTTCAGTCAGCAATCTGACCTTTCTCACTTTGATATACATATATCTATATATATATTTATAGTATTTGAATCAAAAAAGAAGCTGAAAATATTGTCTGTCTGCATATCTACGTACAGTTCGATCATCATAAATATGTATATGATGGTTTAATATAACAGCGACTTGATTAAATTTTATTTCACAAATGTAAATTATGAGCAATATTATACTTTTACTTCCAGCTGATCATAGTTTTGGGAGAATATTCGACAGGTGCGAATTCGCCCACCAACACCAACATCCAAAAAAATGCACACTGGAGTTCGAAAATGGACACAGGCGTCATTGGTGCCGGCGAATTTTTGTCATTTCGTGAATTTCACTGGAAATTTGCAAATTTTCCTGTGAAGTGAAACTGAGGATATTTGCCCATCACTGTCAATAGTAATACAGGTATTTATTCTTACACTTTCAAAGCAACAAGATTGTATGTTTACATGTGCAAAGATTGATATTGTAAATTAAAACATTGCCCAGACATTTCAGTATTTAATTAAAAAACATATCCAATGCTTTTAAATGGCTTTCTGATGATTATATGCAGCTAATATGCAAAATACCAAAAGCCTACAATGCAGGCTTTGTTAACACAGAGACCAGATGGAGGGACTCAGCAGTACAGGGAGAGAGTTATTTCCTGGC
This sequence comes from Xenopus borealis, assembly GCA_024363595.1. Taxonomy (NCBI): domain Eukaryota; kingdom Metazoa; phylum Chordata; class Amphibia; order Anura; family Pipidae; genus Xenopus; species Xenopus borealis. The sequence continues at coordinate 59,085,846 of CM044438.1, forward strand.
AACACAGAATGGAATTAACTCAAATTACTGTGAAGAGCATCAGTGGATAAAGTTTGGTCCAATGGAGGACTCAGTAGGTGAGTGAAAGGAATGTGCTGGAACACAAATGGTGTGTGGAAGTTAACTAAGAGTGCTTCGCAGTTTGCATACGGTCAGGAGCACAGGGATGCAAGGCACTGCCAAAATAAAATAAAATGGTTTGAATTTCAGTTATCAGAACATTAGTTGTCCAAGAAAGCAGTGTTTATCTACCTTGGCTGACATCATTACATATTATTATAATAACAAGTGCTGTTGTTGTCCAAATAAAAAAAATTACTGAAAGGAATATACTATGCAGCACCGCAATTCTTTTTAGAGCAGCTTTGACTAAAACTGCTTGTAAGACCGTTGATTTACTTGAATCTTGAGATATATTTGTTTCCATGGTTACTATATTTAACCATTCACTTTTCTGTCGAACTTCTTTGAATAAAAAAAAAATATTCAAGATTTATTTTTTCCAATTAAAACAATGACATCCCACCCAATCTGGCATAGACTATATATACTGAAACCATGCTTTTCTTTGCAACCATCCATCAGTTCCATAAAAAGACACTATAAAGAACAATATCTATAATGTTTTCATCATTTCTTATCGATATCCAAAAGATCCAAAACAATCCAAGGACAATTTGTATCTTCACTTAAAGTGAGCATATATTTTTCTGACCTGAAGATTGTAAATTGACTTTTCTAACATCTTGAAGAATCATGACAACCCTTGAAAAGGGGACTCATTTGACCCTTCATTTTGAGCCAACCCACTGAAGCCTATTGTTACATACCTTAATGAAATGACAGGAGCCAAAAATTGGGTGAAACGGCCACAGCCATATAAATAGACAACCCAAGGCAATATTCTAAAGACAGCATTCCATAAGAGATTGCTACTATGATCTGCCATCACTGAGACTTGAGATCAGCACTATTTCATTATATCCACCCCTGAGTATTAGGCTGCCACTACCTAAAGATGAAAGGCCCAAAACTTTGCTACAAGTTCAGCAGCTCAGTCAAAGGAGAGAACCTCCTTTATCCCTCTCTTAAAATTTCCTATATAGAAGTCAGGCACGGTCCTGCTGCTGCTGTAACAAATAAAACATATATACAAGCATTATACATTATCATATATCTACTGTTTTGATCCAGAGGAGTGCAAAAACCCAGCCTGGAGCCAGTGCCAATTATGCCTCAAGAGGGACAAAATTCCTTCCTAACCCAATGACAATCAGAAACAGCCCCTGGATCAAGCATTTGACATTCATTTAACATGAACTAATACAATGCTGACTCTCACATTAATTCTGTATAAAGATACAGAAAGCACAATATAATAGTTCATTCAGGACAACATCCACATTCAGTTATTAATAGATATTATTGGGTACATAAAGAAGAAAACTCCTGATATTTATGAAAAATATGCAAAAGAATATAAGGAAGTGAATAGTAATGGGCGAAACGGCCGCGTTTTGCTTCGCCAAAAAATTCGCGAATTTCCATAGAAATTTGCAAATTTTTCGCCGATTCGAGAAACGAGTCGCGCGTCACAAAGCATTTTTGACGCGCGACTCGTTTTTGCGCGGCAAATTTTTTTTGTCGAATTTTTTTGGCAGTTTCGCGACGCGTCGTTTTTGACGCGCGTCTCGTCATTTTCGGCGCGCGTCGCGTCATTTTCGGCACGCGTCACGTCGTTTTCGGCGCGACTCGTTTTTGCGCGGCAAATTTTTTTGGCGAATTTTTTGGGCAATTCGCCCATCACTAGAAGTGAACCACTTATTCCCCTGACATTATATTGTTGCTTTTCTCCACCCCCAACCCAGCTTTCTCCAACCTTAACTCACTTCCTCTCTCCTAATCACATCTACATCTGATTCTGCCAGTCTCTAATGTAGACTGTAGTGTCATTTGGACACCTTGTCATACAACCTCTGTGCTTATAGCCCGAGTGTTTTCCAAAATATGAACTCACACTAATACCTTAACCACCACAAATAATTTGTCCTAATTGTATTCCTCAAGGAAGCTTTTTATGCTTCTATTGTCAATTATCCGGATGCATTGAGACTTTTCTCTATGGAACCAAGGTCCATATCTCTTAGAGAATAATATCTGCATTTATATCTAAATGTCTTTAGTATAATTTATAGATGAATAAAAGAAATGTCCTGAGCAGCATTTGCAGACACATCAAATTATAGAACACAATTGGTTAATTTAAAAACCACTATTATGTCAAAAATTGTTTTGTTTTGTAATTCAGATCACACCGGAACGTTAAGACATGCTTTCTTAAATGTTAACACTGGGATATTTCTGGTGGTCAGCAGTCATGACAGGATGTCATAACAAATAGATGTGAATAAAGAGTCTGTTTCCTAGATGTCTATAACAGGATGATACTTCCATACTACCTAGCAATCCCTAATATTTATCATGTTAAAAATGTTTTTAATACTATATTTTTAAGTGACAAACCAGGAAAGAGCAACAACTTATGTCTTGTTGCTTTGATCTGGGCATCTGAAGGATGATGGTATCAAAGTTCTGCAACAGCTGCTGTGCTACATTCACATAATTCCTTACACAAATGGCAAAAATGTCAACGCTTTATTTTTTATTACTACTTCTGTACAAATAAAGAGTTTCAGTTGCATTTAAAAGTAAAGGCTTGTGTATCTGTAATATAACTAAATAAACTAGATTTTTAAAGGAAATAGAATAAATGATGAAAAAGTCCATTTGAAACATATAAACACATTTCCCCCTCCTACATTAACCGAATGGGCAGATTTATCAAGGGTTGAATTGAAAATATGAAGTAAAAAATACAATTTCAAGCTATTTTTGTGTACTTTGGCTAGGGATTATTCCAAATTCAATTAAAATTTGCAAAAAATACCAAAAAAAATTTAATTTTGAAATTTATCAGTACTGTCTCTTTAAAAATAAACTTTAAAAAAAACAAACCCTACCATTACTTTGAAATTTGACCTTTGATAAAGCTGTCCCTAATAGGTAGATTTATCAAGGGTTAAAGTAAAAATTCAAATAAAATAAAATTGACTTTTGAGCTATTTTTGTGTACTTCAAATAGGGAATAAGCCAAATTCTATTTGACTTTGCAAAAAATTTGATAATTCAGATTTCTAAATTCATCATATACTGTCTCTTCATTGACCATTCACCATCTAAGGGCCCTTATACACGGGTGTTTTTTTGACCTGCGCTCGTGGGTACAACCTCATTGAAAAAATGAGGTGCGTCTAGACCTGCGCTCACCTGCAGCTGAACGCAGTCAAACGGAATGCAGGTGAGTGCAGGGGAGTGTAAGGGCCCTAAAACCTGCCATATTGCTGTTTTAGCCTATGTGGGACCCTCCTATTTGGAGTCAAATGGTGGACTTTTTTGGGGGGGGAAAACGTTGAATCAAATTTGATCAAATGCACTATTACTCCAATTCAAATTTGGTCAAATACGGACCTACTTGATCAAAAACATACATATTCAAACAAAAAAATTGCTAATCAATTTTGGTTTGTCTTTTTGAATTAAAATTTTGAAGTTTTTTCACTTCGAAATTTGACCCTTGATACAGTAGATCTGCCCCATAATGTTCTCCTAACTTATACTAAAAAGGGAGCAATTGCAATGATATTTAAAAAAAAAAAAAGAATATTTGTAAGAACTGTGGATATCTGTAATACAAGGTTGTTATTTCTTTAACTATGACTAACCACTAGGAAATATATATTTTATGCCTAAATATCAATTAATGGGTTTGCTGATTTCTCATAATCTTGTAGGCTGTAAGCCTTGAACTGTCTTGAAAATGCTAACTAATGCCATTTTCACAATGAATCAAATACTGCCTTTAAACATGGAAAACCAGCAAATAAACTTTATGATTGCAACATATTAGCAGTCACAATCTATATAACCTGCCAAGATATCCTGTAACAAACGCCACCTGGAGCCTTGTCAGGCGCTCTGAGCGGCGCATGCTTCCTGTCCGGTGTCGCTCCCAAAACGACGGAGGCCAGTGCCACCACGTGGGTAGCTATGTATCATACTATGTATTGACCACACATCATCATCTGCTTACTAGGTACTGCTGTGTAAGAAATGGTGGATTTATCAAACTAGGCATACATTTTCAGCATCAAAGTTTTCAACATAAAAGTCCATGTATGAATAAATTATGACTAATGATAAATAGGCCCCTTTATGTATTAAATGTCATTTAAACTATTTACCAGTATACTTTTAATGAGTTTTTAATGAGTATCAAATCATTATATAACATAAAATGATCTCAAAAAGTATAGGTCCTTTAAATATATCAGACTTTTTTAATTAGGAACATGGATCACCTCATGATGTCATTTTCTTAAAATATAGAAATTGTGACAAGCAAAAACTAAATGGTCACTTCAGAAAAATGATGACCAAAAAAAGCTTGGGGAAATTAATGAACAATCTTCTTGGGTATCAGTTTGTTATGTGGTGAGCAAATGGGGTAATCTAAAGTATTCTTAAATGCAAACTAAGACCTTATTTAAAGCCCTTCTTCAGAATTTAATTTAAAAAAAATCCAGTTTCTCATGGGTATCGGATGCGCAAAGCTATCTCATTAGCTAAGTTAGCTGTTTTAAATCAACCAATAACTAGATCACTTTGCATATGGTTGTTGAGGGTTTATAACATCTACAGTGGACATTATAAAACTCAGAAAAATCAGTTGCAAAAATAGTTACCAATGAACTTCAACTTGATATATTTAAAATATTAGTGTGCTGTATGATTTATTTATTAAAACAATGCATCAGATATTTCCTAAATGAAAAAATACAGGATACATTTCTACATTCCCTGTCAGCATCCTGGAAGCTAATATACAGCATTACAGCAGCAAACATAAACTGCCTAGGAAAATTTAAAAATACATAATTCCAGTCTTAATAGAAAAAATGTAAAGTTTTACATCAAAACACAAAAATAAAACAAGTCAACAGCAATGAAGAAATGTAAAACAAAATGAAATTCCTGCCCCACAAACTCTTGTTTTTTAAATAATGTTTATTTTAATATTGTTATTGAGAGTATTAACAAAAATATTGTCAGTTAGTTCTTGTAAAACAATTGTGGGAATATTTTAAAATGAAAGCACAATCCAATATAATCCAACACAATAAAAGTATCAGAATATTATGACTGACTGCCACATTTCATCATAAAATCAATTACAACAAAATAGATTTCAGTGTAAAATGTGACTCCTCAGAGTAATAGAAAATAAAATAAGGAATGTTGACTATGTTAACTGTTAGAGCTTTATACTAGAAATACCAATGCTACAGTCTTAAATAATTAGTTTATACACTTTGTTTTCTGTTCTGGAATGGAGAGTGGGTTATGAAAAATAGCAGAGGTAATAGGTGAGGAAAATATTTTAGGAATATCTGTCCCTTTCTTTCTGATCTACCTCTGCATTGAATACTTGAATATTTTATCATGGCAATTCCATTTCTGCATACTTTTGTGACTGTCTTTGATCAGGGGCTCAAAGTGACATCTGCTATACCTTCCTTTTTAAACTGTTTCTCACATGACCAGTGCCTTTTTTGCCTTGGTGTTTTCTTCTTCATACCAGTCACCCGCCACCTTCACCATTGTTCATGATCTCTGACTCACATTAGATTTATTCTAACATGAATTCATTCATCCAGATCATGGTATATATGTTGAAATTAGTCAAATTAACTGGACTTGCTGTGTTTTTTTCCCTTGAAGACATTTCACCAGTCATGATTGGATGATTGGTGAAACATCTTCAAGGGGAAAAAACACATCAAGCCCATTTGACTCTTTATGGCTATTCACCATTGATTCCCCATGAGGTGCTATAACTCACTGAAGGGTTCATCTTCTGAACTGTGGCACTGAAGTACTGTATGAGAGTATGGAGTATGATAGAGCATATTGTGATGTCATTTGCTATAATTATATTACTATGGCAAATTATATTTTTAATTGTTTTCACTGCTTGTTTCCACACTTGATAAAGGGTTCATCCCAAGTATTCATGAGCTTGAAAACATTTTGGTCCAGCTCCCATATTTCTAGTTAGCATTAAAGTGTAGGCATCAAGATGGGGTAAGATAAATGGTAAAAAAGGAAAAGGCAATGTAAATAGTTTTTTTTGGATACAGGTATGGGACCTGTTACCCAGAATGCTCAAGATGTTTATATATTTTGGCTCTCCATTCCTTACATTATTTAAAATGTGTACTATACCTGTATCAAGAAATATGTCAACGTTAGCATTTAATGTAATGTAATATGTACTGCAGCATCATTGTATTGGTGCTTTACTAACTTTGGTTATCTCTATTTGGGTGGATTAGCAATTTGGGCTAATATGCATAATTTAAAAATATATATATATATATTTGTGGATGCATATTTAGTGATTAGAGTGGATCGGCTAGATGTAGCAGCATGCTTTTCTTTTTTTATTATTTGTCATAAGGCCCTATTTCCCTGTGACTTCAGCTGAAGGTGCAGCATCGGGAAGTAAATCTGTAGATCAGCTCACAATGCTTGAACACACTGTTAAATAAAGCAATTGTCAAGTGCAAAGTGTAATATTGCTCTTATATTGGTTAAACATTCCTCATAAACAACAAAAAGGGATTTAGTAGCAGTTGTATTACTGCAGATTCAATAGATAGGATTTCTTTATGTGTGGTTTTGTAAGAAAGACAAGTTAGGGCACAAGGTCTTTATTTATTTTCACATTACGTTGTTTGTGCCTCCAGAGAGGGTTCATCTTGAGCAAGGTTGACACATTTGTTGGCAGGACATAACTCAGAACAAATTCAGTTTTCTGGGAAGAATGTGTTGATATTTACCACATAGCAAAACAAGTTGAGGGAATTTCAACAGAGAGTGATTGACAACATTATTCTTTGAAGAGGATTTGATATAAATTCCTTAATGCCCCATCTACATAATGCAGTGAAGAAGGCTTTGGCTATAGTCTTACTTTTGGCATGTAACTTTTAATAATGAGGGTAAACTGCATTGGTATGCAAAACACAGTCTTGTATAACTACTGACAAGATTTCTTCCATACTTTTTCAACCATTTAGATTTCAGTGACCAGGTTCAGGGGTTAAATATAATAGGAGATTTAAAATGTAAAATGTACAAACACATTATGTGTCCTCTCCTGTTTTAGAGGTGCTTTGCCATTTAAATCAGTACTATGAAAGTCAGTGCTTTGCATGTATTAAAAATATATATTTTACTTTTTTGCCTATATTTTGCTGTGCACTTTCTAAATCTTTGTAAAGAACTATAATCAATGTATTAAATTAATGCAATAAACACTAAAGAATTTGAGAATTGCAATTAGCATAATTTCTTTATTCACTCTTTTTAGGGTCTTCAGAAGCAAAACAAAGCCACAATAAGCCTTATTTACAGTACATTGTCGATTGCCTATTTGTTCAATTACCAAATACAACCTACGCTATTTCAGTCAGCATTTGTATAACCGGAACAATTAAATAGAACAATATTTTTCATAGAGAATTTCTAGTTTCCTGCCTTTTATTCTGCTTTATTATCATGTTAAACAGGCATTGAGAGTAGTTAAAAGGTACACAAAGTAGGATATTATCCATTGTTGAAAACAGAGCTCACTACAATTCACCAGAGGGGAATTTCACAGCTCTCTACTCTCTTGTATATGATTTTTAGAGAGAAAAGTTAAAATTCACCCCTAAATATGTTAATACACAAATAGACAATAAGGGTTGTACCCTGCAGTGATCTATGGTAAATTAATTTTTCAACATTTCATAAGAAATCCTCAATGTGTCTTAACTAAGTGTTTTAACTGCTGTTTCAATAGAAGTGATGATATTATTTATACTTTGCCATGCAGATTGAGAGTCAAATGGCATTGATCCTCATATTAAAAAACTGTTAGCTGGTCAGCTATATTGCTCTTTGAAGGGGGTTCAATTTCTGTGGGAATGTATGTGGGAATTACCTTGTGAATTGGTTGAGGCCTAAGACAGGTGGAGAAAGGTGAAAATGTCATAACAGGATGTGAGGTAGTGTAAAGGATCAGCACTAGGAAAGGCAAGAAGTGCCCTCTTTTGCTACCTTGCTTGGTAGGTGGGAGTGTTTTGTGGAAATTAAGACATGGAAACTGATCTCCTTGACTCTGAATGGTGAGAGCTCACCCATGCAATTCTGAATAGATCAATGACTCAGTTTGAAGTAGTTAGATTTGTTTTGGTTTTGGTTGATCATTACTGGTTCACTTGAACCTGGTATGTTAAATCTATTGTTTTCTGGCCAAATAATTTATGGTCAATTACATATTTTTGTGAGAAATCAGCCAATTTTTTTGACACATACTTGGCCAATTTAATATAGGAGCCTTGGGTGCTACCTGAATTTTCATTGCCTACTTCAATTCACAAATGTATGTCTTGACTGAAAAATGTATTGATCAGTTGTGATTAGTGTTGGCTAGTTTTACAGTATTCAGCTGGACAGAATATAAGTAAGCTTAAGGCTCATTGCACATAGAGGATATTGTCTGCATGAACCTCTCAAGGAGAACAGCAGTAGCCAAACTTAAGGCATGTGCAGTACTTCTTACTGAAACAAGTGTGAAACAATTGTGGTAAGGTGAGATTTTTACCATTGGGGGTTTCCCCCAAAGAAAACAGGGAAGGTAAAACATGTAGCAAACTGAACTACCTATTTGGGTGTGAGAACACAGTGGGGAGATTTGCAAAACACTTTTTTTAAGTGGTGCAGAAATACTGCATTTAACAAAAATAAATTTGGTGAAAGTAAATTTACTGCTCTGAATGTCTTTACATCTGAGTGTACGTAACTCTTTCCCCTGTGTCAGCTCTATTTTCAGCTTTTCTGCGTTGTTTACTCCATTCACCCCTCTGTTTGGTGCAATATGGGCAGCCCTATAACCTATTTATTGAGATTCACAAAAAGAAATTTGGTGAAAGTAAATTTACTGCTGTGAATGATGCTGGAAACATAAAAAACTGTGAAAATGTACATCTTAGTGTGGTGTTTGTGCAAGGTGCCTGCAGGAGTCACTGTGCACAGCAGTTTTGTTGTACATGCACAGTGCCTTCTATGCTGTTTAAAAGTATCCCTTGAATTCGAATTTTGAATTTAAAGGGGAAGTGGTTGAATGTTTTTTTAACGCAATTCGACCAATTGAATGATCGAATATAACAAATTCGATCGATCGAACAATTTCAACCCTTCAATCAAATTTTTTATGTTCGATCACAAAGAACTTTAAAACACCTATGGGAGCTTCCCATAGGGTTTTAAAGCAATTTGGTTTTTGTAAAGTGGACGTACTTTGACCATCGAGCATTTGAATACAATTAAATTTGAATTATTTGAATCGGTCGAATTTTGAAAATTTGATGATCTAAGTGTCCTCATTTGCATATCCAAAATTCTAATTCGATTTTTTTTTTTAATTTGATCGAATTTTGAATCCTTTATGTGAGTTTAGTAAATGGGCCCCTAAGTTGCTGCTGATGTGTAATGGCTGCATGAACCTGCTAATAAAGCTTTGTTATACTCTGATCATCCTCGGCTACCAAAACAGAACAAATTGGCTACGAGATGTCTCTTCTACCTCTGCAGCAGCCTGCAGCTTTTATCCCAAACCCTGGTGAGCCTACCATACCTTTTACTGCTTGGATTCATATGTCTGAAAATTACATTACTGCTGCTGACCAAGGGGAGATTTCTGCTGCTAGAAAGCGTGCTTTACTTATTCACTGAATGGGAGCAGAGGGACTATACATTACTATTACTTGATGATACTTGATGCTGAAAGATATAAATTACAGCAGCACTGAAACACGCACAACCTCCTCGCGCCCATCTGGTTAAAAGAGTGTTTAGAGTTATTAGAAAAAAATTCAAAATGAATTATAAAAAAAAGCTACTCCTGAGTGCAGATTAATTTACTATAAGATCTATTGCAAGTGTATTTGTCACAGCATTGTGGTTAACTGACCCTTTGCCTGTTATTCGGTTATGATATCAAGGGTAATTTCACATGCCCACTGCACATGCAGCAGGTGGCATTGAGATAAGATAAACAAGTCGCTATACAATTGCAAGTGTAATTTGGATTAGGCAAGTATCTGGTGACATATGATATCAATCTAAATAATGCTGTGGCTGACCTTCATCCACACTCCTGTCTCAGAGCCATTTATTTGTGACTATAAGGGGGCAAAGGGTATTGCAAAGGTGGTTGCAGGGCATAAGGGGAGGCAGCAAGATTCATAACCATCTCAGCAGTCTGAATAAAATGCAGTTTGCAAGTTTTACTCACTTTACTTGTGTATAACAGCTATTTTATATCCCTTCAACTCATTATTTTCCTAAACTCCTCCTCTGCTAATCTTAATTACTGTATATGTTTCTATCATGCTAGAAACATTATTAAAACATATTTAACTAGTGCCAAGATATTCTACAACACTGTATTTATATATTTATGTGTAGATTTTTACATCATGATATATAAATGATACATACAGTATTTTCTTCAATTAAATACTGTACAGTGTAATTTATTAAACTGATGCTGCAGTAGCTATGGGTGAAAATGTGAAATTTTCTTTGTGGCATAAATGTACTTGCAGAACCTCATGCTTAGGTGCTTGAATAATTCCTGTACTGCTGGGATTTGTTGGTGGGTCTGAACTTCTGGAAGGTCTAGCATCACAGCTGATGCTACCTGCCATTCACAGGCTTTTTTGAATAAACAAAATAAAATATGACAAGGATGGATTATAGGGCAGAACACAACAAAAAATATTTTGCGCAAGCCTTCTACTGGCATAAACTCATACAGCACTTGGACTGACAGTATTCATATTTACAATTTCAAATGAATAGAGAACAGCAGAGCATTGGGTGCTGGGATCATCCATTAATTTTAAGGGACAGTACTCAATTTAGGCATTTTTTTGTGAATACAATTGTAAAGAATCCTTCAGTATGACAAAAATAATCAGATCAGAGAAAACATTGAATGCAAATCAAAATCTCATAGCAGAATTCTGTTTCACTCTTTCTGTATCATATACTAGTTTTCACTTGTGCCTCTATAGCCAAACATATAGAGGTACATATATCAAAGTTTGAATTCATGTGAGTTTTTTAAAACTCACATAAACTCCTATAAATAAAATTCGACTGGTTTTTATACTTGGAAGAATTTAAATGACCCAAAAATTCAAATGGAATTTGATTTGAATTAGATCAATCTCGATTTGAGTTTTTTCTCTGAAAAATTCGACCCCATAAGAACACTATACAGTATATCCCTAATGTGCAGAAATATATTCATATGTGGAGAATAATAAGTCCAAAGTACAGCATTGCACACAATTCAAACACTTTAATAACAGCTGCATGTTCTGAAAATATCCAGTTTGTGATTACATAATTATTTGTATTATGTCAATCATTTTTCTCTTTGTCTCATTCTAAAAACGAGAAATTACATCTAAGCTTCTAACAACACAATCCTCTGTGATTAGCATGTAATTCTGAAAAGAAGCAGAGAGATGTGTTATTTATATAGAGAAATTTAAAAAAATGCAATATTCTTCACCAGAACAAGGACTGACTCTTCTTATTCTGCCAATAAGGCTTTTTTTTGCTATTTGCAAACTGTGTCTGGCTTGTGGCAATTTCAATAAATTGCATCAGTAACCCCTTCTTCAGGTGTGATTACTGTGACCAGTCTGACAGCTTGGTTCAGTGCAGTTCATTTATGTCAATAAGTGTAGTCATAATACAATAACTTGTTATCAAGAAAGCTCTGAATTACGAAACGGCTGTCTCCCATAGACTCCATTACAAGGAAATAATCCAAATCTTTAAAAATTATTTTCTGTCTCTGTGTAATTATAAAAGAGTACTGTGTACTTGATCCAAACTAAAATATAATGAATCCTTATGGAAAGCAAAACCAGACTATTGGGTTTATTTAATGTTTACATCATTTTCTAGTAGATTTAAGGTATGAAGATCCAGATTACAGAAAGATTCAGATAACAGGATAGCAGGTTGCATACTTGTACTGTATAACTTAACCTGGATGAGTGAAATCCTTCACAAACAAAGGCTGTATAAATGCAAATAGCAATACACTGAAAATCAATCAGCTGCCATCATTAGAGTATCCAGTGGTTCTGTAGCCCACGATAAAAAGATGAGAGAGATAAAAAAGTTTCCCATATAATGACCATTCTCTTATTTTAATTTAAATAAACTCCAAGGGACAGATTTACTAACTGGAAAAATTTGCCAGCGTCTGCTTTGCACCCAGCGCAACATTTTGCCAGATGAAAATTTGCTCAGACAATGCTAATTCACTAATACAGATGCAGCCACTTGGATTTGTGTGTTAAATGTGTCATGACTCAGGGCTAATTGAAGAGAACTGTGTTATCTAAAGTTATCTTAACTAATTTAATGCATGTAACCTTTTCATTAGCATACCAAAGCACCATTGTTCACAATGATGAACACTTCAATTAGATGGGATGCTGTGACACACTTTTCTGTGTTATATGAGACATGTGTGAAGTCTGAGTTTAGTTATTCTGTGTCCAAAGTGGCTTCATCTGTATGCAGAATTGCATCCTGAACGCCGAATGCTGGCGTAACTTCAGTAATGTGAGTATTTCAAGTTGTAGATAAACAAGCAATCATTTTTCACCTAGCGAAAATTTGCTAGAGATCTTGCGCTCAGTTTAATTTGCATCTGGCGGTAAATTTAAAGCTGTATGAACTTCTTTATGTTGATGTTCAGCTAATACTTTACATTTACACTGTTTATTACACATGTTGAGGGAACCTTAATAAAGACAATAGAGTTGTTATAATGCCCTACACATGAGCCCACTGTAAAATTAATGTTCCATTTGTGGAGTAAGGTCCATTCGCCAGAGCGAAAAGTTGCCTGTCAATAGAGTGCGAATGACCGCTAGCGCCTCTAGCAAATTTTCGCTATGTGAAAAATGATTGCTTGTTTATCTAAAACTTGAAATACTCACATTACTGAAGTTACGCCAGCATTCGGCGTTCAGGATGCAATTCTGCCTCTTACACTAGCAAATTGGTGCTTGTGCCCGTTAATAAATTGGCGATGACCCTGTGAGTGATGACGCTAGCGTTAGCCACTTCGCCCTTTAGTTATTTTATATGTAAAAACTCAAAAAAATTTTGTTTTCAGAAAACTTGAATTGAATAAAATCGCATATATTTTGCCTAGGACAAATCCCATTGATTTTACATGAGCTCCAAGCTATTAGATCTCGAAGATTTACATTTGAGATTTTCAGATTGTTTTGCACATAATAAATGTTGAACATTTCAGTTATTTTAATTCATGTTTTAGCACAAACATTTTTGAATCACGGTAAAAATCCAAATTTGAGCATTGATAAAGCATTCTCATAGATAATCATCAAGAAAATAACCAAGACATTTTTAGATTAGCCTTCAGTATTCTTCATGTTGCAGTGCTTCTTCCACTCAAGGCCTTAGGTGCACATTTACAAAGGGTCTAAGTGAGTTTTTGAATAAAATTAAAATTTCAAAGTAATTATGGGCTACTTCGACTATAGAATACTCTGAAATTCTATTTGAAAAAATCCAAAAATCCGAATTCCTTAGTATTGGCTCTTTAAAAAAAATTCAAATTAGACTATCCGCCACCTTAAAGCTGCCAAACTGCCGTTATAGCCTATGGGGGACCTCCTGGAACCTTTGGAATTAAATAAAATCGAAATTCAACCATGGAATTTATTTTGGGTGGTCATTTTCGATCGATTTAAAATCGTTTGAATCGAATGATCACATCATTCGAATCGACTAATCATATAATTCGAATCGAATAATCACATTGTTCAAATCAAATAATCGCATCGCTTGAATCGAACAATTTGAACTATTTAAAATTTCCAGGACTTAGAAAAATTTACAGGAAAGCTTCCAGGAGGCCCACCATAGGCTATAATGGCAATTCGGCAGCTTTAAGATGTTGAATCTTCAAATTCAATTCTTTTTAAAGGGCCAGTACTTAGAAATTCAAAATTTAAAATTTTGAGCTATTCAATAGTCAAAGTACCCCAAAATTACTTAGAAATTTGAATTTAAAAATTTAAAATTTTATTCGAAAATTCACTTCAACCCTTAGTAAATGTGCCCCTTAATGTTTGCAGGATAGTGGACTTAACAGGTCATTAGTTTTATCTTGAACCTTCTTGATTGATACTGCTGCTTCTTGATTGATACTGATTGATACAGTTCTATTTATAAGCTATATCATAGTCAAAGGCTTTATTATATAACTAGCGTTACTAATGTACAGGCTTTGTGCTCCAAATTATGGGAAAAAAAACCCTTATCCAGAAGGCTTTAGGTACCAAAGATTCCCAATAATAGATCCCTTAGTTGTATAAAATTTTATACAACTGAGAGTTTAAGGATATGGCTTTTAATTGGAAGCTTTTCATTGCTAAAAATTGGTAAAACCACAATGAACAATCCTTGAACAAATCCCTTTCATTGAAGAATGAAAGTGAGATCTTTTCCTTTCTAACTGGCAGTCATGTAATGACACTGAAACAATGGAAAGATTTTTGCATTATTTCTTCTTAATGAGGTGAGAAGTCATTACAACTAGAGAAACAGTATTTTTTATTTCTCCTTTTGCCCTTAAATTATTTTAGTAGCCTAATGATGTGATTTGGTGTGATTTGAAATGTATTTTAAAATGACAAACAATAAATCATTATTGTTATTATTGTTATTAACTACAAAAAATGTATTAAGATTATCTGGTTTAAAATATTTTCCATATTTCGCTTATATTCCCTGAAGTGCCTTTAACATATCATAACTGCATTTCTTTATATTCAAAAGATTTATTGAAGTATGTATGTATAACTGTAATGGCCTGCCTGGAGTTGAACCAGGGACCTAATGTTTCTGGGCTGTTTAACTTACCATTGCTCTATGTGAGCAGTCAGGTTTTGCCCTGGTTCACTCCCCTTGCTATACATGTAACTGCAAGTAAGGCAGGGTTCTGTTCAGCTGTTCTCTATCAAACCCATGTGATCAGCATAAGCCATTAGACTGCCTATAAAGACCCCTGCCCTGCACTGAATCTTTGCCCAATATAGGTTCTGCTATTGTGAGTTCCTGGGTGTGATTTGACTTTGATTCTAGTGTTTGACCTTCTTGCCTGTGACCTCGACTACGCTTCTGTCCTGATTTGGTACTGTATTATCTGACCCTGGTTATTGAACCGGCCTGTCCCTTGACTACGCTTCTTGTCCTCCGTTCCTGTACCACGTGCGGTTCCCTTGCTCGCCCAGAACTCTCCCCCTAGTCCTCTCACATTAAGACCTGGCGGCATCCAATTAGCTGAGGGCTCCTCCCGAAGTGAAAGGCGGCTGTTAAAGGCAGAAGAGTGAGCCGTGACCGGGACATTGGGGTTTGTTCTGGGTTTTGGGATACCAATCGTTACAATAACTTTATTTGTAAAGTGCTGTTAAGGAGCCGCAGCGCTGTACAGGAAACTTTTAAATATTAAAAAAAATTAAATAAAGTTCTATTGCCCTACATGTGCCCCCTGTATAGTTGTGTTGCCATATGTTAGGAAATGTAGGGGGGGAAGGAGGGTAACCCCCCCAAAAAAAATCAATCTTTTTCAGACTATCACCCTCCTATGCTAAAATACGCCAGCATTTTTTTGGGACTTAGAAAAAAATTATACATTTGTTTTACATATTGTATTGAACTTCACCTGGTCTGACCTGGCAAAGTAACGTCTAGCGTAAGTGGTAACGATCAGGAAAATGGCGTAAGGGTGCGAAGTTGCACAAGTCTATCTACTTCGCTAGCGAAAATTCGGTGTTAGTGAATTTGCGAAGTTGAGAAATGATGACATGCTGGCAGATTAGCGCTAGCGTTAGATGCTTCGCGGTTTAGTGAATTTGCCCCTATGGGTGGCAAATATTTTTTTTTATGATACCATTCAAGTCTTTGGGCAGCCAGCACAGAGATTAGGAAATGTCATGAGCAGGGTGGACTGAGGGCAGTGTTCAGCCTACCAACTGCCTTGATCCACTAAACTTGTTTTTTAATGGCCCAAACCCACCTGACCTGCATGGAAACCAGTGGGTCCATTGGATATCAGCCTGACCTGCAAATCACTGCTGTAAATAAAAGTGAACTACATCCATGTTATTAAATGTACTTACTATGTACATAGTACTGTGACAGTGTGATAGGAACATTTTTGGACAGGAAATGTTACAAAACATGTGGATTTATGGTATGTTACATATTAATGTTGTAAGTGTTTATAGGGCTGCCTCAAGTAAAAGATGAATCCATCCACAATTCAGTGCTCTTCTCTGAGTCTGAGAGATGAAAAAAAATTGAAAACTTGAAGCTTAAAGCTGGCAAATTCATTTAGAAGGCATTAAGAGCTGTCCTAGGTAAAATACAAGCATGTTCTTCATTCTTGCATGTTTACATCTAATCAAGCTTTTTATACTTATTATTATATTTATTTCTGATAAATAAGTACACTTTCTGTTTTCAAATTTCATTTGGAACACCCTAGATTTGAATTTTAATAAATACCCTTTCAGGGGCGATCCTGGCCCCTCTGCTGTTGCTGCCTCCCCTCCTCCTCTCAACTTTTTGTGTTGCAGGGGTCCGGTGGGGGGTTCCACAATGGTGACAGAGAGGGCAAGGATGCTAGCACTGAGAGCATAACCGTGCTCTCTGCACAAGAAGAGATAAATTAATTTGTCTCTTAAAGAACCAGAAGCTCCATTTTTTCAGCCCCTGGTACCTAGTGGCAAGTTTCTCAACTTAACTCTTTGGTGCAGCACCCCTGTACCCTTTAAGTGACGTGATCAATAAGTTGTGTAAAATATATGGCAATAAAGTTTGTTACATATCCAGGCATTGCTGAGAACAAAAATGGCAAACTTATCAAGTTTTTGTTTTCATGCCTGATACAAATACAGTAGAACCCCCATTTTACATCCCCTGATTTTAAGTTTTCCCTCATTTTACATTGTTGTTTTGTGGTCCCACCTATATATTATGCAAAATACATTTCACTGATTTTAAGTTTTCCCTTATTTTACACCATTTTTTTCTGGTCCCCTGAAAAACGTAAAATGGGGGTTCTACTGTACATTGTAACTGTAAGCAGCCACTTGAAAATGCAGTGGGAAGATATGGTGATCAACTGGTGATCATCCATCATGGAGTTTTTCATACAGCAACTTCAGGAGGAACTTACTTGCTGCTCTAATTTTCCCAATTGGCTACATGAGGTTTGAAGAGGCATTGAATAATGGCATAAAATTTGGTGTTTGTAAGGCTTACGCACCTTGCTCAATCTGATGCTTATTTTACACAGAAGTTTAATTTTCAACAAATATGCCCCTAAGTGTTACATTGAGGCAGATTCCCTAAAAGGTGAATTGTCACCAGCGACCACTGCATACACCTCGAACGACTTTGCCAGGTGCAAATTCACTACCACTATGCTAATTCACTAATATGTGAAATTGTTGACTCTTACACTTAGGTCTAGTGATGGGCGAATTTATTCGCCAGGGGCCAGGGGCGAATTCACTGCAAATTCCCGCGAAACGCCAGCGAAAATTCGCCTGGCGAAAATTCGCCTACAAAAAAAAGAATTTTTTTTCGCCAATTCACAAATTTCGCTGGAAATTCGCTAATTTTTCGGCGAAACTGGGTATCAATGTCTGGGGAAAATGTTAAGACAAAAAAGTTACCAGTTTAAACATCTTTAATGCATTTTCAGAAGACAGGATGTGATGTAACTCACATAAAGATTGAGGAAGATCTAGCTGCATTTTAGCAGTTGGCCTGGTCTGAGGTGGCGAAGTCAACTCTGCACTGAATTTGTGGCTCAACAACCATTCACCTAAGCAAAAAGTCGCCTGGCTATAGAGTGTGAATGAACGTTAGAGATGGTCCCATTTGTTAGTGAATTGTCATCTTTGACTGTTAGTGAATTAGCGATGTCCCTGTGGATTGGCTTATAGTGAATTTTCACTAGCAACGGCCACATTGCCCTTTTGTGAATCTGCCCCATTATGTTTATTTTATAAAATAAAATCCAAATATTCATCACATTATCTGAAATAGTGATGGCTAATCAGACCCGTTCTGATTTGACAAAAATTCGTGCAATGTCGACAAATTTACCAAATGCATTAAAGTGTATGGGAGACCATTTTTTTTGACAAACAACAATTTTTTTTCACCCAGTGTCTCTGAACGTCTTTTTAGCAGCAAAACCTGGTAAAAAATGTTGCTCATTACTAATCTTAAATGCCTATTTCTATTCTCTCCACTATGCTCTTGGCAATTTTATGCTTTCAGATGACAGTAAAAGGTGTTTCCTTGGCTTGATGATTATGTAGCTTTTGATAGACATCTCAATGACTACAATAATTTTTTGATATTGTCATACTAAACATCTTACTGAAACAAGTGGTTTTGAATACCCTTATAAGAAAATGGCTATATCATTATAAAGTCACAGCGAGTATTCAGAAAACTCAATCAGTGTATGCCATAAGACATACTGTGTAGTAATCAGACCTCGGTGCAGAAAGTAAAAAATGGTTACCACTTTGCCACCAAGATATGCATTACCTTTTGCATAAACGCTGGTGGATGGCATACAAGACCTTGCATACCTTTTTTTAATACCAACAATACCAAAAGTATGAAACTGCAAACCCTTCTATACAAAAAAATAAAATATCTGGGAACCAGATCATTCTGATCTACTCAGTTTAGTGCTAGTAAAAGTAAAATTACTATTGACAGGCAGCAACAGAACCATGTACTTACTGTAGAACTACAGCATTATTGAATGCAGTAATCCAATGTTTTGTTATGTTAAGTGGACTCTTGGTAACTGGAACAAATGTCCCTCTCACCCTTTATTAAAATACAGGTATGTGATAGGTTATCCAGAATGCTTGTGACCTGGGCTTTTCCTGATAAGTGATCTTTTCATAATTTGAATCGCCATAGCACATCTGCTAAAAGCATTTAGACATTAATAAAACCCAATTGGATTGTTTTGAAGTCTATAAATATTAATTATGGCTTATAAATCAAGTACAAGATACTGTTTTTGCATTCTGCAGAACAGGTTTCTGACGAACGGATCCCAAATCTGTATTAATGAAGTTAATGATGTTAATATTATATTAAAAGTTTAACTAATCTAAAAAAAATAGACAGAAAAGTCCTCTGTATAATAGAAATATTAACATGTAGCATTTCCTCAAATGTTACTGAACTGTAGCTGTTTGTTATCTTTATTTTTATCTGTTTTTATCAAAGTAATGAACAGGCTGGGAACATTGGTTAACACTCCAGTATATCAAGATGACTTGATTTGTGATTTAGACATACTTACAACTATGGAGTAATATTGCTCCTTCTAAGTATTTGTACAATAATAACAAAGCAATTTTTATTCAAACTTCCAATATAGCCTTACGACAGAATGTAAAAAGTATTTGATTATGCAATCTGAGCAAATCTCTTATTTAATGACACTATAATGTAAAACTTCAACCACAATAGCTGTAATGGAGACTGTGAAAACACAGAATAAAATGCTTTTTTGTTGCTACTTTATATAAAAGCATAATTGGGTGTGTCTGCATTTAGTTTGACTGAATATTTTTCTTGTTGAATAGCTGTGAAAAATTTTCACTGTAATAGAATAAATATGTATTTTATTACCTGCAGTAAAACTGAAATGAGCCTGAAATGCCAAAAGCTAACAATGCAATTGGCAGTTGCCACAGATGGCCAAGCCCACAGACCAAACAATTGATCATCTGATTTACATAGTTACATAGTTACATAGTTAAATTGGGTTGAAAAAAGACCGAGTCCATCAAGTTCAACCCCTCCAAATTAAAAACCCAGCATACATACACACACACACACATCTCCACTCTTTCAAACACAAACCATATATGCCCATAACTATACTAACTGTAGAGTTTAGTATCAAAATAGCCTTTGATATTATGTCTGTCCAAAAAATCATCCAAGCCCCTCTTAAAACCATCAACAGAATGAGCCATCACAACATCACCCGGCAGTGCATTCCACAACCTCACCATCCTGACTGTGAAGAACCACCTACGCTGCTTCAAATGAAAGTCCTTTTCTTCTAGTCTGAAGGGGTGGCCTCTGGTGCGGTGATCATCTTTATGGGTAAAAAGGTCCCCTGATATTTGTCTATAATGTCCTCGAATATATTTGTAAAGTGTAATCATGTCCCCTCGCAAGTGCCTTTTTTCCAGAGAAAACAACCCCAACCTGGACAGTCTCCCCTAATAATTTAAGTCTTCCATCCCTCTAACCAGTTTAGTTGCACGTCTCTGCACTCTCTCCAGCTCATTTACATCCCTCCTAAAGACTGGAGTCCAAAATTGCACTGCATACTCCAGATGAGGCCTTACTAGGGATCTATAAAGAGGTTTAATTATGTTTTCATCCCTTGAGTTTATGATTTGGCAACATAAATAGATTTTATGGTGCATGAATCCAATTTATCAGAGAGGGTACCAGAAAAATATACTGAAAGGAAATCATGGTTCCATGCCTAGAGAAAAGGTGGATTATCAAAATTGACGACATCTCTGTATGGTATGCCAATGCCACATATTATAACCATAATTGAAAATATGTTGTAAAGCATTTTCATTAATTGTCTAGGTCTTCTAGATCTTCTACTTTAAAACATTATTTGTTCATTTTGCATCATAAAAATGCGTTTCCTGGTGTACTGTTTAGTTGCAAAACATTGATTTTACAAAATGGGATATAATATGATGATGGCATCTCTATTGTTATGGTTATTGCAGGTCAACTTTTTGGATGAAACCTTCTTGACCATTACCTGTAAATACAATACTATACTTAAAAATGTTTTGCCATGATAAAACACTAAAATGCAAAACACTAATTCAATAAGAGAATATTAAAGGTAAAATTTTTGAGATTTTTTGATGGGAAATATATTTCTACCTGTTAGCAAAGGATATATGCAAGCATGTAATATTCTAAAATGTACAGTATATAATTGGTTTTATGATTTATATTTTATATTTATTTTTTTCAAGAGGTGCTTGTACATCCTATTTTGTCTTCATTTACCTTTGCATTTCTGTTGAGCCACTGGCAGTGAAGCTGACGAATGGGAATCAAATGAAGTGTTCTCAGCATTGCAGCTGTAGGCATTCTGCACGCCACATTTCCTAGTGTGATTAATCTTGATAATACATCACATGTCTTATTTTCTCTTGTTTACTTTATTTAGTGTTGTCACAAATGATATCACTTGGGCATCTACTAGAATCACTAAACAGAAGTAAATTAATGATATAAACTGTCTTTACAGAGCTCATCTGTTAAAAATTTGATTATAGCCACTTGTACTCTACCAAGACATTTACAACAGTTGAACTTTATTATTACAGCTCCTTCCTAGGCTGTCAACAATTTTGCAAAGTATCTAAAGGAATTGGCCTGAAGTCTATGAAACACCTTTCACATCTAAACTAACTTGTATGCAAAACAAACTCATAAAACCTTTTTACAGCTGCCAAGTTTAATGATGGGGATGATTAATAATAAGAATGAGAATAAGAATTATCCTCATTGTTTATTTATATAGTTTCATCTATAAATCTGCTCATTAGTGTTCTAACCAAAAGAAAACACAGCGGAGCAAACATGGATTGCAAAATGAAACAAGAGTTTGCTTGCAAGATTTTACAATATTATTATTTTCCATTTATCTGGAAAATCACAAAACTCCCATTGCTCATATTTTTACTAATATAGCTAAACTCCCTCTACATAAAAATTTTTGCACCAGTTTGGTAAGCAGCTAGTCAGACTGATTTCATGTTTTTGTAGTGTTCACTCAGGTCTGTTTTTGTAGACAGAAACAGAAGAAAAATATTCTAACTTTTCACAGAAAGCAATGTCCCAACTCCATACAGTATATTAAAAAGGGTATATAGAACTACCTTTTTTCAGGCAGACACCCTACACTAGACTGCTTGCTCATGGTTCCAATGAACTGCATTTTCTAAGTTACTTAAAGGGGTTGTTCACGTTTGAGTTAACTTTTAGTATACTGTAGAGGGTGATATTCTGAGACAATTTGCAATTGGTTTTCATTTTTTATTGTTTGTGGTTTTTGAGTTATTTAGCTTTTTATTCAGCAGCTCTCTATTTTGCAGTGTCAGCAATTTGGTTTCTAGGGTACAAATTCCCCTAGCAACCCTGCATTGATTTGAATAAGAGACTGCAATATGAAAAGGAGAGGGACTGAATAGAATGATAAGTAATAAAAAGTTGCAATAGCAATACATTTGTAGCCTTACGGAGAATTTGTTTTTAGATGGTGTCAGTGACCCCCATTTGAAAGCTGCAAAGAAACAGAAGAAAATTGCAAACCATTAAAAAACTATGAAAAATAAATAATGAAGACCAAATGAAAAGTTTCTTAGAATTGGCCCTTCTACAATATACTAAAAGTTAACTTGAACCACCCCTTTAACTATGTGAGTCTGCCTTTGCCAGCAGCCGATGCTTTTAAATGCACCTTAACTACATTACAACAAAGTTGGAAATACTAAAAAAATACATTTGTATACATTTTGTTTTTCTTTCTCCCCAGAAATTGAGTTTACAATCTAATTACCCATGATAAAAAAAATAGGCAAAATAACATCATAAATATATAAGAAAAACAATTTAGTTTAAATGTGACTGTAATATTACCTGGGATGCATGCTCCTTGATGCATGCCACTTCCTGTCTTGATGTGCACGTGCACATACTCATCCACATCAGGATAGTTCATGGTTGTGCTTCTTATCTGATTATCTGTTCTTTGAAAATTGCATGCTAATTTTCTGCCTGTACCAACCTTTGCCTGTTATTGACCATTCTTTGATATCCTGACTTTGTACTTTGTTTTGACCACAGCCTATGACCTTGACCACACCTTCTAATTCCTAGTTCCGTGCCTGTTTAATATTGACTTTCCCATGAATACGATTCCTGTTCCCTGTCCTTCCTGTCATACATAATGGTCCCCTTGTCTGCCCAGAACTCTCGCCTTGGGAGATAAAGGAGGATATATTAACTGAATTATTAAGGTAGTAGCTGACTGAAAAGAACCTACTTAATCCTCTAATAAGTTGGCTGCCTATATTAAACTGAAATTAAATAATTAGTTAATAATTAGTGTAACGGCACACAGAATATAGTAATATTCAAAAAAACACTACCAAATTTATAACAGAATTACTTTAAAAGGTTGTGTATAGTGATGAGCTTGGGAGTGGACAACTCAGATCCCATTGGTTGATGTGGAAGGAGAGGAGAAGGATACAATTAAGTATGTGTTTGTCACATGTGCTACAAGTTTTGTTTTTTTCTTAGAACGGAGCAAAATGAGCCATGTGGGGAGAAAATGATCACCACTGGTGAAACATGCAAGTTCTCTGTAAATCTGTACATTCGCCAAAGTCTGTCTATGGGTGACATTTTTTTGATGAGCAACAAATTAGTGACACATATTTTCACCCATTATAGTCTATGGGCATAATTTTTACAGTAAAACTCTCATCACTACTCATCACTTAGGGGAAGATTTACTAAGGGTCAAATTTGAGGGTTAAAAAACCCTCAAATTCAACCATCGAATTTTAAGGGAATTAAAATCCTTCGAATTCGAATATTTAATTTGAACGATTTTACCGCAATTCGATCAACCCAACAATAGAATAGTAAATTTTTTATCGAACGATAAAATCGTTTGGATTGAACGATTTTAACCATTCGATCGATTTTTTTATTCGATCAAAAATAGTTAAACGCAATTCGGTAGGTTTAATCTGGTGAACTGGGCAGTCGAATAAAAAATTAAAGGGCAAGTAATTTGACTGTCGAATATTCAAATAGAATTTATTCAAATTATTCGAATCATTCGATTCGATTGAATTTTCAAAATTCGATGGTTGAAGTGGCCTTCAAAAATATTCAAAAATTAGAATTTTTTGAAAAATCTGCCTCTAATTATGTAATTTAAAGCAGTTTTAAGGGCACTCAGTTTTCCTTTACAGGCTGGGAGAAGCACATTCACTTTGTGCCCCAGCTCAGTTGATTTGCCTTGTAAAGTCCAGATACTTCTTGCGTGTAGGCAATACACAACAGATTAGAGGGAAGGTTAGAATGACTGTAGACTCTTTTCAGGCTACGCTTTGCTGCATGTGTCTGCACACAAGTCTAAGCTGGTTAGATCTGGGGCACAGAACTTCCAATTTCCAATTTTTTTTCATTGGAAATTTGACCAATAGTAAATCTGCCCCTAATACTTTGTAGAACTGCTTTGCAATCAACATTAATACTAGTTTAGTTAACATTGAAGACAAAACACTGTCTTTTTATACTAGGATACAATGTAAAAGTTTGTTTAAAAAGACATCATCATTATCATCATAATTTTGTAAGCTTTTTAGTGAATATAATTTATTTGCTAAGCATAAGTACTAAGGGGCAGATTTACTAAATCTGTGTGAATGATTCGAAATTCGATCGAATTTCGAGCTATTTAAGACCGAATAAAAAAAATGTGATCGAATGGCTAAAATCGTTCGAATCGTATCAACGCTACCTGACGTTGCAAAGTCATTCAGGACATAGTTACCAGGGACGTGACTTGTGGGCATTCCCACTGTCTCCACCATACTGGCGTTTCCGACCCCCTGGGTTGCCCCACCTCTACAGGATCATGGACTGGGGTTAGCCACACCGCCAGAATGTCCGTGTCTGCAGGCATTGTAGGATTTTGTCATGGAGGCTGGGGTTTAGGTGCATTTTAGAAGAGGTCAGTATATGGGTGTTTACTTGAGCTCACTTGAGCTTCACATATTGGGGCAAATTCACTAAGCGGCGAAAATGCCTTCACTTACGTTCGTCGCACTTCACCAGGCGAATTTTCGCCAGCGCTACGCAAATTCAGTAAAGTGCGAAGTTATGCTCAGGTCGGCGAACGGTAGTGTAGTTGCGCTAGTGTCACTTCGCCAACAAAGCGTGTTTACGCTAGCGATGCCTAAGTATAATAGAAGTATATGTTACAGCCACTACATTACACTAAGGAAGCCCAGGAAACCTTTAATAAAAAAAAAAAAAAGTTGTCCTATTGCCCTAAACATGTGCCCCCTGAATAGTTGAGTTGCCATATGTTAGGAAATGTAGGGGGGAAGGAGGGTAACCCTCAAAAAAAATTTCACTCTTTTTCAGACTATCACCCTACAAAAGGTAAAACACGCCAGCGTTTTTTTGGGACTTCCCAAAGTTCAAAACTCCTATCTATTGTATTGAACTTCGTCAGGTCTGACCTGGCGAAGTAACGTCTAGCGTAAGTGGTAACGTTCAGTAAAATAGTCATCTTAGTGAATTTGCATAATTACGATCCTTCGTCAGTGCGCAGTTGCGCTAGTCTATCTACTTCGCTAGCGAAAATTCGCCAGAGTTGGTGTTAGTGAATTTGCAGTTACGAAGTTATGAATTGACGTCACGCTGGCGAATTAGCGCTAGCATTAGACGCTTTGCGCTTTATTGAATTTGCCCCATTGTGTTTGTCTCACACCGCACTGAATGTCTATTTTGTACTTCCGGGTTGTGGTTGCCTAGCAATGTTAACTGGCCTCAAAAACTCTTTTAAAGGGGTTGTTCACCTTTGAGTGAACGTTTAGTATGATGTAGAAAGTGATATTCTGAGACAATTTGCAATTGGTTTTCATTTTTTATTGTTTGTGGTTTTATAGTTATTTAGCTTTTTATTCAGCAGCTCTCTAATTTGCAGTGTCAGCAATTTGGTTTCTAGGGTACAAATTACCCTGGCAACCCTGCATTGATATGAATAAGAGACAGGAATATGAATAGGAGATGGACTGAATAGAAAGATAAGTAATAAAAAGTGACAATAACAATACATGTGTAGCCTTACAGAGCATTTGTTTTTAGATGGTGTCAGTGACCCCCATTTGAAAGCTGCAAAGAAACAGAAGAAAATGGCAAATCATTAACAAACTATGAAAAATAAATAATAAAGACCAATTGAAAAGTTTCCTAGAATTGGCCATTCTACAACATACTGAAAGTTAACTTGAAGGTGAACCACCCCTTTAAAGTGTTGGTACTTGTTGGTGGTTTGTATTCCCTGATGAAAGTTCCAGATATGAACTGAAACATTGGATTCTAATAAACCTGCTTTTTATTCAACTTTTCAACTTTCATTTAAAATTCTGCTGCTGTAGTTAAATATTAAAAAAAAAAATTCTGCTGCTGTATTTTGCCTATATAATCTCATTTTGGTTCAAGCAACCAGGTTTTGTTTCTGGTTTATGGTGTGCGCTCCTTTTGTATTATTATATATATATATATTCCAGTAGTATGAAAGCATGAACAGCTATTCCATCAATTCCATGTGATAATCTTTCCACATTAACATCTAGGCATTTCCTGATTGAAACGCATAGATTTGAGTGTGGAATAATTATATTATCACATGGAATTGATGGTATAGCTCTGAGTGCTTTCATATTACTGGACTGTACGATTTTGTTGGTTATAGCACCCAGGCCATTAGAGTAACGTTAGAGTTGGAGATATATTGCAATACGTCAACTACGTCAAAATCATCCCATATTTCTTAATGAATCAGATGCAATTTGAGAGTAGGACTGGCCAGATATGGGATGACTTTGAGGTAGTTAGCCAGCTTAAATATATTGCAATATATGGACAAACAATCCCTGTTGTTTAAAGGGTAAGGCATTTTTTAGTTGCTGTATGCACAGAATGTCTCAATGTCTTAAATATATTGATAATAGATTGAGTGCAGAGGACCTCTTGTATTTCTCTCTCTCTCTCTCTCTCTCTCTCTCTCTCTCTCTCTCTCTCTATATATATATATATATGGCCACAAGTAATAGGTATATATATATATATATATATATATATATGATGCACCATGTATATTTAAAGATGCACTGATACATGCTTACTTTAGGCTGCCATGAGTGCTTTCATTGATTATTACTAATAATTTTGGTTAGCACCAATATATATATTTAAAATAACATAGTACCACACTCAATGGGAATACTTGTGAAGGAAATCAAGATTTAATGGAAAAAAACCTGACGTTTCAAACACCAACTGTGCTTTTTCTCAAGGAGAATTTATTTGACATTTTGGTCCTAAAAAGGACCTTCATCAGGAACAGCAAAGGTCCTGGTTTAGGACTGAATTGTTGAAACTTTTTTTTGCATAATATACAAACCATGAGGGGCTCATTTACTAAGGGTTGAAGTGAATATTCAAAGAAAATTCTAATTTAACAGATTTGAATATTTTAGTAATTTTAGGCTATTTTGACTATTGAATAGCCCAAAATTAGATTAGCATTGAAAAAGTTGAAAATTTGAACTTTGAAGTACTGCCCCTTTAAAAATAATTCGAATATGACTGTTCGCCACCATAAAGCTGCAGAATTGCCATTTTACCTATGGTAGAACCTGTCCTGAAAATTTTTATAAGTCCTAGGAATTTGAAGGATTTTGCACAAAATCATTAGATTTGAACGATTTTTATTCGATTGAATACGCCAGTTTTCGCCTATTAGTAAATCTGCCCCATAGGGTTGAATTTTGAAGTTAAAAAACTCCGGAATTCAACCATCGAATTCTTTGGGGGTGGGGGCATTTTCTATCGAAAATGGACCAAATGGGTCAGTTTTCAATTGAATTGAAATTGTTCAAATCGTTCGAATGCATCGTTCCATTAGAATAATTTCAACCAAAATCCTTCAAATTCCCAGGAAAAAATTTCAGGGCAGGCTCTAGGAGGTCCCCAATAGGCTAAAATGGCAATTTGGCAGCTTTCAGGTGGTGAAGTGGCAAATTTGAAGACAATACTTTGAAATTCAATTTTTTTTAATTCAAATCGAATTGTGGGCTATTCGATAGTTGAAGCAGCCCAGAATTACTTCGAAATTCGAATTTAAAAATTTGATTTTTATTTGAAAATTCTGTTCGACCCTTAAAGTAAATGTGCTTGATTGTGCCGGTCTTTACCTTTTTTTTGGCTACTGCACACAGGCACCATCGATCTTCTACACGAGAGTGCTGGTATTCCTCACATATATTGTATGTACAGTATATATATTTAAATATAAACAAAAATAAAACCCAGTATCTGTCATATCAAAATCTCCTCCACAGAAGTGTCATGATTTGCTGGAAATTTCCTGGAAACCCTACTGGCCATATGATGCACAGTTAGGTAAAGTGCTAATCTATACCTGAATTACACACTGCAGATTTCCTTGCGTGAAGGTTACTATATACTGCACAAGGAATCATTATAAATGCAAAGCCAGCTGTCCACAGCTCTATATAAATGACATTTCAAAGGTGGGAATGGATTATCTTCTTTTTTGACTGATGTTCAATTATAAATCGTAATTAAAAAGCATGACTGAATTGCTGAATATTACATTTATGGTGACTTCTAGAAAAACATGTGTTAAAATAAGACTGAAAAAGACATGTACTTCAAGCCCAAATCTTGTGTTGGATAATCACAAATTAAATTTTCTAGAGGGGGCTTGGCTGGGATGATAAACCAATAGGAGATTAGAATCAATTTAGTAGGTGTCTGACACATTTGGCCAATTTTTCTAACATGTAGTCACTTAAATAGAATTTAAGTTTAAGATGTGAATCAAATAACCCCCATGCCTACTGGATAGGGCTACTATGTCTTTTATTAACCAACAATGGGTCAGATTTAATTTAGTGAGAAGTTGTCTCATGGTTTATCACATAAAGTACCAGACCGAATTCAGTGAGAAAACAGTTGTGTTTTAATATGAAAACACAGGTATGATATTCAATTTTAGATGCATTCTAAGCAACTTTTCAATTGGTCTTCATTATTTATTTTTTATAGTTTATGAATTATTTGCCTTCTTCTCCTGACTTTTTCTAGCTTTCAAAAGGGGGTCACTGACACCCTGTAAAATCAATCCTCTCTAAAGCTACATATTTATTGTTATTTCTACTTTTTATTGCTCATCTTTCTGATCCGACCCTCCCCTATTCATATTCCATATTCTCATTCAAATCAATGCATTGTTGCTAGGGTCATTTGGACCCTAGCAACCAGATTGCCGACACTGCAAAATGGAGAGCTGCTGCATAAAAAGCTAAATAACTCAAAAACCACAAATAATAAAAAATTAAAACCAATTGCAAATGGTGACAAGAGACTGGCAAATTGCTCATATGGTACTCATATGGTTCTCAGCCTTAAAACTATAGCCCAGTTAGACTGACATGAGTGGTAGGAAAAAGAATATCAAGGTAGACGATAACTGATTTTCTTGCAAATCACAATATAGGTATGGGACCTGTTTTCCAGAATGGGTTATTCTTGATAATGGATGTTTCCATAATTTGCATGTCATTGCCATAAATTTGTCATGTAAACATGAAATAAACCCAATAGGCTGGTTCTGCTTCCAGTAAGGGTTAATTATTATATTAGTTTGGATCAAGTACAAGGTACTAATTTATTATTACAGACAAAAATGAAATGGTTTTTGAAAATGTGGATTATTTGGATAAAATGAAGTCTATGGGAGATAGCCTTTCCATAATTCAAAGCATTCTGGATAATGGATCCCTTACCTATGCTATGATTTTGTGCCAGCATTGTTTTAACATTTCTTGACAGACTAATTTAGTTGTCTTTTATGAGAAAGTGAGTATGGAACTCATCTCTGGAATGGCAGTGGATGTAACCTACTTAGAGATAGGGATGGCGCGAACGTCGGAAAAAAAGTTCGCAAACATATTCGCAAACTTGCGTCAAAAATGCGAACGGTTCGCGAACGTCGCGAACCCCATAGACTTCAATGGGAAGGCGAACTTTAACAGCTAAAAAAGACATTTCTGGCCAGAAAAATGATTTTAAAGTTGTTTAAAGGGTGCAACGACCTGGACAGTGGCATGCCAGAGGGGGATCAAGGGCAAAAATGTATTATAAATGGTTATTACAGCAGTCAGCACACAGATGAGAATGAGATCAGAAGAGATCAGTGCCCACAGCAGCTACATACAGAGCACTGCAGTAGAAGGTAGATTACTAGCCAGCAAAGCTACCTAACCTAAAATGTCCCTCAAATCCCTGCAGACTTGGCCAGTTCATGTATAAATACCCCTAGCGTTCACAAAAGATGGCCAGTTCATGTATAAATACCTCAGAGTTCACACAAAGATGTTAAAGTGGCCAGTTCAGGTATAAATACCCCTAGAACTCATAGCAGAATGGCACAGTTATTTTCCATGATTTACTACATTCACAGCTCCCTGGCTTTGACTGGAAAGTGGACCAGTAGCCAGCACATCATCCAGGCACAACTAAAATACAAAAGCAGAGCCACTGACCATGTGGGTGGGAGGGTGGTGAGCAGACTGCAGGCTGCAGTATTTGTGTTATAGCAGCTCCTTCCTTTTTCTTTTTCCCTGTGCTGAAATCAGGGAACTGTCCATTGGAAGGGGAGTGGTCCAGGGGGTGTGGGGTGGTCCAGGAGGGAGAGCATCCTGATTGGCTGCCATGTATCTGCTGGTCTGAGAGGTGAGAGGGCAAAAAAAAAGCGCCAACTAACGCGAACCCAAAATGGCGAACGTTGCGCGACGTTCCCGAACTTCCGGCGAGCGCGAACAGCTGATGTTCGCGCGAACAGTTCGCGCCATCCCTACTTAGAGATCGTTAAAGCATTTGATACACAACCACACAGAAGGTTATTCGTCAAAGTAAAGAATATTGGTCTGGAACATAGTATTTGAACGTGGACAGAGAAATGGCTGAAGGACATAAAGAGTGATCATACAGTACATTGAACATTTTCTAAGTAGCCTAGTGTGGTACCTCAGGGATCTGTCCTTGTCCATTTGCTATTTAAATGTTTATTATTTATTATTTAAATGTTTATTAATGACATGGAGGTGGGCATTGAACGTACTGTTTTTGCTAATGTTACTAAATTGTACAAGACTAAGCTCCATGCAGGATATTGCCACTTTGCAGAGTTAGAATACTGCCACTTTGCAGAGTGATTTGACTATTAGTGATGGGCGAATCTTACACGTTTCGCTTCGCCGAAAAATTCGCGAATTTCCAGAGAAAAAAATTCTCGAAACAAGTCGCGCGTCGTTTTTGACGCGGCGTTCCACCACGTTGCAACGTTTTTGGCGCATGTCGCGTCGTTTTCGACTCGTCGCGTCAAAAACGACGCGCGACTCGTTTTTTGGGCGAATTTTTCGGCGGCGAATTTTTGCTGGCGTTTCGCAAATTTATTCGCCAGCAGCGAAACGCGGGAATTCGCCGCGAATTCGCCCCTGGTGAATAAATTCGCCCATCACTATTGACTATATTGGAAAAACACTGAACTGGAAAATAAGGTTCAATGTTGATAAATGCAAGGTTATGCAATTTGGTAGAAATAAATGCTAGTTAAAAACTAAATGGCAGTGTGTTGGGGATTCCTTAATTGAGAGGAATCTGGGGATTTTTGTAGAAAACAAGTCGTCTAATTCCAGGCAGTGTCATTCTGTGGCAATGTAAGCAAATCAAGTACTGTCTTGCATAAAATGGCATTCATTTAATTGAAGAAATCATAACTTACAAGTCCATGGTAAGGTCTGAAGTATGCAGTGCATCTTTGGGTTCTAGTCTTTAAAAAATATATAAATTAACTGGACAGAGCACAGAGAAGTGCAACTAAACTGGCTAAAGTGAAGGTTTCTCCAGAAAAAGACATGATTACTCTTTACAGGTACATGAAAAGGTATTGTAGACAGATAGCAGGGGACGAATACTCTAGAGACCACCCTGTTATATTAGAGGAAAGTAACCCCTCATTTGAGTAGGTTTCACTTCACAGTGAGCACAGTGAGCTTATGGAATATCCTGCATATCAGTTAATGCATTTAAAAATGGTTTGGATGATTCCAGAGAAAAGCAATCATATATATAATATGAGTGTATGGAAGGATCGGCATGAGTGTGCAGGTAAATGTAAATGAGATTCGCTCAGAGTGGTTGAACTTTTTTGTCAACCAACCTAACTATAGTGACTAATGTCACTAATGTCACTATGAGAGCTGTGGGGATTGTTTTAAAGTAATCCTAACAGTTTCAACAGGTGGACGTTGTTTTAATAAAGAAGTCATATCCCACATACAGTATAACAGAATCACTGCAATAGTTCAAGCAATTAACATAAATGCAACTTTAGGAGAAACAATACGACACTGATATGGGTTTTAAATGTAACTTGAAGTAGAGGATTGCCTAGGGTCACAGAACTTTTATGATCAATACCTAAAGTGATTTAAATAATTTAAATGTCTACTTACACACAGACCAAGGATGTAAAAAGAATATTTCACCACCTCCCTGTTTAGGAATGCATAGAAAAGCAAAGGATGCATAAATTGTTGGCTTTATGAATCTTGAAAACTACTGCTTTTACTCTCAAATCTTAGAATACAGTTCAACAGGAGTGAGAGTGCTCGCTATTACAGATTCCCTACATCTCAATTCCATTTGGTATGGGACAAAAATAGAGAAAAAAGGACAGATGGAATAAAGAACATTTTAACTAGGATTTGAAATTGTAATATATGCCATCTTGTTCTTTTTAAAAAATCAAAGAATTTCTTTTCCCCCTCTGTTATAAAGTAACATTTGTAAGCCAAAAACAAAAGTATTTTAGTGAAATCTGTGATCCAAGTTTCTTGAAATTCAATGTATTGTTTGGTTTTAAAACAGGGATGCAACCTGAGAACCAAAGTAAAGTTGCCAAAACAAAGTTACTACTTTTTGAAACATTACTGAGATGCAGAATATACAGCAAAAAGAAAGTACAGCAAAAGAAAGTGAAAAACAATAAAGCAGAGTGAAAATGTATGTGAGGGAGGAATAAGAAAAATAATTCAGAGTCTATAGGGTAAAATAAAAAGCTCAGGTATACAAAATACAATGAAACCTCAATTTTAGATCCCCTAATTTTAGGTCTTCTCTCATTTTACATATTTTTTGTGAGGCAACTACTGTATAAATTATGGATAATACATTTCCCTGATTAACATTTTCCTGGATTTTACACTTTTTTCTGGTACCCTTAAAAACTTAAAATATGGCTTCTTCTGTAAAAGCATCACAGTTCAGTATCCAAAAATAAAGTATGTTAAAAAATCTACATTTGTGGAAATTCAGAAGGCCACCTGTTCTCTTACAAGAAATCAAATCCTAGAGATTTTGTACAGCAAATATCCTTTGATGATGCCATGAACATGATTATCCTCAAGACTGCATTTATAATTGCAGAGTGTAGTTGAAGTTGAGCAAAGTTTGTGGCAGTCATCGCGTGAATATGCACCATTCATTAAAAGTACTTGAGCTCTGTTACTTCTGCCTCACTTTGTGAATAAGAGCCATACAAGTAACACAGTTTAGTATGAAAAAGAATGTATATTAAATAACTTACATTTTTTAGTACATGAAAACTAGGAAGGCCTTCTTTATGTTCTTTATGCCCCTGCAAGAAACCAAATCCTAGAGATTTTTGACAGCAGATCTCTTTTGATGTTCTCGGAATTCCGGAAACATGATTATCCTCAAGACTGCATTTATAATTGCAGAGTGCAGCAGCAGTTAAGCAAAGTTTGCTGCAGTCATTGCATGAATATGCACCATTCATAAAAGGTTCTTGTGCTCCTCGCACATAATTGAGCTCTGCTACTTCTGCCTAGCTTTGTCTTGTGAATCAAGCCAGTTCACCTATTGATGAAGGAGAACCCTGCAACCAGCTACCATTTCCTTCACATGTGGCAATAGTTCCAGGTTTCCAACAATTGCCTGTGTTAGTGGACAAAGTTAACTCATATATTGTTTGTATTTGAAGCACAATTCTGATTTGAATCAAAGCCCAAGCAAAACTGTGTGAGTTTTAATGCACAGGGTATATTATCCCCCGAGGACACAATGATACTTGAATTATGGGAAATAAACACAGCACTGTGGATAAAAACATGGCAACATACACTTGAAATTGTACTTTGCACAGCACTGAATCAGTTTCACTCATAATTGAGCCTCAGTGAGTATAAGTTTATTATAATGTTAATGAACCAATTAAGAATGCTACATTTAGAACCATGCATGCTTAAAAGAAATATTCAGTGGCAAGTGATGATTCATGTGCAGTGTTATTAGGAAGCAGTATGTAGCAACAGACTTAAAAAGTGTCAGAAATCCCCAGAACAGCAAGACATGGGTGTTACTGCTACTGTATGTAGCGGCAATTGTTTAAAAACTGCTTTCAGCAAGGACCCCCCACAGCTTTGGGAAGTTTTCATAACTGTTACTGATCCACTACATAACAACTTACCTTTTTGAATCTCTGAAAAGCTGCAGAAAAGAAACTCTAAGAACAAATAAATACATATTTGGTGGCTCTGAGAATAACACCAAACAAAGCCAGGCGCATTTTGTTACTGGAAGTGTATGTGTGGTTAAAATCATGGTATAATAACTCATAGTATTCTAAATCTGCATTTCTCTGATTTTGTTGAATGCAACTCTATATTTGCTAAACCTCTAAAAAATGTACAATGGAAGAATGGTGTTGCTTTCCCTGATTTAACATTTGCATCTTTATATAAAGCCTCATAAACTCCAAATTCTACTGTATTTTCATTTTGTCCTGCAATTACCCTGAGTAACATTGAGGGGCAGATGTATCAAGGGTTGAATTTCAAGGGTTAAAAACCCTAGAATTCAACCCTTGAAATTTTCCTGAGGTAAAATCCCACTAAATTGAATATCGAATTCATAGGATTTTACCTCTTTTCGATCTATTGAATGATCAAATAGCGATCATCCAGTTTCACGAAAAAATTGTACTAAATATCCGATTTCACGAAAAAATTGTACAAATTCATCAGCTTTCACGAAAAAATCGTACAATTCGTATGATTTTTTGAAAAATCGGATGATTTCTATTTGATCAAAAAAACTTAGGAGCTTCCCATAGGCAAATATAGCAACTCGGTAGGTTTAATCTGGCGAAGTAGGCAATCGAATACATTTTTAAAGGGCAAGTACTTCGACCATCGAATGGCCGAACAATTTTCTTAATCAAATCGTGCAATTTATTCTAATAATTTGCTTCTATCGAATGATTTATTTGAATCATTCGATTGAATTTAGCAAATTCGATGGTCGAAGCAACCCCAAAAAAATTCGAAAATCAAATTTTTTGCATTCGAATCCTTCACCCGAGCTTAGTAAATCTGCCCCTAAATATTATTAAATCAGGATATCATACATTCCTCCAATGACTGTCCAGATCAAGTATCATACAATTCGATTCATACCAGACATAGAATTTCTGTACATGAACTGACAGTCATGAATGCATATACATGTATAAACTAATAATCTTATGAGTCTTTTTAAACACCAAAGATATAACACACATATTCATTAGCATCTGTTCATCTGGAAAAAAGGATCAATTAGGATAACTAAATGATATTAGTAACACCTTGTATGACAATGTGTTATATTATAATTTTTATGGGCTATTTTAGCACAACACATCTACATACTGTGATTCTTTACCTGCAGTTGTTATTTGATAATATAATAATTGTTTTCAATTCTTTGTTTGTGGTTACATTTTTTTTTTTTGCCTTGCCGGGTTATTCCTCATATGTCAATATTTACGTGTCTTTGTTGTTTATAAAAAATTAATGAATGAATGACCTTAATTTTTGCCACTACCTCACTTTTGCTGCAGTGCTTCACTAATCTGTTTGTCATAGACTTGGAAAGGCCAATGAAGTTTTCAAGGAAAAATTCAATGCAAGTCTTGTACATTGTTTATAAACTGGCTTGATTAGAAACATTGTTAAACAGTTTAAATATTTCAAACAGCTATTCCAACCTATAAAACTTTTTAAGGGCCCTTACACACGGGCGTTTTTGACCTGCGCTCCCCTGCGTTGCGTTTGGCTGCGTTCAGCCGCAGGGGAGCGCAGGTCTAGACGCACCTCATTCTTTTCAATGAGGTTGTAACTACGAGACGCGTGTAAGCGCCGAACGAAGATTCAGATGCAGCATGTTGCAGGTCGAAAACACCCATGTGTAAGGGCCCTAAACAAGGTTTCTAAGCAAAGTTTTACTGGTGCCTTCAGAGCAGGTTCAGTGTTTCTTTAAATATGGTACAGTAGCGTTTACAAAGTGATAACATTAAAAAGGGTCCTGGGATTTTGCCAATGATTTTTTACAAACAAAAGTTTATAAATATGAAACAACAAAATTTGAATAGTTTACATCACATTTACTGATCCCAGTCTCTAGCATGTACCTGCATTATTAGTTGCTCATAGCACCTTGTGTATTTTAAAGAACAAGGAACACTCAGGGCCTGATTTACTAAGGGTTGAATTTCGAAGTAGAAAATATGTAAAAATTTGACCATTGAATTAAAACTGAAGTCAAAGGATTTTTCACCAAATTTGTC
This sequence comes from Xenopus borealis, assembly GCA_024363595.1. Taxonomy (NCBI): domain Eukaryota; kingdom Metazoa; phylum Chordata; class Amphibia; order Anura; family Pipidae; genus Xenopus; species Xenopus borealis. The sequence continues at coordinate 59,122,786 of CM044438.1, forward strand.
ATTCCTGCAATCGAAGAAAAATGGTCCCCATAGGCTAAAATTGCACTTCGGCAGCTTTTATTTGGCAAAGTAAAAAAAATCGAAGGATTTTTAAAAAGAGAATACTTCGAATTTCGAAGTCGAAGTATTTTACTATTCGATTGCTCAAATCAAACGATCGAATGGTCGAAGTAACCTATTCGATGGACAAAGTTTTTTTAAAAAATTTTACTTCGAATATCGAATTGTGTGCATTCAAATATTCACTTCTGCTCTTAGTAAATCAGACCCAATATCTTATAAGTAAAAAATCAATTAAAGGGAAAGTAACACTAAAAATGTTTAAGCTAAAATCAGTTCCATTAAAACGGCTATCCTTGACAAAGTTAAATCTTTTAATATATAAATATTGCAATTGCACAGTGTTTTAAAAAAAGGCGATGTACGCTCACTCTCATACCAAGAATGTAAAAAATGTGAGAAGAAGGCAGACTGAAAATCATCTGTAAAGTAGGCAAGTAACTTCCATTTTTAAAAAGGAAGTCAGCTAGCAGGAGATTGGAGAGTGCACGTAAGTGCAAAGTCACCACATCGCCTAAAAAACACTGTGCACAACCAGAAGAGAGATTTTATTGCAATATTTATGTATTAACTATTAAAATGAGTTAACTTTGTCAAGGGTAGCCGTATTAATTGAGGGGAGAGAAACTAATTTTTAACTTATAAATGTTTAGTGTTACATCGTATATGTTCTGACACTGCTGAAAGGAACCACCACCTCAAAAAACTCAAAACAGACTTCATCAACAGGGGCTACAGCCCCATGATTGTGGATCAATACATTCATGCAGCCACCAGGATTCCCAGAAGTCACCTTCTACATTATAAACAAAAACCTGAAATAAATCGGGTTCCCCTAGTGGTCACATACAATCCACAACTAAGGACCCTCAGAAAAATAGCCAGAGATCTACAGGGTACACTTCAAAAGGACGAGAGGCTCAAAAGCATTTTCCCAGATCCACCACTCCTAGCATTCAGACAGCCTCCCAACCTAAAGTCACTAATAGCAAGAAGTGCCTTATTGCACCCCACCAAAATGGAACATACCCCTGGGGCAAAAAACAATGTAAAACCTGCCCACATTATTAGAGGAATACAGCATCCACGGTCACTACAACTGTTCTTCTTCCAATGTGGTGTACTTAATACAATGCACTAAATGCAAAACAGGGGGACTGTATATAGGAGAGACTGGACAAAGCCTGAGAAAGAGAAATACACACCACCGATTCACTGTAACCAATAAAAAACTGGACACACCAATAGGAAAACATTTCAATGGCCCTAATCACTCCATAAAGGATTTAGGAATTTTGGTTCTTAAGGGCAATTTTAAAACAGATAATGATCGAAAAGTATGGGAATACAAATTAATGGAAACCTTCAATTCTCTGGAGAAGGGACTAAACCTGGGACTTGGATTTATGTCTAATTATGTGGACTAACAAAGGATTGCACCAGGCCAGAAATATCAACATGTCTGGATATGGACTAAGAGATCATTTGGAATTCCTTTGATTCTTCACTCCAATAATTCAGCCCTGATTTACAATCTAGTTGACCCTCATTATCTTGTACCTTATCTGTCTATCTCTTGCAGATCCCCTCGTAAATGACTTTGACACCTCACACACAGTTTGATATTCCTTTTTGTTGGTCATTCGATCTATGAGCTAAATGTTGTATATATACCAGAGAACACCACAGCTTCATTGTAATCAGCTTGAAAAAGGAACTAAAATGTTCTGAAAGCTTGCTATGATTATATTAGTTAGCCAATAAAGGTATCACCTTTATACCATTTTGTTATTTTTTATTTCAAAAGGGTTGCCCAATAACATTTTTACTGGCTAACACGGTACAGCAACTTTACCTGTACTTTCTCTTTAATGCTTCACTCCACTCTACCCTGTCTAATTTATATTCCAGCTCCATATATTTGCTATTGTTTTAACAATGAGCAGAGTAAGTGCCCATGTAGTCTGAGCCAGAGTTCAAACTTAATTGGTAGCACTATGGTTAGAAATATTAATGGATTTCGATAATAACTGAGCCCTAATATTATGATCAGCTTGATAGTAGCGATGGGCAAATCTGACCCACCTGCTAAAAATTTGCAAAACGATGTGAAGTCACCAAAATGCAATTTTTTTTGACACGTGATTAATCGTGCTACAAATTTTTGAAGCACAACAATTTTTTTCACCCATTAGAGTATATGGGCATCATTTTTATGGCGAAAAATTTTGCTCATCACTACTTGTTACTAAACTAAATATCTGTTTGAAGATCACAGTCTCCCATATTTGTAAACCAGTCATTTAGATTATGCTATGTTTATGGAAAATTATATTAAAGGAGAAGGAAAGGCTGGAGACACTGGAGCCAAACGTTAGGACCCCTCAAATGATTGTAGCCACTTACCAAAAACCCATGTGCCCCAGGGTTATTGTAGTTAGAACCGTGTAGACAGCTACTTCCGTCTTCGGGCAACTGTGCATTTCCCAAGACTGAAGCATGCACACTGGAACGAAAAAGACAACTTTAAAGTTAAAGTATGGCTTTTCCTTCTAATGTGCATGTGCAGCTGCGCAAAGATGGAAGAAGCTGTCTCTGTGGTGCTCAGGGCTGGATTTAGATAGCTGGCACCCCTAGGCCCGCTGTCGTTTGTCGCCACCCTGTCCCCTCCCTTTTATTTGCTCAAATTGTTGTCATCGGGATGGAGCAATGGGAATTGGCACACAGGAAATTAAAATTTCTGAACCAATGTTGGTGTGGTTGGGCAGCAAGATCCTGCCGCCCTAGGCCTGGGCCTAGGCGGTGTCTCCACAAATCCGAGCCTGGTGGTGCTCACGCCTATAACCCAGGGCCAGTACAGATTTCTCCTAACATTTGGCACCCACAAGTGTCTCCAGCCTTTTCTTCTACTTTAAGAAACATGAACGAATATAGTTATCCTTAAAATGATATAAAAGGTAAACAAACCTTTTGCTAAAATAATATACCTGGTCTTAATAAGGTAAATGGTTAAGTAACACATGAATGACCTAGACTGTGTGTGCTTTTTTCATTCAGTATTTTTAATTGTGTTACAGTGGTAGTATAGTCTTCTTGCTCTTTTATTTAAGATTTTATTTCTTGAGTAAATAAGAAGCTTTTTTTAATTAGATGCTACTGAGGAAAAACTATTTCTGCACATGCTAATTCACTTGCACAAACAGTCTGTACTTAAATTAGCTGAAACACGATATTTTACTTTCAACAGTAAAACATATGGGAGGCCCAGGTAGCTGTCTTTTAAGACCCCACACATACACTCTAAATAAGGGGAAATGAAAGGCCAGATGACATTTTTTTTGTTTCCCACTTCAAAGCAGAAAAATAACTCTTTATAGTATTCTAGGGTTAATGAATAACTCAGCTTTAGGCCATACAAAAATATTGTGTGTAGAATATATTTCTTATACATCTATTCAATTAAACATTTTGTTTAGAATATATTGTCAGGTATATAAGTGGATTACATAATTTACATTTTGGTTAAAGGAGTTCCTGCCACAATTGCAATTGTGGACTCACTAGCTTAATATTTTCATGCAATACAGCAGTTAGTTGTACTAGTTCTTGTAAACTTTAAAAATATAGTATATTCTCAATCAATGCACTGTTTATTGAGAAAAAGCATTTATATATAAACTCATTTATAGTTTGCATTTATTCTTTGGTGATTTAAATGGACATGTATTAAAGGATAAACATATTTGCTTTATTTTAATGGAGCTACTAAGTGAAATATTTTTATATATGATATGCAGAATTGTCAAATTTGAACTTTGACCCTAACCAGGAACTAGATACATTGCAGCTTGATGTTGATTTATATGCTTTTTTTCGGTAGGTTGAGACAGAAAGAATATTTTTCATTGAATCCATGTGAAATTGCACCTTCTAGTGGAAATACCTTGTCATTGGAAATGTTTGGTTTGTACAGCAAAAGTAAGTTTGTTCCACCTACAACTTATCCTGCTGTAGAGACATCTTGTCACGAACGGCACCCAATACCAGAACGGTTACTAAGCACCCTGGTCACAGCTTGGCTTCACCAGTTAAGTGACCTCCTTTGGCCTCGGGAGGAGCCCTCAGCTTACTCAGATGCCTTATCGAGAGGTGCAAAGCTAAGCCCGGGTGTTTTGAGTTGTCCTGAGGCATCTCGGGTGGTTAATAGTGATGGGCAAATATGTAGCGTTTTGCTTCTCCGAATGTTTTGTGAATTTCTGGAGAAATTCATGAAATGGCAAATGATTTGCGAAACACGGCTGTGTCTTGTTTTGGATGCGGCATCCATTTTTTCCGTGCATGTTGGCGGAGTGGAAAAAACTGATGCCCATGTCCAAAAGGAGGTGCAAATTTTCGCCAGGCAAAATTTTACTGGCATTCTGCGAATTTATTTGCCTGCGGCAAATCACAGGAATTTGCAGTGAATTCCCACCAGGCAAAGAAATTCACCCATTACTAGTGATTAATTAAATAGGCAGCTCAAGCCAGACTGTGGAGCTTCAGTCTGATGGGGAAGACATAGGGAAGTTGTGTGAGTGCAGAGGGAGATTTTGAATCACCACAAGGTTAGAACTTTTGTTATATTTCTTTTTCATTTGTTTTGGGGATGCAGGAGGTAGGCCTACTCCTGGTTAGTTAGGCAAACTAACCTGTATTAGGTAGAAGCCCATTAAGTGGCAAGGAGTTTATTTTGAACTGTTTATTTTGTTTTGCTGCAAGTGGAAATAACCAGCCAGAAAGAGACTACCTTATGCGTTGTGACTGTGCCGTGGGCTGCCTTACCCCCAGAAAGCTGATCCCTGCTGTCTAAGCTCTTACACACACAGGAACAATGAGGAGCATTTCCCTTAACTGTAACCCAACTGTCCTGAGTAGTGATGGGCGAATTTATTCGCATGGGGCGAATTCGCGGCGAATTCCCGCGATTCGCCGCTGGCGAATAAATTAGCGAAACTGCCAAAAAAATTCGCCCAAAAAAATTTGCCGCGCAAAAACGAGTCGCGCGTCATTTTTGACGCTACACGCCGATGACGACGCGACGTGCACCAAAAACGACGCGACGCATCGGAAACGACGCGACGCATCGGAAACGACGCGACGCGTCAAAAACGACGCGACACGCGTCAAAAACGACGTGCAACTCGTTTCGCGAATCGGCAAAAAATTTCCAGAGAAATTCGCGAATTTTTCGGCGAAGCGAAACGCGCCCGTTTCGCCCATCACTAGTCCTGAGCGCAGGTATATCGAAATATAAAAAGGAAAAAGTACAGGAGCTGCTAAAACTGTTTTATTTAAAGAAGTTCCACATTTTGAGCATAAACTAGAATCTTTATCAGGTAAAACCAATAGATACACATATATAAAAGACCAATGAATGTCACATGGTTGCTGTTAAAGGAATAGTTACACCAAAAAATAAAATTGTTTTAAAATAATTAAATATCATGAACTTTTGCCCAGCATTGGTAAAAGTAGTGTTTGCTTTAGAAAGACTACTATAGTCTATATAAATAGGCAGCTGTGTAGCCATGGGGGGCAGCCATTTAAACTAAAAGGCTACAGGCTACTTAGCATATAACAGATAAGTAGTGATGAGCACATTTGTTCACCAGGCATGAATTCATGGTGAAATTTTTCATGAAACTGAAGCAAAAATCTGCCACAAAAAATTGACTCGATAATAGTCAAAAAGACAAGATTGTCACAGAGACAGTTCGGTCACCATCAGAAAAAATTCCCATTGACTTTAATGCATTTGGACAAAAAAGTTGCCAAGACAAAAAATTAGCATGGACAAAAATTTGCATAGACAAAAAAATTGCCACCTAAATGTTGATGCCCAATTACATCAATGTATTTCACAATTTTTTCACCATTTAGTGACTTTTTTGCAGTTTCACAAATTTTTCTAATTTTTTTTTGCAAATTTGCTCATCTCTACAGATAAGCTCTGTAATAGAATACAGTGTATTCTACAGATTGCCTCTGTTATCTTCAATGTAACCTGTGCTTTGAATGTCTGCCCCCATGGATACACAGACGCTTGTTTATATAAACAATAGGAGTCTTTATAAAGCAAAAACATCAATTGTCCTATTGCATGGAAACAGTATTTTAAAATATTGTGATTGAGAGAGCATTTTAACAGCCTTTTATATCCTTTTATTTATTTTTTGTTGTGTATCATTTATTAGTCAGCAAAGCTACCGTATTTGCCGGCGTATAAGACGACTGGGCGTATAAGACGACCCCCCAACATTTCCACTTAAAATGTACAGTTTTTATATACTCGCCGTATAAGACTACCCCCTCTTCCGCACACCTTCTGCACACCGTCTGTGCCCCTGCTTGCTGCTGTTGGCCCTCCTTCTGTGTCACTGTTGCTGTCAGCCCCCCTTCTGTGTCCCTGCTTGCTGCTTTCAGACCGCCTTCTGTGTCACTGTGTCCATGTTTCCCTGTGTCCCAGTTAGGTGCTTAGCCCTACCTTCTGCGTCTTGCTGCTCAAACTCTGTTTGCTCTGCCTCCCCGCGCTCTTTTCTCAGAAACTTTTCTCACTGCTGCCTGGTTGCGCATCTAGTCTCGTCTCGCAAGACTTCTGACGTCACAACCAGGAAGTGCAGCTGGAGCAGCGGGGCAGATCGCGATCGATGTCGGATGAAGTAGGATGAAGTAGGATGAAGTAGTACCCTGCGTATAAGACGACCCCCCACTTAGGGGCATATTTTTCTGGGGGAAAAAGACGTCTTATACGCCAGCAAATATGGTATTCTGAACCTTCCAATGAATGATTTGTGATAACATGTTGTGTGAGATCTGGTTAGACTCCTAATCATAAGGTATGGGATCCAGAAAGTTTTGAATAATGGTATTGCCATCTCCGATAGAGTCCATTTTAAAAAATCGGTTGCTTCTTTGCACTTATAATAAAACAGTACCTTGTACCTTTAAATTATTTTAGGAGACTTGAAGATGAAAAAAAAAAATACTTGCCATCTAAACCCTACAGGTCAGTCTGTGACTTACAAGTATCTGATTTTGAGTTTTGGAAGATGTTGATTTGATACAATTACACAAACCTCAAACTGACATGCAACAAAAAGGTGTGTACCATATTTGGATTCAATACAGGTTGTCACCTTGCATTTGCTTAGCTTAAAACTGAAATAACAGTTTATTAAAAGCACTTAAAATTAAATTCATTTAGGTATAAAAACTCATGCAGTCAATAAATGTTGAATTTGTATATATTATTAGTTGTATAAAAGATACAAATTAAAATTTGCAGGATTTAATTTCAACTTCTTGGACCTTGTATGTTGGATAGGTTTTGTTTCCCAGTTTTAATATGCCTTTAGAGATGTAAAATTGTACTTTTGTGAATTAGGAAATACTTGTCAAAGATTGAGAGCCTTATATCCATTTTAGCAACTTTGTGTTTTTCTTGGCAGGTAGATTTTGCAGCTGTGGTGAATTTTTTATATACACATAAAATTCAACATGGATATTAGATGCCAACTATTGGCGTTATAACATTTCCTTCTTCAGGACAAACACAGCTGGTAAAATGATGCTCTTTCATGTGCAGTTGTATTAACCATAGGATACATAATTTAAAATTATGAGAAGAATAAAACCTGAACAAGGATTTACAGTACCTTGTACCTTGTACAGACAATTATTGATTACCTGGTATGCTAATAGATTGATTGTATACTAGATCTCGCAGCAGAACACTCATAAACCGTTAAACATTTGCAGATTTAATGGGAATAAAATGTCTTCATTTTTAGCTGAGGTCATGCTAATGGATATTTATCTCTCATACAGGTCTAAGCATATGTGTCAGAAGGGGCAACATTCTTAATGAATGTGGACACAAATAGTTTTCAACCTGCTGCTAGTGGCAGAAAGGTCATTGGTAGTTTTCATTACTGAGAGACACCAGGATCTTTATCATTTAAAATGCATTTGCATAGCCACAGGTAGCCAGATAAGTGACCTATACAATTTGTAGTAAAGGACAAACAGATGGTGACCCGTTGGCGATTCATTCCTTCATTCTTTTTCCTCCATACAGATTATAGAACCTTTTTATAATTCATGGGAAAAATCATGTACAAAGATATTAATTTGTTTATAACAATGGTCCATTTTACATTTAACATTTACATTTAACTACATTGAAAAATTGAAACAGATAATACCTTAAACAGTTTTAGTTTTTTTTCAATATGCATTATTCTCAGCTGATGTGCTGAAACATTACATTCCTATACAGTTTACTATTATTTATAAGTATAGCAGGAAAGGTGCTCATATGTTTAAATATAGCAAATGTAAAAATCTTATTAACCTTCCCATGACCAAATTTATCTAGCCAATAATGGATGTCACACATAATTTGTATTGTATTTGTAAGCTTTTAATTCTTTGAAAAAAAAACACAATTGTGCAAAAGAAAATCATGCACAAAAAAGCAATTAATGTCAGAAAGCATGAGCAAGTTAAGGAACTAAGTAGCGTATTCTGGCATTGACTATTCCACACCCAAAAATTGACAAGTAATAAACCCTTGGTATAGGTATGGTTGTCCTATTGATAGAAACCCACTTATCTGAACAATTCCAGGTCAAAAGCTTTTGCATAATAGATCCATCATCCCATGTATAAATGGGGCAGGTCTCCTTAACTGGGACTGTGTGTGGATAGGTAATACATACATACGTATGTTCATTTTACTTGTACTCAACCACCACAATGGACTGCAGAGTCATTATACAGATGCAGTCACTTGGATTTGTAAGTTAAATGCGTCGTGACTCAGGGCTAATTGAAGAAACTGTGTTATCTAAAGTTATCTTAACTCATTTAATGCATTTAACCTTTTCATTAGCATACCAAAGCACCATTGTTTTCAATGGTGAACTCTTTAATTGGATGGGATGCTGTGACACAATATTCTGTGCTAAGTGGGATAAATGAGATAGATGAGTTAAGTCACGACGCATTAAACTTACAATCCAAAGTGACTGCATCTGTATGACCCCTGAGTATTCTGAACCTTACTAAGAGGACAAGTATGAGAGGAGATTACCCAGACCCTGCATTATAACTCAACATGAAGCTAGACCCTTCCTATATACTGCATATTATTAATTACCACCACATCTATTTAATGGGATGAGAGAGAGTAAAGAGGATAAATGGATACTTTTTTTTGCTTAGATGTATAAGTTGGCAGGATTTATTTCAATTCTGCTTTGTCATCCAATGCTGGGATAAGACTTTAAAATGTCTCCTAGCATCAAACTGTTGAGTAGCATGATTTCTGGCTTTTCAATTAGATTTCTTAAAGGAACAGTTCAGGGTAAGAATTAAAACTGGGTAAATTGCGTCACAGCATCCCATCTAATTAAAGTGTTCATCATTGTGAACAATGGTGCTTTGGTATGCTAATGAAAAGGTTAAGTGCATTAAATGAGTTAAGATAACTTTAGATAACACAGTTTCTTCAATTAGCCCTGAGTCATGATGCATTTAACACACAAATCCAAGTGGCTGCATCTGTACTTGCCAATACTTTGGAATTCGATTTCAGAATCATTTTGCATGAAAACTCAGAGTGAGAAAAGCTACTAGTAAGCAGATCTTAACATACTTGCCAATACTTCGAGTTTAGTTCTCCTTTAAGGACATAAAATATGTTGCATATACATTTTTCTATTTTAACTGCAAGGGTGTTTGAAAATTGAGAAATTTACCTGATAAATTGTAACACACAGAGACATACTTTTGTTTCTTTATAGTCATTTATGAACAGTAAGGACAGTGCCTGTATAGAAAGATTGCAATAAATGCATCATCCATCTAATAATTTCTTATGATCTGTTTACTACACCTTCAGAAATGAAAGGAAAACTCTCATTGGTTGCTATGGGTGGCTGCAATTTAGTATCTATTTTAGTATTTTAGCTCTTTTATATTGTTTCAAAGAGGAGAAAATTAAAGTAGTACAGTAATTGGTTTCTATCATTGATTCATGCATGATTTTATATTTGAAAAAAAGACACTTTGCAGGAAGACCTCACAGAATATACCATGGAAGAACAGGTTGGCAGGATGATGAAGAATGGTAGAATGCTAACTGACATATATGCTAAAGTGATAGCAACCAATTAGATCTTTCATTAAATGTAATTTTCTAACTTGTAGTCAAGATGAATACTAACATTAGATGCCTATAAAAACATCTCTTATGATCTCTTATGAAATTCAGTTATTACTTTATTGAGTTATCCATTTCCTTGTGAAAGCCAAAACAGTAAGAAGAAGGCAAACATGTATGAAAAAGAACATGAAGACCATTTGAAACTTTGTTTAGAATTAGCCATTCTATAATATGCTAAAAGTTGGCTTGAAAGTAAACCACACCTTTACTTACATATTTAATCTAGAGTAAGCACTTCTTCATGAGCATATTTGAAAAATGTCTTCAGGGTCTTCTGGAGGTAGCTTTGTATCTATCCTATGCTGTTTGTCCCAAATACATTCTGTATACAAAACTATCCCTGATAGACAGAACAAATGTCTCTCATGGTATATAACTATTTGTGACCATATACACAGATAAAAAATAGACAAAAGACATTTCTATTAAAGAATGAGAACAAAATCTAGTTAGTGCACAAAAGGATGTCATTATATTTAAAACTCCATTCTGTACATTTTAACAATCAATCTGTCTCACAAATATATAACCTCCATGTAACAGACACACGTATATGCAAAGTTTCTTACGGAATGAATTATGTAAAAAAAAAAAAAACTTGGACAGAATATATAATCGTGTAAGTAACTAGTGCTGGCAAAATAGTTGTTTGTGACAGAAAGTTTTATAGTACAGGATTCATTCTTTCAACAAAATTAAAGTTTTGTTTCACAAAACAGATAAAATAACCATTCTGTGAAGCAATACTGTCAGTCACTTTACTGAACCAATAAGAACAAAGCTTACTGGCCTGCTTGTGTGGCCATTTTAGTTAAGGGCATTCCTGCTGTTTTGCCATTGTCTTATGATTCCTCTTCCTGTGCCTGTTTCCCTCTTCCTGTATAAGCTGAGAGCAAACATGGAGCAGCCACATCCACCTGCTATGTTGTAATAAATGTAAAAGCTTGTCTGACTGATTTACCTGAACTAACACAGCACAATCATTGAATCCACTAGCAGCCAGTTTGTCACACTTATTATCTTGCAGCCTAACTGTAACATCATTATAATAGGCCTCATATCCCTTCAACGATGTCACTTATACATTGTGTATATGATGTTAGGCTCTAGTGTCTCCTCCTAGCTCTAATCTTGCACCAGTTAGCTTTTAGCACTCTTTTTAATCTGCTTAGCTATAGTTCTACTGCTATGTAATAGGTTTAGCCAGAAACGTGGGAGTCATCATGTGCACACATATTCTGTATAGTATGATGAGTTGTTCTTATAATTAGTCTCATAGTTAACTGTAGTTCAACTATTACATAATATGTTTAGCCACAGTGTGGGCGTGATCATGTGCACACATATTTTGTATAGTATAATGTGATCATAATTTATTTATATAACACAGCAAGCTGCACAGTGCTTTACATTCATTTATAACTAACAGGGGCCTAATGATGGCGCCCCCTTACCTACCCAGCACGTACCATTTTCACATGAGACTGGGTTGAGGGGGAGCAACACTTTTGCAGAGAGCACAACTGCGCACATGTCGCACATCTGTCACACACACACGTCACACACACGTCACACACACACATGTCACACACACACATGTCACACACATCACACACATAAGTCACACACGTTACACACATACCCCACACGTCACACACATGTCACACACACGTCACACACATCTCACACACATGTTACACACACACATGTCACATGTCAGAAATGACAAGACCCAGAATTAGAAAAAAAAATTGGGTCTGATTTGTGTCAAAGTACAAATGCATATGTGCATTGATTCAATTTTGTCAGGGTTGCCACCTTTTGACTTATGTATTTCAAGGCAGGGGACGGGCTGTTATGCATTGGGGCGGGTCTTGCTGCAATGGGGTTGAAGCCATGATGTCAGGGGCAGGTATGGTCAGACTGGCCGGACCCCCTCTCCACACAGTCAATAGTACCAAAAGAAAACATTGTATAATTAATACTGCCAAATCTGAACTGTGCAGCTCCTTCTCCAGTGGAAATCCAGGTGCATCTCATACAATAATATAATTAGAAAAACAGTATTTTCCATAGAGTGAATAAATTATGATCCCCTAAAATTTCCCCTGCCTAAATGACCCATATTGTTTGCACACAGTACTCAGGAGTGGCTGCACATGATCAGTCCCACATCTGTGGCTAAAAATATTATGTATTAGTTGAACTACAAGTATTTACGAGACTATTCATGAAGCCCATCCTTCATACTATACAGAATGTGTGCACATGATCACTTACCTCCCAACATTTTGGAAAGAAAAAGATGGACAAAAAATGCACTCTCATAGCACAGCAATTTTTTACCATGCCCATTTCTGTGGCCACACCCCCTAATTACCATGTTCGTGTTACAAAATTTGGGAGGTTATGAAACATATTTGAACATATTTCTGCAGTTTTTTGCATTATTAGTTTTGCTAATGAAGGTGAATTGCCCTTTAAGCTGTGAGTCTAACTTCTCCCAAGAGAGATTTGCTTAGCTCTAAATTATAAAAAGTAAAAAATGTTGCACCTGGTGGCTGTTCTGGGCTCTCTGCCAAAAGCCAATTAAGTTAAAAACTTTGTTTCTTTTTCTGGCTGTTCAGTGCAGAGAAAGTCTGGACTTTCCTGTACAAATGCAGGACTGGGGGTTGAGATGTCAAAAGCGGGACTATCCCGTTGAAAACAGGACAGTGTGACAAACTGGCTGCTAGTGGATTCAATGATTGTCGTTCAGGTAAAGCAGTCAGACAAGCACACTACATTTATTACAACATGGCAGGTGTGGCTGCTTCATGTTTCCTCTCAGCTTAGACAGGAAGAGAGAAACAGGAAGAGGAATCATAAGACAATGGCAAAACAGCAGGAATGCCCTTAACCAAAATGGCCACACAAGCAGGCCAGTAAGCTTTGTTTTTATTGGTTCAGTAAAGTGACTGAAAGTATTGCTTCACAGAATGGTTATTTTATCTGTTTTGTCAAACAAAACTTTAATTTTGTTGAAAGAATGAATCCTGTACTATAAAAACTTGCTTTCTGTCACAAATATATATTTTGTCATTCAAATCTAGATTGGCAGCACTAGTTAGTTACAATAGTTAGTTAGTTACTTATATATTCTGTCCAAGTTTTTTTTTTTTACATAATTCATTCTGTAAGTAACTTTGCATATAAGTGTGTCTGTTACATGGAGGTTAAATATTTGTGAGACAGATATATTGTTAAAATGTACAGAATGGAGTTTCAAATATAATTACAACCTTTTGTGCACTAACAATATTTTATTCTTATTCTTTAATAGAAATAAGTCTTTTGTATATTTTTTATTTGTATATATGGTCACAAATAGAAGTATACTATGAGAGACATTCATTCTGTGTATCAGGGATAGTTTTGTAAACAGAATGTATTTGGAACAAACGGCACCCCATACTATCCAACTCACAAAAAGGTTAAAATCTATAGGAACCATTTACCAAACAATGAGACAAAACTGCTAAAGCACTAAGGGGTACAAGAAACAGCTAATTTGCACTCTGATTTTCATGTGGAATTGATGAGGAGACTGGGTGTTAGATCTTTAATGTTTGGTAGTTATGAATACCTTGTTGAGCAGACTGATAAATGTAAGTACCTTATAATGATGAACCTCTGGTTTCTAGGTGTTCACACGATGAGAGAAGAATCCTTAGGGAATCTTAGGAGAACAGAGGAATACCCAGGGAAGAACACCTGTATTCGGGCAATATTGTCATTTGAGATGTGTGATCTTAATGATTACTTATTTAACTGATGCAGAGGTCCCTTTGGGAGGTAAGTATGCACAGACTCGAGGACAAGAGGAGGACCGACCAACCCAGGAACAGTAATACAGTCTTTGATAGTATTGGCTTGCAGGGTTACATGGATCAGCAAACGGAATTAGCACAGTCTAGGATGAGTGTTGCAGTTCAGCAGGGATTATATACACAGTCTTTGGCAGAAAAGGTGTAGTATGACATACAGTACTGCAAAGGTTAATAGCACAAGCTATTACCAGGATAAGTGTTGCAGTTCAGCAAGAATTATAATACAGCCTTTAGCAGGAATAGTGTAGTATGACATACAGTCCCACAAGGATTAATGGCACAAGCTGTTACGAGGATGAGTGTTGCAGTTCAGCAAGGATTATATCAATGTTAATTAGTTAATCTGCCTATAACTCGCACAAAGTTGGGGATCTTTTCTTTCCGGATAATGGTAATATATGCTTCTTTCACCTGTTTATCAAATCCTTGTCTACGATCTATTGAGTTAAAGTAAGTTAAGTATAAGTTTTATAATATAAGGTGCTGAACATTGCAGATACAGTAATTGCTTTTTCTCTGGGGCCTTCTCTTTCTCTCCCCCATCCTCTTTTCCTTTCCCAACTTGCTCCAGGAGTAAGATTTTGGAACTTTAATATTATTATTTTACTATTTAATGCTGAGGCATCTTTACAGAGGCACCTGGGTTTGAGCTTTAACTGTGGCCTTGGTCTCAGGGTGTTGAGTTATTGGGGCATCAGGGTATTCAGCCTATTTATTGTTTTGTTTGGCGTGATTACAAGTTTTTTCTAAAAACGCTCAATTGAATCAATCACCACGCCAATTCCAGAACTCTAAACACCTCCAGTGTCTTCCCTTCATACACCCTCACCTCTTCACAGCCTCCTTTATTGCTCCACTGCCACCTTTCTCCGGTGGGGGTAGGGGGGTAAATAGACCAGCCTTACAGCCTCTCCTCCTTGATGTATCTTATATTATCGGCCTCACTGACTCCCGCTTCCACCAGCCAGCCCAGGTTTGCTGAGAATGTCTTACGGCTGCTCCCTTCCCTGCTCCAACTGCTAGCAGACTGCCAATACGCTGATCCCAGCAGCAATCTCAGCGCCGTCCTCAGCGCTGCGGTACATGCTGCACGCTGTACGCTATGCTGCAGTCTGATGGTGGAAATATTCGTCTCTGAGCTCCTTCCTCCCTCCGCCAAGGCTTCTCCGCTTGAACCCCAGTAGGGTTGCTCACCCCTTTACCTCCTCCCTCAAGTACTCAAAAGGTATTTGTTCAGCATACTTTATTTTTCTCCCCCTGTTGACCGCACGAGCTTAGGTACACACAGCCATCTTGATGATGTCCAAACCCCAATTATAACAGTCTTTAGCAGGAATAACACCAGTGCTTACTATTGAATAGGCAGCAATAACAATTAATCAAGATCAGAGAACTCACAATGAACAGGAGAAAATGAGACGTTACCAAGGAAGTCTGTTTTGGCATCTGAGCCAAACAAGGCATAAAGGGAACTTAAGTCCAAGAACAATCTGAATCAAGCCTTGAAATCCATCCAGCCAAGCGAGATACCAAAAGGGAAGATCATTTGTCAAAGCCCAAAACCAAAACTGAGATCAGAGCCTAAGAATCATAGTGCAATGTTTCTAGGAGCTTCCAATGATGTGCACCGCCCTGTGCATGTGCATATCCTTAAAATGCCAGGAGTGTGGACTGCAAACTCAGGAATGGAGTAGCAGTGTTTAGCACTTTGACTGGGACAGTTTCTGTCTGCTTCCTTTTCCATAATAGATATGGGTCATGGATCTCATCCCAACTATTGAATGTGCTAAGCTCTTAAGTATAGATTTATCTTGTTTTACTGTATAACATATATATATATATATATATATATATATATATATATATTCCGACAGTACCAGCACTCCAATCAATCTTGTTATAGGTGGTGCACGATCAAATCATGTGTAGATAATGTAGCAAAGGATCAGCACTCACTTGTTCAGGTGAATAAGTGCATTATTTTATTTAACACATCTTATCTAAATATGTGTGTTAAATAAAACAATGCACTTATTCACCTGAACAAGTGAGTGCTGATCATTTGCTACATTATATATATATATATATATATATATATATATATATATATACAGTCCAACCGAGTCGCACTCCAAAGTATTTAAAACATAGCATTTATTTGTTCCAACGTAGTAAAATCAGCGTAGAAAAAAATAGCAGATTCAGAATTACAAGCATACTCATCTGTCAGGAGACGTAACACAACGTTTCAGAGGTCCAATGCCTCCTTTTTCAAATGCATCCCCCCATAGCAGTATACATCAGTAACAGAAAGAAAAAAACAGTATTTCGTTCGCTCTGTTATAATGACCGCGGACGTACATAGTCCCGTGACGCAGTGACGTCTATAGCGTGAGTGCGTCACAGAAGTAAGACATCTACGGCCATCAACTGAAGCATTCAACGCCATCTTTGTATCTGGCCTTACATGTAATTTGCATTATAGATAACATCTTTATCCAAGGCATTCCCATCATCATCATGTTAAAACTACATTGTTACGGGCTCATATTAACAAGGATATCTTTTAAAGATGTAGTGTCTGATCTAACTTCTATCCCACAATGTTACTTAAAACCATACAACATCTATAGAAAGAGATGTATATCAAAGCCCCTATTGAGACCAGAGGGACTCAAAGTTCTAAGTCTGTGTATCCATTGGACTTCAGCTTTCTTTAACATCTGGACCCTATCTCTACCCCTACGTGGTACTGGGATGTGTTGAATAACCCTAAACCTGAGTTCATCAGCTGTGTGACCCATTTCTAAACAGTGCTTCGATACTGGTAATGTTGTATTCCCAGTATTTACTGTGGACCTATGTTGTTTAAACCTGTCTTTAACCTTCTGGATGGTCTCACCTATGTAGATCAAATTACAGGGACATGTTAGCATATAAATAGCAAAGTTGGTCTCACAATTATAATGACCTCTGATCTTGTATATTCTTTTGGTGACTGGACTAGTAAAAGTATCACCCACAACCACAAAGCGACACTGTGCACACCCTTTGCATCTGAACACACCATCCCTCGGAGGTCCGAGGAAGGTATATTGTCTGGGGGATGGTTGCATATCAGCATGTACTAGTCTATCACCTATAGTGCATCCTTTTCTGTAGGACATCATAGGTGGCAATTTGAATTCTTCTATAGTGGGATATGCTTCTTTTAGAAGATGCCAATGTTTCCTCAGGATATAGTTGAAGTCTCTACTTTGAGTATGATACTGGTTAACAAAGACCACACGTGATTGTCGGTCCCTGATTTTGTGTCCCACTTTACTGGTTCTCTCTGTCACTTTTGCTATATCTGAATCTAACATCTCCAATGGATATCCACGTGCTGTCAATTTGTTTTTCATTTTAGTCATATCATGTTCTCTGAAAATCGGATCTGTACTAATCCTGCATACTCTGGTGAATTGGCTTACCGGAATTGACTTTTTAACAGCTAAAGGATGGTAACTGTCATAAGATAATAGCTGATTGCGGTCTGTCGGCTTGGAAAACATCCTAGTAACAAAATTGTCCTCAGTACGTACAATTTGAACATCCAGAAACATCACCGTCAAGGGATCAGCCGTCATAGTAAATTTAATGTCAGTATGCGCGGTATTTATTGCATCACTGAAGCGGGACAGGGAGTCCAGGTCACCCCGCCATAGGAGGAACACGTCATCGATGTACCGCCACCAGGCTACACAGTGCCTGGCGTACAGCCCATGCGAAAAAACGTGCTCCCCCTCAAACCAAATCATAAATGAGTTGGCATATGCAGGGGCGACACTGGACCCCATGGCCGTCCCCCGTAGTTGCAAATAAAACTTGTCCTGAAATCTAAAGTAATTTCTCTGTAAAATGAAACTCAAAATTTCCACAAAAAAATGATATCTCTTCCTCACTGTACAGTCCACTTTGTTGAAGCAATAAATGTACAGCATGTATTCCATGCCCATGAGGGATGGAGGTATACAAGCTCGCGACATCTAATGTCGCAAGCCATATATCTCCCTCTATCCTTCCTATGTCTTTAAGTTTATCCAAAATATCAGATGTGTCTGATATATATAGAGTATAATATAACTATACCCTGTCTGTGTTCGCAAAAATTGTAGCCCTAATAGTAGTTTATGACCCCGCTTTGAATGCTTGGAAAGGGCAGTAGAGGTAAAAACTATAAAAAATTACAAACAAAAAGTTAACACAAAGGTAAACTACCCCTTTAAAGACAACTCTGAGGAGTTGATTTTTGCAATGGTGTTTTTTCCATTGCAAAAAGTTTTATGTATATTACAGACCAATGTGAGCAGGGAAAGGAATAATCAGCCTTTGAATGTAATGCAATAACCTTATATTTTTCATGACAATATAACATGTGGTATAGTACACCCTGGGGACATTTAGTGGCAGATTTACTAAATTCACATGAAGGATTCGAAGCTTTGAATGTTTTTGAAGACCAATTTGACTGCTGAATTTTGAAAATTCGATCGAATCGAATGATTCGAATTATTCAAATAAAAATCTATTTGAATATTCGACTATTCGACAGTTGAAGTACAGTACTTCCCCTTTAAATTTTTATTCGACTGCCTAGATCACCAGATCAATGCTACTGAATTGGGATTCAACAAATTTGATTGAATGGTTAAAATCGTTCGAATTGATCGATTCTAATGATTTTATCGATCAATTGAAGGTTACTATTCGATCGTTTGACCAATCGAATTGCGGTAAAATTCCTCCAAATTCGAATTTGAATTTGGAGAATTGTTATTCCCTAAGTATTCCCATGATCTAATTTAGGGTTTTTTTAACCCTCAAATTTGACCCTCAGTAAATCTGCCCCTTACTGTAGGTGTAATTGATAGTGTGCACCAACATCTTGCTTGGGCATTTGTATGCTGCATTTAGTTATAAAGATCAGATATTCATCATAACAGGTACAAGTGGCCAAGAATATCAGTGTTACAAATCAGATAAGCTACTAATGATAAATGGCACTATTTATTTTGATATAATATATATATAAATCTGTCACTGCTATTGACAGTGTTCTCCACTGGCCTGTGCCAACTAGGCATATTTAGCAGAATTCTTGTGACCACAAGAAAATCAACAACTTAGCTACTAATGTTAACTGAGGTGAAATAAAACTATTTGTACAGTTTTTGTGATGGATAAGAAGCATTCAGACATGCTGCTGAAATTTTCAGTTTGGCTAATAATGGCTTCTTTGCAGAAAGAATGTAATCACACAAAGATAAAAGTCAGTATTTCTTTGGGGAGAATAAGCCCCTAAAGCTTCAATTATTTTTACCT
This sequence comes from Xenopus borealis, assembly GCA_024363595.1. NCBI lineage: Eukaryota > Metazoa > Chordata > Amphibia > Anura > Pipidae > Xenopus > Xenopus borealis. The sequence continues at coordinate 59,142,346 of CM044438.1, forward strand.
GGAGTGCAGAAAGCTGACATATTTAGGAAGTACTCCATTATGGATGAATAGTAGTGATGGGCGAAACGGGCGCGTTTCGCTTCGCCGCAAAATTCGCGAATTTCCAGAGAAATTCGCGAATTGGCGAAAAATTCGCGAATTGGCGAAAAATTCGCGAAACGAGCCGCGCGTCGTTTTCGACACGCGTCGCTTCGTTTTCGGCGCGTCGAGTCAAAAACGACGCGCGACTCGTTTTTGGCGGCAAATTTTGGCGGCGAATCTTTCCTGCTGTTTCGCGAATTTATTCGCCAGCGGCGAATCGCGGGAATTCGCCGCGAATTCGCCCCTGGCGAATAAATTCGCCCATCACTAATGAATAGTGTACTGCTTTTGTCAAGTTTTAAAAAGATCATTCTTAGACATGTTAGGCATACAATATATATTGCAAGTACGCAATAGAAATGTTTTCGCACTCTTACGAAAGAGTGAGACAATTATTCTCCAACTTATATTAACTATAAATGAATGTTATGAGCACCTTGGGCAAATTTTACTTAACAATCAATACAAATATGGTTTATAGAAGTTTGGCTGCATTGCTTTTCTGCTGTTGATGGGTCTAATTTTTTTTAAAAACGTACCGTTTTCTATGGAATAGGTCTGTTTTCGATTGAATAAAAATCGTTCAATGTAATCATTCGATTCGATCATTCGAACGATTTTCACAAAAAATATTTGATTTCCAAAAATTTTCAAAAACACTCCTTGAAGGTTCTAGGAGGTCTCCCATAGGCTAAAACAGCAATTTGGCAGGTTTAAGGTGGTGAATGGTCGACCTTGAATTTTTTAAAGAGACAGTACTTTCAATTTTCAAGGGGGTCGAATCTCTTCAAAATTCTAATTTTCCCTTTGACCCTTTGTAAATGTACCCTTATTTTTTGAAAGGTAAACCATATCTAAATTTTGGGGTCCATTTGGAAGTAGATAAATTGTCCTAGCAGTAAAGAACATTACCATTCAGAAGTAACTTCATCAAAACTTTACTACCACTTTGTACTTACAATTTGTTTCAGAGTGTATAATAATGGTCGAGCACTTTCAACCTTCGAACAAGTGCTCGACTCATCTACAATGGCATAAAATTACACTGGCTTTGGAAGGAGAAACCCAGTTGTTTAATTGCTTAACATAGTTAACATGCACACCCATCAAAAACTTTGTTGTAAATTCTTTGTACAACAAACATTAACCTTACCAAGTATGCCAATATGTCTCCCCAGGACACTGATATGACCTATGTGGAGCCTAAAGCCTTGTTCCTGCCTTAATCCTTAGATCCCCTCCCAAGGCTGGCCAATTGTCCCAGGACCCCAAGCTCACCCAGTTACACACTCACCTTTCCATATAACCATTTATTTTCTCATGGACAGAGAGTTTGTGGGTAATGATACTAGCTAATAAAAGCAACAGGGGGAGGGTATTCCCTGCTATTTCCATTTTATATGCATGGGACATGTTATCCAGAATGCTCAGGTTTTCTGGATAATGGATGTTCCCATAATTTGGATCTTGATACCTTAAGTCTACTAGAAAATAATTTATACATTAAGGGGCACATTTACTAAGGGTTGAAGTGAATTTTCGAATTAAATTAGAATTTTTAAAATTCGAATTTAAAAGTAATTTTGGGCTACTTCGACTATCGAATAGCCCAAAATTCTATTTGAATTAAAAAAAATTAAATTTTTATAGTACTGGCCCTTTAACAAAATTCTAATTAGACTTAAAGCTGCCGAATTGACATTGCAGCCAATGGGGGACCTCCTGGAAGCTTTCCTGAAAATTTTTCTAAGTCCAGAAAATCACATTTTTTTTAATGTCATTCGAATCGTTCAATTTGAACAATACGATCGTTCAATTTGAACGATTTTAATTCAGTTGAAAACAGCTGTTTTCTATCGAAAATGGACATTTTCGATCGAAGTCCTGGAAAATCTAAATTTTTTAAGCCGTTCGAATTGTTCGATTTGAACAATACGATCGTTCAATTTGAACAATTTTAATTCAATCTAAAATGGTCATTTTCAATTCAATTTTCAATGCCCCCCCCCAAAATTTGATGGTTGAATTTAAATTTTAAATTTAAACCTAATAGGAATGTTTTGTTTCCAATAAGGATTAATTATATTGGGCTCTAGTAAAAGGTAATGTTTTATTATTACAGAGAAAAAGGAAATAATTTTTAAAAATTAAAAATGTATTTATGTAACATTATTTCTTTTTTAAAGGTGTATAATACAATGACATTCATTCATTCACTGATCTTATTGGACCACTTTTAATCAATTTGACTTTTATCAACTAGAACATTTTTTCACCAGAGTTTTTTTACAGGTATTTATTTTTTTTAGCGCATCATTCAACAATTTTAATCTTCAGTCTTTGTATATTCGGATCTTTTAATAAATTCAATGACATTCGTGGTTTTAAAGAATGAGTTTAGTTGTGGTTTCAAAACCCTCTAAAACCACTAAAATGCAAATGTTGATAAATATGCCTTCATGCATACAATTGGAAAATATGTACTGTAAATATGTTGCTGCTTCGCCCTCTTCAAACCAAAGTTGTTTATCAATCTTTGAGTGTAAACCCCTGTTAAATTCATCCTCATAATTATAAGTACTCACTCCTCAACTCTGCCACTCCAGTAAAGCAAAATTATTAAAGGCATATACTTGTGCCATACGTACATATTCTACTATCCTGAATTTTGCTTGTTTTGAGTAATTTTGGTAGAAGAACCTACACGTTATTTTTTTAAAATGTTTTTATCAGTTTTAAATTAAATAAATGCAGTATTAACAATTATTCTGGTAGATTTGCTTTGCCTTGTCATCTTATTGAAGTTTGACTTTGTGTTTAGACATTAGTCGTTCTACACATTATTGTGTAGAAACCATATGGTTTAAAACAGCGGTAATTCTGTTTAATATATAGAGGACTCAGGGCAGTATTAAAATGTGTCAGCTACTAAAAACTTGTCTTTGTGTCAGGAAAATACACACAACTGTCAGGAAAGGTCTTAAAGCAGATCAATGTATCAGTTGAACAGAAAGGAATTAAACATACAGAATTTTTTAACTACAGAAAAAAGGCTTTGTAAATCTAACAAGTATTAGTATTTTTTTTAAAGTGGACCTGTCACCCAGACACAAAAATCTGTATAGTAAAAATCCTTTTCAAATTAAACATGAAATCCAATTTAAAATTTTTATTAAAACATTCGTAGCTGTTTTAAGCTCATTTAAAAATCTGCTGTCAATCAAATATTGTCTGCCACTCCTCCATGCCTTAGGCATAGAGGTGGGGCAGATAATTACTTCCACTTTCCATTCAGCACTTCCTAGATGCCACTGCTCCCCACACATTCCCCCAGTTCTCTTAACCATTTAATTGTGTAGCCAGGACATGGGGATAGACATCAGGTCCCCCATTCTGGTGCACAAACAAGATTCTGAGATGATACAAGGCTTGACTTAATAACAGTGTCCACAAAATGGCTCCTGTCTGCTTGCTATAATTATGAATTCCCAGACTGAAGAAAACAAGATTAAAATAATTAATAAAGTGTAATTAATGTTCATTTTGCTTGACTAATATGATAAAATATGATTTTGAATATTTTTTTGGGGTGACGGGTCCACTTTAACAGATCAGTGATAATTTATTATCACTTGGTAAAAATATATATATTTAATACACCAGTCCCTATTCCTGTTCTATGTAATTATGTTATTTACTTAATAAAATGTATTATATTTTATGGATGCCCATGTAATGGTCTGATATGTTAATAACAATTTTTTTAAATTGCATTTTATTATTATAGTGAGCTGCATGATGGCTTAAAAATATTATTAATGAAAAAGTTACAGTATGTCACAATCATCATTTTTGCACAATAATTAACTTTTCACAAGAATGAATTATATGGTTAATTCAACTTTTTATTATATCATAATAGGTATACCTGTGACTGCTTTTCACAACCTTATAAAATATTTAAACAGTTTAATTGAAAGGAAAAACATAATATTCATAGCTTTGAAACACAAGAAAATAACTTTTCCATTTTATATAGTTTTTGCAATTAGTTTTGAATGGATGTCTATAATTTGAAGGTAGAAAGGAACTCTCAGAATGCAAAGTCTTTAAATCATATTGTTGTATTAAGTTTAATTATTTTGGTATGTTAAAAGTATACACCCTTTTATATTAATTTTCCACCTCAACAGTTTTTAGTATGACAATGTTGAAATCACCATGCTATTTCTGCAATAAGTGTACTTGAGATGCTAAAATAATTATTGCATTTAATGGTTTCAAGAAATTACTTTAGCTCACAAAAGAAATCTTTATTCAACAGAAGTAGCAAGAAAGTATAAGACTGAAAGAAGCAATTGCACAAAATGTTTTGACATGAGAAAGACCAAATGTTTAGATACTGAAGGAGACTTTAATGGTGCCAGTTGTGCGAATTATTAATTTCAGAGTGGAAAACTAATAAAGTGTAGAACATGTCAAAAAGCATTTGAATACCTCCAATTTGCGTGTGTACAAGTTCAAACAAAATTTGACAAACTCAAACTGAATAAAAAGTTCAAGTTTTGCCTTCCACATGACCTTACATGCTTTTAGATGCTGAAGTTTTTAGTTCAAATTTTTTATATTTTTTATCTTAATAAATAGTGATCAGCAAAAGTTTTCATCAGGTTTCAATAGAAATTGTCGCCCATAGATTTCAATTCATATGGTGAAGTTTTCACTGTTTTACAAATTATCTGTGATTCGAAACAGGTCACATTCACCCATCACTATTAATAAATACTTGATATGAAGCTTTATTTGAGTTAGTGAGTTTTAGAGCAAAAAAGTAAGTCCCTTTAGTGTAGCTTTGTCCATATATGCACTGCCTAATAAATAAGATTATGTAACATGAAAAAGTTATAGTTGTTATTTCTGCCCCTAGCCCGAGAGACAATCATTGTAGCTCACACATTGAACAGCACCAGGTTAAGCATTTAATAAACAGAATAATAATAAGAATTAATAACAAGGAAGATATGTCCAACATTAGTACACACAAATGGTAACACATATTGAACTTGCATACATGTACAACACAGTTTGATGCAACATATGCAACTACAGTATGAATACCATTATGCTGGGAATCATCTATCTGTCCTTAGGATTATATTAACAAGACGTTCGCCATTTTGGGTTCGCGTTAGTTGGCGCTTTTTTTTTACCTCTCACCCCAGAC
>CM044438.1:59153830-59290917 GCA_024363595.1 Xenopus borealis
GGGGGGGGGGGGGGGGTCGCCGACCCCCACAACTGTTCTAAACTCATACATTCAATGGATAAATTTCTTATCTTTGTCCTTTCTGAGCAGAATCTCTGGGTTTCATTACAGGCAGCTGTCCAATCCCAAGCTGGAGTTTTGCAAAAGTGCTTTTCACCTGTGGCTTTATCAAGGCAAATGTCGACAGATTTGCCTTGACAAAGCCACAGGCAAAACGCCTTTTTAATTACACCTTACTCATACTCCCAAGCCTGGAAACAGTAGTAGGTATTTCAACCTCTAGGACCAACCACACAATTTTTGGACAGCTTTGCTACCTGTCTTCCTTACTTTATTTAATCTAACACCCCATTCACAACACTAGGTGACTTTAATATATCCTTTGACAACATTAATAACCCTTCTGTCTCCCTTCTGTGCCTGCTTGATCCTATTCCTTCTTAGCATCTCCGCCATACCAATCCTTGTCTAATCAAAGCCTTAACTCCTCTATTTAATCTCTTGCTCTCAACTGGAATGTTTCCTTCTCAACTAAAACATGCTCTTGTCACCCCCTTTCTGAAAAAAGCCCTCCCTTTATCCCTCCAATCTTGATAACCTCCAATCTATCTCTGTGCTACCTTTCATCTATAAACTACTTGAGTGCCTAGTCTACAACCAACTAACCCCATTCCTCTCTGACAATAACCTGCTGGACCCCCTACAATCTGGTTTTAAGCCACAACACTCCACTGAAACTGCCCTAGCCCCACTAAATAATGAACTTATAACAGCTAAAGCCAACAATCATTTCTCACTCCTAATAGTGCTTGATCTATCAGCTGCATTTGACACTGTAGATCACCCTCTCCTCCTCCAGTCCCTTCATTCGATTGGCCTTTGTGATACAGCCTTGTGCTGGTTATATTCTTACCTCATTAATTGTTCCTTCAATGTCTCCTACAATGGAGTAGCATCTTCTCCCCTACCTCTTTCTGTTGGGGTTCCTCAAGGTTCTGTCCTGTGCCCCTTAATATTCTCCCTCTATACTTCCTCCCTTCGCAAACTAATCAACTCACATGGTTTTCAACAAATCGCCAGGGGTAGTGCGCTAGCTTGTGTTTAATAAGCGGTTTCCAGATGCCTAAAAAGAGAAACTCTATAATGTATTACGTTTTTATGCTTGTGACTATATTGATGTTAATTCTACTCACATCTGATCTTCTTGATGGATGGCATATAGATAACTTTTTGTGCGATGTGTCAAAGCTGTAAAAAGAGAAGCTTCAATGGTGCATTATCAACAGACCGAACGTCAGGGCCCTGCGGGTAGTTTGTACTCACCAAACGCTGTGTGATTGAAACCGCTCAATTTAGTAAGATGTCTCAAACAGTCTCGGCGTTCCACGTGTTAATGGAAGACAGATCTCCGTGGGTGCCGGCACGCAATCCTAGTGTCCCTGATGTGAGCGGTACTTGGTTAGCCGGGCCCCCTTCTTTCAGCGTGCTGCCAGCTTAATCGCACACAGCCTTTTTCATTATCACCTATATGCTGATGATACTCAGATGTAACTCTCCTCTCCTGATCTCAATCCAGAACTCCTAACTCGGGTCTCATCTTGCCTGTCCACTATCTCTACTTGGATGTTGCAACACTGCTTTAAAATGAAACCCCTCTCAAATGGAAATGGTTCTCTTTCCTCCAACTAACACCAGTATCCATCATAGCTAACAATTTCACTAACACCCAGGGCTCTGTGCCATGGGGTTATCCTAGATTCTGTTCTGTCCTTCACTCCTCATATCCAGTCACTTATTAAATTGTGTCACTTCCACCTAAGGAACATATCCAAAATGAAATTATTTATAACCAAAGATGCTAACAAAATTCTTATTCACTCTCTCATCAAATCTCTTTTCATAATAATAACAATAATAATAGATTCTTTAGTATCTTCTATTTCATGCATCACCCTTCACAAATGGCAATGTATTTGTTCTGATACTTAAATGAAAAACATTTTTTCCCACTGGCAGATATATGTATTACATTTGGTGAAGAAAAAAAATACATTTTGTTCATGTTTTTTATTACATTCATTATAAAGTTTAAAGGATTAAGTAGGTATTTTAAAGTTTAAATTGGAGCAAATATGTCCTTCCTGTCCTGACCTTTGCTTTATATTTTTTAAACTGTACATATGGTAGCTTGCTCTGTGGTGCTAAGCAAAGGCCAATATATTTAAAAGGTATTGAAAAATAACATAAACTCAAAGTACAATACAAAAATACTCATATGCTTCCAATTCTTGTTTTTTTATGGCCAAACAAAGGCTAATTATAATATGAATCTGTAATGTTTGCCATAATTAAATGTTTCTTATACTACAATGGGGCTTCCAGTCAAAACCCACCAGACAACATTTTTATCAGCATTCTAATAAAATTAGAGTTACATTTCATGTTTTTATCATGTAAAGTCAAAACAAATCAACATGAAATGTCTATAATCAGCTGTTTTTGTTTCAATATTTCTTTATTGCAAGTTTTTAACATTTACATCATATAGCATTTGTTTTTCATGTTCAATTGTATAGCCATTGAATGTACATTATCTCAAATAAACATTACATATGGCACAGTTGTTTGTCTCACCATTTAACTGCATGAGCCATCTAAACTGTAAATGTGTTACATAACAAGTTATACATAACTATGTAACCTGAGGTATAGGGTAGGGAAGGAAAGGAAAAGAAGAAGAAAGAAAGAGAAGAAAAAAAATGTGGGCGAGCAGAATCCTTCCATTGACTGCACTTAGTATTTTATAGTCAAGATAACATTAGTTTGATACCATAAGGTTCCCTTCCCTTTCCATTCAGAATCTGGCTAATACATTAGAGCATTCCGGTCAAACCTATTAGGGTAGCGATATTGTATCCATGGGTCCCAAACCTTAGTGAACTGCTTCTGCTTATCCAGTGCTATACTAGTTAACTTTTCCATAATAAATGTATTATCTATTCTGTTTTTGACTTCAGGGAAAGCCAACTGTGAGGTTAACCAGGTTTTGCAATAGTCTGTTTAGTTGCAGTTAAAAAATATGTGATTAATTTATGTTGTGACTTATTAATTGCCTCTATCTTCTTATTCAGTAAAGCTTCTACTGGGCATTTATTTATATTCACTTGCAGTACCCTGTGTATTAATTCATAAACTTTGGTCCATAAACTTTGTACCCTGCTACATTGCCAAAATATATATAAATATATGTACCTAACGCATCACATCCTCTAAAACAATTAGGATTAGCTCCCTTACTCCATCTAGCTGTGCAGGTGGGTACCAAATACTGTAACACCTACTCAACACCTTATATCATGTTTCCTGTGCCACTATATTTACCGAATTATGCATTGTATTTGTGAAAATAGCTTGCCAATTTTGTTCATCTAAAGTAAGAGACAGTTCTGCTTTCCAGTTCTTCACGAATTTCAGATTTGTTGTAGGCTGGGTGTTAGTATATTGTCTATATAGGTAGCTGAGAGATCTTTCCATCTGAGGGCGATGTAAACACAGTGTTTCAAAAAAGGTTGGAGTAGTAAATGAGAATTTTTTCTCTAGTGTGATTAAAAATGGCATATTTGGTTATATGGATATCTTTCTTGGTCGGGAATGTTACATCTATCTTGTAGAGCTGTCCAACTAATAATTTTATTATGCAATAGGTAGTGACGGATATGTGTAAGTCCTTTGTCTACCCACCAACCGAATTGTCCAGGTTCCAATCCTGGTGGGAAGTCAGAATTTTTAAATAGAGGTGCTAAAGGCTGGTGTCTGGACAACCAATTAGTTTTAGTAGCTATGGTGTGCCATACAGTCAACGTATGCTTTACTGTAGGGAAGGTCTTAAAAATGTGTGATAGATTACAAATCCATAAGGTATCCCCAAGATAATTGCAATGGCAACTATCCTGTTCGATCGTTACCCATTTTGGTGGCTGTGAAGGGACAAACCAATATAACTGCTGTGTAGTATTCCTGAAGGTTTGGGACATTTAAACCTCCCATTGATCTATCTCTTTACAATATTTCTTTAGCTATTCTTGGTTGTTTATTACTCCATATAAACCTGAGACATGCATTTTGTAAGTTAGTTAGCAGATCGCCTGGTGGTGCAATAGGAAGGGTGCGGAACAAGTATAATATACATAGTAATATACTCAACTTTATTATGTTAATCTTGCCAAACCATGAGACTGAAAAACCTTTCCAAGAATCCAAATCTTCTATTAGTTTCTTAATAAGGTTTTTATAGTTAATTACACTCAACATATTATATGAATCAGTGATATGGACACCTAAATATTTTACTGAAGTTTGTGCCCATTCAAGATTAAAATTGAATTCTAAAAGCTACCTCATGGCAGGTGAAATATTAAGCATCAGTGCCTCTGATTTAGTAACGTTAATTTTAAGTCCTGAGATCAAATGGAATTTATCCATGATATTAAATAGTTTTGGCAAAGAAATCAGTGGCTTTGTGATAGTAAGTAACAGGTCATCAGCATATAAACAGCATTTATATTCCTGTTGATCTATAGTTATACTGGCCACATCTAATTATGCCTTGTCAGTGCTGCTAAGTATTCCATTGTCATGACAAACAGGAGTGGCGACAGTGGGCACCCCTGTCTCGTACCCCTCTCTATTGCAATTGGTGTGGAGAGCAATCCACTGTATTTTACCTGAGCTGTAGGAAAATCATATAGTGCCTTGATATGTGACAGGAAAGTTAAGGGAAATCCATATCTATCAAAGGCATATTTGAGAAAATCCCATGAAAGGGAGTCAAAAGCTTTTTCTATATCCAGGGAGAGGAGTACCGCCAGTGTGCCTCTCTCCCAATGCACTGCTTTTATCTTATCTTAGTTGGGGGTGAGAGGGGTTATTTATACAGACAGTTGTTTACCTTGCTCATTGGGATCAGGAAGTAGAATGCTACTTTGCTTTCATTTTCAGAACTTGTCCTCATTAGTGAAAGAATTAAAAAAAAGCAAAAGATCGGCAAAAGATTATGTACAGCACAAGCCCTATTCATTTAAGTGATTTAGAAAAAAGTATACTGCTCCTAATGCTGAAAGTTAGGTTTTGAATGTAGATTAAGGGGCAGATTTATCAAATTCACATGAATTATTCGATCGAATTTTCAAAAAGATTCAAAATCGAATTTTTGAATATTTTTGTAGACCACTTCGACCATCGAATTTTGAAAATTCGATCGAATCGAATGATTCGGATAATATGAATAAAATTCTAATTGATTATGCAAATATTAGACAGTCGAATAACTTGCCCTTTAATTTTTTATTCGACTGCCTAGTTCACCAGATTCAACCAGACAGTCTTAATGAATTTGTATTAGTATAAACTACTGCTGATTGATCTTTCTTCCTAACAATGTTTCATTTTTAAATGGTATTGCTTTCTAGTTGGAAATATTTACATAACCTTTTTAACCTCTGAAATAACATTGAGTACAATTCTCAGAATGACCATTTGAGCAAAATCATTGAGGTCACCAATTAATCTTTGGCTGGCTTCAGAAAAATATTCATAGGATATACTCTGATTTCATCAGGCCAATGGTAAGAAATATTACAATCAATTACATTTTGAGTAAAAAGATTAAGTTCATTATTTCAATATGAAAAGCATTTTTAGCTTGTATTATTAAGAAAATCTTTCTTTGATTTCCATAATTTAATTAGGGAGTTCAAAATATCTTAGTGATCATTTTGTCAATACCAGAAATATTTAAAAAACCACTTGAAGTTTAGGTAAAAATATATATTTCATAAGAACCATAGCAAATATGATAGGTTAAATTTATGCTACTTCTTACTAGGCAACTTTGCAGGAAACCCTTATCATATGGCTCTTTTCATTTCCATCTAAAACTATACATGTTATTGGAAAAGGATGTTACCAGAATTAGCAAGTTTTTGATGATCATGCTAAATGGACTTATATTGGTCCTTATGTGGTTCTGAATTCCCATAATTCTTTGAAGCTGCCAAATAAGAATTCTGGAGATCATGGCATCATTTTGCATCATGACTAGTGATGGGCGAATTTATTTGCCAGGGGCAAATTTGCGGCGAATTCCCGCGATTCGCCGCTGGCGAATAAATTTGCGAATCACCAGCGAAATTTCGCCTAGCGAAAACATCACGACGCGCTTCGGAAAAAGTTGAGGCGACGTGAGTCAAAAGCGCCCCGCGACTCGTTTTGCGAATTTCTCTGGAAATTCGCAAATTTTTCAGCGAAGCGAATCTCTGGAGATTCGCCCATCACTAATCGTGACCCATAAATTCCATTATTGTGTTATATATTTCTAAAAACTGTTGCTGACTAGTACCAATCTGCATTCAGTTTGATAGTTTTAAATCTATGTTTCTTTAATGTGTTGTGCTTAAAGAAACAGGAACATTCTATTTAATATTGCAAAACATTAAAAATATACACGTAGTTACCTATTTTAAGTACAAAGGGCAGATGACTGTTTCATATAGTTGCTGACCATTTATATTAAACAGATATATTTGATGATTTCTTCATAGGAATAGTGTTGCTATAGGTGGCTTTTTAATAGCTAAATAAAAACTTTGCTGCAATTACTTCCCCTTAGTTATATTTACAAAGAATAACCCATAAAAATACAATTAAACAAGTATATAATAAGTAATAATGAGTACTGTTGCAAAGGATTGATGGCCAACAGCAATTTTACAAGTAACTGATATACAGTTTGAGCCAAATGCTTAAAAATATAGAAGGAATAATTTTTCCCCAATGCCAAATGACAGGGAGATTGGCACTGAATGGGAGGCAAAATTGCAGATTGTTTACCATATATTTTATATAGAATGCATAATAAAAGGAACTATTTGGGCATAATGACATAGGTTATGTTCTTGCCTACCCTCAAATTGCACTTGAAGTTTATGCAATGTTTATGCAGTCAACGTGGCTATTCTGACATTGTAGCCAGTATTGAAATGAGGAAAAGGAAAAACTTATGTTACTGTATTATTTTTTAATATAACATGTTTCGGGTATGCATACTGCCATAAAAACTTAAACCCATCACATGAAATCAAATCAAAGAACAATCCCACATACACTATGTGAAAGTTGAAGAAATCTGATTTTTAAAACAGTTAGAATTGTTTGTGTAATGTAAATCATCAGCTCACTATACATACTGCAAAATTTCCCCTATCGCCACTGCAGTTCTAGTTGAGGCAGACATCTTGGATTTCACTGACTTCTCCTACCTATAACTTCACAGCCAACCACAAATCTGAAATATGCACATGCTCAGTTGAAATTTCTTGGTTGCCCAATAAACCTGCTAAGCTATTTTCAAATCTGCCAACTTCTGTGTTAGCTGCTGTGTGTGCCCTTCATTTGCATAATGACATCACCAGCAGGGGATAAGATAGGGAAGTCTCATGATACTTCTAGGGGAGGAGTTTACTAAAACCAGGCATTCTGGGTCAGTGCTACAATCCGAGCATGCTCATGAACTCATTTGCATGTTGTAGTCACAGTGTGGACTCCCTCAGTGAAAGAACCCATTTGACAAAGTATGGGATTTTTAAAAAACTGCTTTTTTTTTTAACTGTATAGCTAGCTTTATCAAAAATGTTTCTATTGTACTTGTCTGATTGTTAATATGGGGCATATTTACGAATGGTCCAATTTCGACTTGAAAAAAATTCGAAATTTGCCCATCAAATTTTTTTTGGTGTTTTTGCAATCGAAAATGGACCTTTTTCGGTCAAATAGGTCTGCTTTAGATCGAATAAAAATAATTTGAACCTTCGATTTCCAAACATTTTCAAAAAACACTTCTTAAAGGTTCCGGGAGGTCCCCCATAGGCTAAAATAGCAATTCCGTAGGTTTAAGGTGGCAAAGTGTCAAAACCAAATTTCTAAAGAGACACTACTTCGATCTTCGAATATTTGAATTTTAAAATTCTATTCAATTTAAATCAAATTTTGGCCTATTCGATGGTCAAAGTAGCCAAAAATGACTTCGCAATTCAAATTTTTTTTCATTCTAATTTTCACTTAGACTCTAGTAAATCTGCCCCTATGTGTTTGATTTTGGCTGTGATTGGTGCCCTTTAACTGTAGAAATGAGTCCACAAAATGACTGAGAGCTTTGTAAATTATGCAACATCTACTCAGAGAGGGACAAAATAGCAACAATGTTTAGAGATGTTACAATTTTATACATCTAAGGTTGCTATTTTGTTTTTATTTCAAATGAATGTAGATTAAGGGATGCATTGTATATAGAATTAAGGGATTGATACGCTTTTAATGAATGGTGGTTTGGGATCTTTAGTATTTACAATGACATGTTTTAGGAGTGGTCTTTCGTGATTAGGTAAAATTGCTTTTATTAAGAGGACCCAAGTTTCTATATATATTTGAGACATTGTTGGTGGCAGACCCCTACAAGACTCTTAAAGAGATTACATTTTTGTGTCTTAAATACATACAAAACAACCATAGAAGTAGGCTATCTGAAACAATCCTGACCTTGTCACCCAACATAGGTGGTCTGTTGGTCCCCTCTTTTATCAAATGTTATGATGCCCCACACCTGAGGCAAATACTAACATGGTCTCACTGGGAACCTTCTACAATATAGGGTCAAATAGAGAATCTGAGCTAAGGGAATGCTTTGAGATGGACTACTGCAAACCCCTTAAATGCTTTAAATGCTTTGAGATGGACACCATAGCAGCCATGAATTATCTGCTCTCCTCTATCCAGCTTAAACTGCAGATGTGGCACAAAAAGTGTAAACTAAAATAAAACTCTCCTCTACAAAATGTCTTAGCACAATATATCTCTACAATAGTGATGCGCGAATCGGCGGCACTTCGCTTTGCAGAATTTTTTTTGAGAATATCTCTACAATAATGATGCGCGAATAGGCGGCACTTCGTTTTGCAGAATTTTTTTTGCGAATTTCTAAACAGCAAAAAATTTGCAAAACGCCTCAGCGTCTCATTTTGGACGCCGGCACCCACTGCCAGGCTTTGGAAAAAAATGGACGCCGGCAATGGGTGCCGGCGTCCAATAAGGTACACGCGCTTCAAAAACTAGACGCCAGAAAATTTTCTCCAGGGCGAATTTTCACCAGCGTTTCACAAATTCATTTGAATAAATTCGCCCATCACTACTCTACAACCCTTAATTCCCACCTAGTCTTCTGACTTCTGCTTCAGATGGGCTACAACCAAATGGCATACCATTAGCCATTTACTAGATCTATCGACCATAAGATTTTGTCTTTGGTGGATTTCACCCAGACAAATCCACACATACACTTATAGCTGTTTCCATGAAAGCACTTTGTTTCCCCATTTAGCCCCAGTGCAACATACAGTATATACAAGATTTTGATGTTCTAGTATCATACCCCACAGAAATTAAATTATTTCTTCCCAGACCACCATCCAGACTACTTGAGGGGCTGTGGGGAAGTAGGTGTTACCTTAAGGAGACTTGCTTGTGTCATAGCCCAATTATATACAACAAGATATATTTTATGTATATATTGTGTGGTGTATTTAAGAATGCTATGTGATTTACAACTTAGATAGCATCAGGACACAGCAGTGACAACCTACAAACACATAGGGGTAAATTTATCAAAGAGTGAAGTTCCGCCACTAGAGTGAAATCCCGCAGCTCTCAATTCATTTCTATGGGATTTTGAAAGGCGTATTTATCAATGGGTGAAGTGAAGTTTCACCCTTTGATAAATACGCCTTCAAAAATCCCATAGAAATGAATAGAGAGCATGCGGAATTTCCCTCTAGTGGCGGAACTTCACTCTTAACTTCACTCTTTGATAAATATACCCCATACTATTTAGCAAACAGTTGCTAAATCCCCTCCCCTTTGTTCAAGAGCAGCTGAGAGTCCAGTCGTTCCTATCTCCAAACAGCCTTGTCCACCTTCCAGTGTCCTGATTCTTGAATGGACTGCCTGAGAAATCCATGCCCTAACTTATTGGTCACTGACCAATCAGAACCTAACACATGTACCTACGAACAGTCTTTTAGCTATTGCAAGTTAGGCAGAGAGAGTTGCGAGTTCCTGGAGTGATGCCAGACCAAATGGAAGGATGAGTATCAGGGAGGCAGTAGATTTAGATCCAACATATTCATTGTTGTAATTGTCCTTGTAAATATTTGTTATACATTCTATGTAGTGTTACTTGTTTTATGTGTATTATTTCTGTAGATATGTGTCTATAGCTTTTGTAAATAAATGTATATTTTGATTGAACTATCTTTTTCATTAAAGAACGCTTATAACCAGGAATACTTACAGTATGTACATGTGTATATGAGAATAAATGTACATATTTACATAAATAGATTATTGGTCAACATAGGTTCATGCGTTAATGCAACCTTTATGGGATGAAGTGGTGAACTTGCTTAGCACTGTCCAACATCAAACTGTCACAAAAGACATATTGAATCTGTTATTATTCACGTCTTTTTTAAAAAAAAAAAAGAAAATACAGAAATTGATAAACAATATATTGACTGTAGTTTGGCTATCCATAGCATCAAAATGGAAAACACTTTACTTACCTAACCTAGCTGAGATATGTGCCAGAATAGAAAGTAATAAAAGAAGGGCTCACATTAATAACAAAATAATGCAATTTCTATATATAGGGACATCCCTGGGAGTTACAAAATATCAGCTGAAAAACCTTTTTGTCCCTCGTGAATCTGGTTATGACTTGTACGAAAGTACTGGAATTTGTATTATGCAGATGAAAACCACTTTAAAGTCTTAATGACTTTACATTTTTGTTTTATCTTACTGTTCTGATTTTATTGTGACATTTAAAGATGGAACACATATGATACCCTAGTCCAATAAATGCACAGTTATTGCAGGGAATGCTAAGTTAATATTCCTCAAATGCTCACCTCCTGTGCTCCTGCCTAAGCACTTTCAAAGTCAATCAATCCAATAGAATGGAGGAAGCAGAGGTGCAGAACTTTGTCAAAAGGCATGTGTGCCGAAACATGTTGTTCTGATACACTCCTAATAAAGGAAATTGCAGCAAAGTTCCACACCTCTGCTTCCTCCATTTTATTGATTGATACAGATATAATAATATTTTTATTGCAAATATTTGAATGTTTTCGTTTGTTGGAAAAAATACCAAGTGCCTTAAATACACTTTTTCTTAGTGCTTACCATTCTGAAACATAATTTTGCTACGGGGTTAGATTAGACTATTTTAATATCCAAGTACTGTCTCTTTAAAAACTTTGATTTTGACTATTCCTCACCTTAAACCTGCCAAACTGGTGTTTTAGCCTATGGGAGACCTCCCATAACCTATATTGAGTCAAAGTTTTTTTGGTGAAATTGTTAGAATCAAACAATTTAATTGTACAATTCAAACAATTCAAATTCGATTGAAAATTGACTTATTCAATCAAAAACAGTCCATTTCCGTTTAAAAAAAAAAAACCTTCTTCTTAAATTCGATGGTAAGGAATTTTGATGTATTTTCACTTCACAATTCGACCCTTTTTGGATCTGCCCCTTCATGTTTATGTGTTTTTTAGGGTATTTCTGACATTTTCTAGCTAGGTTTATCAAGGGTTGAATTTCAAGTTCATGGTAGTTTTTTTAAAAACTCAAACATTTCCTAGGGAAAAACAAAGAAGTTTTGTTTGGTGCTACAAGGCCATTACTAGGACATTGTCAACTAATAAAAAAATCACCCTCTTTCATGTACCTGGATTTCCAATAAGGCTTTCAATGTTTTATAATTTGTACTGTAGCTAAAGTACTAGGCCATTGTCAACTAATAAAATATCACCCTTTTTCATGTACCTGAATTTCCAGAAAGGCTTTCAATGTTCTATATTTTAACAGTATGAATAAATATACTAAACCTCAGAGGGATCCTCTGCCTTGTAAGGTTATTCTTTTTCCCTCACTTTAAAGAAATAATAGTCAAAAGCTATTAAATTTTGCAAAATATTTAAATAACATTTTGAACCACTAATGAGATGCAGAATATTTACATTTTTATTTGATGAAGTCAGTTTGTGCTATCTTTGTTCTTAATTTGGTCTCAAAAGAATTAGCAGTGGGAAGAAAAATAGTCTGTAAATATGTATGAAATTAAATTTAGAGTGTGAGCTAAAAGGTACTGACTGTCAGCGGTTTTAAACGGCAGGAGGCAAAATTTCTCTACAGTTTTCTTCTTGGCTGGAAACTTATTGCTTTCCATGCAGATTATTTAATCCTCAAAATACACATCAAAGCATCTCACCGGGTGGCGTATATCTTTCTAAGCAGTAGAATGTCAAAGATCTAACGTAAAGATTTTTTAAAAATGTAAAACATAATAGATCCAGGATAATAACACAGCAGTAAAACTTCTGTTCATTTTCCTTCAAGCAAACTGAAAGCATCCCAGGCTGATCAGTATGTTTATGGTAAATCAAAAGGAACACCTGTAATAATGGCTCTTCCCAACAAATTTCATAATCTAGTTGAAGGTTTTGTATCTTGGTATTTTGCATATTGAAAGCGTTGAGACTTTAATTGAAACTCAGACATTTAATCTAAGGGGCAGATTTACTAAATTCACATGAAGGATTCGAAGTTCGATCAAATTTTAAAAAAGTTTCGAATTTGAATTTTCGATTGTTTTTGAAGACCACTTCGAATCTAGAAAAATCTATTTGAATATTCGACAGTCGAAGTACTTCTTTAAATTTTTGTTTGACTGCCTAGTTCGCCAGTTTCAACCTACCGAATGGGATTTAAAAATTTTTGATTGAATTAAAAAATTCGATTAAATGGTTAAAAGTGTTTGACTCGATCGTTTAGAACGATTTTAATCTAATTTTTATATTTGATCGTTCAATAGAATTGCGGTAAAAATTCTTCAGATTCGAATTCGAATTTGGAGAATTTTTATTTTCTAACTATTCCCATGGCCAAATTGGAGGGTTTTTTAACACTCAAATTTGACCCTTAGTAAATCTGCCCCTAAGTGTCATGTCACTAGCATACAATTTAAACTTCAATGGGCCACATCTTCCCTATGCAAAGGAAAGTGTTTTCACATCTCCTTCACTTAGACTATCAGACAATCAAAATAACAATGATTCATTATTATTTTGCATTATATAAGTTTTTTATGTTTTGATAGCAGAAAAGTTATTAAAATCTTTAAGACAAGTGAAAGGAAAACACTCTCTATTCATTCTACCCAGGAATATATATAATATAACTGCAAGTCTACAGGGACAGACACAAAGCAATATGTTATTTAAGGGAGAAATAACAAATATTAAATTTAGGGGCTTATTTACTAAACTCCCATTTTTATCTGGTTGGAGTTTTATTAAATTAAACTCCACTCTTAAATGTAAGAATGAAGAAGTACTCCATCTCAAACCTGCCAAGGTCATGTAGAAGTCAAAGGCAGATGTGCCGTTTACTAATGATCTGAATTGGGTTTAGTACAATAATCCAAATAATTTGAGATTTTCATGTGATAATCCCAAAAAAAATTAGTTTTTGGGCATCAAATCCGAAGAAAAAATCTTACGAATCGAATGTATTCATGATTTTATTGATTCTTTTCCAGCACCAGATTTTGTCCAACTAAGTTTATTGTTAAATACCTTGAAAATATGCACAGAAGTCTGGTCAAGTGGTTTTGAGAAAATAGTGAGAAATTTTCAATTTAGTAAATAACATTTTCACTGTCGGTATCAACATTTGGAAACACAAGAGATGTCATATTGTTATTCATATCACAGTGTAGCTATAGTATAGCTAATGTAGCTAAGAATCCTGCATTAAATATGTTTTCAAATTTTCAAAGGCACCATTATATTTATTATGAAAATTTTTTTAAACAATGGAATCTTTTGGAATCTGTTAAGATATATTTGTATTGAAAGAATGCCAAATGAAAATATTTGCCTAATTTCAGTACTAAACTAACCAAATCAAAGTTATTTAATTGTTTGGCTTCCTAAGCAATGATTGGATCACTTAGGGGTCCAGTGTGACCCTGTTTTGAGAACAAACAGATATATACTGTAGGATTAGTATGTATATAAAACTGACACTATATAACTTGTCATCATCCTTGTGGACTTGATGGGTTCCCTTCATCAAATATCTATTTAATGTAAACATCCTAAATATTGAATGTGAAAACTGTTTCAGGTTGTTGTAAGTTAAGATGTGCTTGAGTACTTTAGGGTGTTTTCCCAAAATATAATACAGGTATTGAATCCCTTATCCAGAAACCTGTTATCCAGAAAGCTCCAAATTATGCCCATCTCCCATAGACTCCATTATAATGAAATAATCAAAATTTTTAAAATGATTTCCCTTTTCTGTTTAATAATAAACAGTACCTTGTACTTGATCCCAACTAAGATATACTTAAAGGGGTGGTTCACCTTCAAGTTAACTTTTAGTATATTGTAGAAGGGCCAATTCTAAGAAACTTTTCAATTGGTCTTCATTATTTATTTTTCATAGTTTTTTAATGATTTGGAATTTTCTTCTGTTTCTTTGCAGCTTTCAAATGGGGGTCACTGACACCATCTAAAAACAAATGCTCTGTAAGGCAACAAATGTATTGTTATTGCTACTTTTTATTACTTATCATTCTATTCAGTCACTCTCCTATTCATATTCCAGTCTCTTATTCAAATCAATGCAGGGTTGCTAGGGTAATTTGTACCTTAGAAACCAAATTGCTGACACTGCAAAATAGAGAGCTGCTGAATAAAAAGCTAAATAACTCAAAAACCACAAATAATAAAAAATGAAAACCAATTGCAAATTGTCTCAGAATATCACTCTCTACATTTTACCAAAAGTTAACTCTAAGGTGAACAATCCCTTTAATCTTTATTGGAAGCAAAACCAGCCTATTGGGTTTATTTAATGGTTACATGATTTTCTAGTAGACTTAAGGTATGGAGATCCAAATTATGGAAAGATCCTTTATCAGGCAAACCCCAGGTCCCGAGCTTTCTGGATTATAGGTCCCATACTTGAAGTAACAAACTATGTAATGTAAACTTACCCTTGCATCTGGGTAGAAGGGATAACACCAACAAGGACTAATCCCAAAAGTTTTTTTTGCATATATCTATAAACCTATCAACAACTAAAGCATTCCTATCATCTTCAGGACAGATAGTGGCAATAAGACTCTTTTAGGTGTCAGGCTAATTTGGCATGCAAGTCAACCAGTTTCTAAGCTGTGTAAGGTGAGAGAGTGCATAAATGCACCCAACGTCATTTATGTCTGAAGTGATTCCTCAGGGACTCTCTCTATCCCTATCCATGCCAATGTTTATACTGATCCCTGTCCCGTTTTACTTTCTTTCTGTTAGCTATTCATTTGCAAGTGGCATACAGCGCATATGTCTGGTTAACATAAGAAAAAGTCTTGTATCTTTTTGATATTTAAAGGTTGTCATTTTAAGTATGTTTTACATTTTATTTTTAAGTTTGTAAATATCGAACTAATTTATTTTTCCTTTTTGGAAAAAAAGGAAAACAGTTTACAATCTATGCTTTTAAATTTTTTAAGCATATTAACAGACTTTTAATAAATTAATATGTTTGGATTGACATACAGTCTCACCATTTAACATAATCTTATAAAATGTGGCTATAAAATACACATACTGTATAATTGAATACTAATTGTTACAGACACATTGCATGGTTATGGAATTGCAGTCTATGTTTCACAAATGATCACAGTTTAATTATACACCATGCACATATTTCATATAGCTAGTATACTGTAAAAACATAAACATGACCCTCACTTTAAGGCCTATATTTTAAAATGGGCAACTATGGTGAGACTATAAACCTGATGTACTACTATGCATAGGCATAGTAGTAGTTACATAGTTACATAGTTACATAGTTAAATTGGGTTGAAATTAAATTGGGTTGAAATTAAATTGAGTCCATCAAGCTCAACCCCTCCAAATTAAAAACCCAGCACACACACACATCTCCACTCTTTCACACAAACCATATATGCCCATAGCTATACTAACTGTAAAGTTTAGTATCAAAATAGCCTTTGATATTATGTCTGTCCAAAAAATCATCCAAGCCCCTCTTAAAAGCATCAACAGAATCAGCCATCACAACATCACCAGAAAGGGCATTCCACAACCTCACGGTCCTGACTGTGAAGAACCACCTACGCTGCTTCAAATGAGTCCTTTTCTTCTAGTCTGAAGGGGTGGCCTCTGGTGCGGTGATCCTCTTTATGGGTAAAAAGGTCCCCTGATATTTGTCTATAATGTCCTCGAATATATTTGTAAAGTGTAATCATGTCCCCTCGCAAGCGCCTTTTTTTCCAGAGAGAACAACCCCAACCTGGACAGTCTTCCCTCATAATTTAAGACTTCCATCCCTCTAACCAGTTTAGTTGCACGTCTCTGCACTCTCTCCAGCTCATTTACATCCCTCCTAAGGACTGGAGTCCAAAACTGCACTGCATACTCCAGATGAGGCCTTACTAGGGATCTATAAAGAGGTATAATTATGCCCTTTTTTACGCAAGACAGAACTTTATTTGCTTTAGTAGCTACAGAATGACACTGCCCAGAATTAGACAACTTGTTATCTATAAAAACCTCAAGATCCTTCTCACTTAAGGAAACTCCCAACACACTGCCATTTAGTGTATAACTTGCACTTATATTATTTTTGCCAAAGTGCATAACCTTGCATTTATCAACATTGAACCTCATTTTCCAGATTGCTGCCCAGTTTCCCAACTTAGACAAATCACTCTGAAAAGTGGCAGCATCCTGCATGGAACCTATGTGGATTCATTTGTGGGTTACCGATAAACTTTTAACCTGTATTAGATTTGAGACAATATATGTGATTTTTAGTGACATGTGACCGCAATAGGTGGGTCAGTAATTTCTCATAACTCACAGTGCTCATAATAGCAGAATCTCATACTAGTAATCACATTCTCTACATACAGGTCATGCATGTCTGTCAGGTCTTTCCTGAGCTTAGCCAATCTCAAAGTTAACTCTGCTGATAGGTTGTGTTTGCATAGCATCTCTGTATTTCTAATTTGATCTATTAGAGCATTGTACTGGGCTGTGCTGGCCCACTTCAGTCGTGAGCCAATTTGTATCAAGATCCCCCTTATGTAGCATTTATGCTCTTCCCATACATTGATAGGATTTACTTTGTTATTGTGGTTATCTTTAAAATAATTTTTCATGGCCTCTTTGACAATGGTAATATCTCTCCATATTGACTTGTTCAGTCTCAAAATATTTTGTCTACTTAAATTGCTCCCTAGAGCCAAGTCAAATGTAATGGGTGGGTTAGAGGGTGGGTATTCGTTGGAATGGGTTAGATGGGGGGACATATCCCCTTACTGTGGGAAAGAACAGTGATTTATTAGTAACTAACAAGCTAAAGTAAGTGGAGCTCCAATGCACTTAGGAGCTAGATCTTGTGCCACTTGTGTCTTCATAGTTGTATAAGTGAGCAGCATCTAGAAATATGCATCAGGTATAGTATACTTTGAGTTCTGTCAGAACCCATATATATTTCTATATCTTACATACAGTTGATAGGGATCTCAAGCAGATCCTAAGAATATCTATTCCTGTCCAAATTAGATTATAGGTCTAGACCGGAAGAATCACACTGACACAGGGAGTTCAGTATAGAAATGCTTCTTCCTCTTTATTGTGTATGTGCAAAGCTTTTTATATTGGTTGAGTAAGGGTTAAGCAAAGCTGTGTATGAAACACACATCACAGTCCTTGAGGCACTTGTGGTGATTGGTTGCATCCTTATATGGGCAATGTTATGTGCAGACTTCCTCAGAGTGCAAAGCACATGTTATAGTCCTTGAGGCAATTGAGAATTCCTCAAGGCTGTGTATGCAACAGAGACGTCTGGGATCCTTGGCCTTGGCTATTGCATCTAGTAACATCTTAAACAGTATGATATCTGTTGAGTTTTAGCTGAGCAAGGAAGAAACGAGTATACAGTAAAATAGACATTTTAGATATATGAAATATGCAATAGCTATAATTCCCTAACACAGTCATATGAAAAAGTTTGAGATTCTCTCTTAATTCTTTGGAATTTTGTTTATCATTGGCTGAGCTTTAAAAGTAGCAACTTCGTTTTAAAACATCCTGCTTCAAATCATCTCATAGATTTTCCATGATAGTAAAGTCAGGGGACTGTGAAGGTCATTCCAGAATATTGTACTTCTCCTTCTGCGAAAAACGCCTTTGTAAATTTCAAAGTGTGTTTAGGGTTATTGTCTTGCTGGAATATAGAACCCCTGCGTAACTTCAACTTTGTGACTGATGCTTGAACATTATCCTGAAGAATTTGTTGATATTGGGTGGAATTCATCCAACCCTCGACTTTAACAAGGACACCAGTCCCTGAACTAGCCCCACAGCCCCACAGTCCCATAGCATGACGGAACCTCCACCAAATTTGACAGTAGGCAGCATGTGTTTTTCTTGGAATGTAGTGTTCTTCTTCCACCATGCAAAGCGTTTTTTGTTATGACCAAATAACTAAATTTGTGTATTATCAGTCCAAACCACTTTGTTCCAAAATGACTATGGCTTGTATAAATGAACTTTTGCTTAAATCAAGTGACTCTGTTTGTGGCGTGAGTGCAAAAAGGGCTTCTTTCTCATCACCCTTTGGAGGGGATCTTTGGGTTTTCTGTAACCATTCAAACAATCATTTACATATGCCGCTCCTATATTTGTCTTGGCCTGGTCAGACCTGAGTTTTACAGCATAACTTGCAATTGGCCACATTAAATACATTTTCTCATGATTGGACACACCTGCCTATGAAGTTCAAGGCTTAACAAGCTAATTCAACCAATTTAGTGTTGCCAGTAATCATTATTGAACAGTTACATGCATTCAAATTAGTAAAATTACAAGAGTACCCAAATTTTTGCACAGCCAGTTTTTCACATTTGATTTAATCTCATACAGCTGAATACTGCTAAAAATCTTTGTTCAGTACTGTGATGCTCTTGGGAAATTAAAAACATACCACTGTTATCTTTTTTTGTTGAAAATGGAGTAAATTATTATGGCTGAGAGAGGTTCCCAAACGTTTTCAAATGACTGTATATATATTCTCACTGAGCATTATGGAACACTATGACAATGAAGTAGAAGCACGGGGGTAAATGTGGGTATAGTACAAACTCACCACATATAGAAGATGGCGCAGGTGCCCTGCCCTGAGCCCTCAGCTTGGGGAGCGAACAACCGTGAACAAATCTGGTGGCAGGCACTGGAATAAAGGCAATCTTCCAGATATTAGTAAAGTTCAAGTAGAAGGTATTTATTTGTGTCCTCCGCCTTACGCGTTTCGTGTTACAAACACTTAATAATAGGCACTTAATCACATATGTTTAAATTATATAATGGGGATAGTGAAGCATTCTACATTGTCCTCCAACCTCAGAAGTTTGACCCACCCTCAATTATGATGTCATATAGCTGCTCACCATCAGTGATGGATATGACAGCAGGCCCAGGCCAAGCCAGACAGGTTCCCAAGGCATGCCAATGAGCATGAATGTGCATGTGGTCTGTGAGAATGTGTGTGTGTCCACAAGAATGTGTACACTGAATATAACAATTCATGGAGGGTATGTTCTTGGCGCTCCCCACTTTGTTGCACCCTACGGTAGCACATGCCTCTTCTGCCTAGTTCTGGCCCTGTACGACAGTGATTGTTATACAGTATTTAAATCAAAATATTTCTGCCTAGGTTATTGTTAACTATCAATCCAAAAATAAGGTTGGTATAGAGATTTCCATTGATATTTATAAATGAAGAAATAACCTTGAAAATAGATGTTATCGAATATTATGACCCAGTGACAGTTAGTTATGCTTCACAGCCCTGAAGCCTTGGTTTGAATTCTGACTTGGGCACTGTCTATATGTGGTTTTAATTCTACCCCTGTGATTAGGTGTCTTGACTCTTTAAAAAAATATTGGTAACTGGCTTGTGACACTGGCCCAAGTGTAAGCAGCACTGAGTAGACAGTTGTGCAAATGATAAAATATTGTGATAAAGTGCATTTTGCACAAATTAATCCATATTCTAATATGTAATGCAACACAAATAAGCATACAACGTCAGAAGAAATGTGAGCAAAATATCACTGATATCATCTTTTCTTTATCATTTCTATGAAGCTGAATTTTTAACAGCTCTTCATTTTTTAGCTCATTATGTAACTGACAGTTTGTTACTTTCTCATATATATTACAGGCATTTTAACAGACCTTGTAAGTATTATTCCAAAAAGAATTGTGAATGGAAAACAATTAAACCAATAGATGCTACAGATCATAGGCCTTCTCATTGTTAGGTAAGATATAATTCAGGTTAATAAAAAGGTAATGTAAATACAAATAAAATTAAACACAGACAATGTCGATGTGTTAGTTTTTCTTAGAGACACTGCATGGCAAACTTAGCTTTTCAGTTTTGTTTCCTAGGTAACTAAAAGTACATATTATTTGAAATATAAAATATATAATGTTTCGGTGCCTGTGAATGTAAAGCTAAAGAGTAATTGATTTTCCATAAAACTCAGGATTATCTCATCTAGTATATTTCTTATAAGATGCTGTGAAACAAAACAATTCTCTGTACAATCCTAGCATATCTGCTATTTTGCTCCTAATTAGATCAGTGCTCAGATGAAGAAATGCTGGCTGTTTCCTTGATAAGGGTAAGGACACACGAGGCGATTTATCGCCAGCGTTTTTAAAAAGCAAATCGCGGCGACATGTCGCTCGTCTTGTCTCAGCACAAAACCATATGAAAAACGCCAGCTACTGTGCACACAGCGCGTTTGTGAATCGCCTGTAGCTCCAAAACGCACTGAGACCCTTTTCCGAGCGATTCATCAGAAATAGCATGTACTTAGAAAAGCACTGAAATCTCCTAGACACACACACACATACAGATAAGTAGCAGCGATTGTATTCAAATTACACTGCGCAATGACGCAAGAACGTAAAGGCGCAGGAATACAAAGACGCTAGGTTACAGAGGGAAGCACAAACGCTGAGGAGAGACGCCGAGACAACACGCCGAACAAAACTCGGACGAAAACTCGCTCGAAAATGCCTTTTTTGAAGCACTTTTTTGATACGGACAGGAGCACGTACCGCACAGAGCAATGGGATACAAATCGCTCTGTGCCAATTGTCGCTGGGAATCGCCTGTTCGAAAAAGACGATCGCCTTGTCGCCGCGATTTGCTTTTTAAAAATGCTGGCGACAAATCGTCTCGTGTGTCCTTACCCTAAAATGTGAAATTTGTATTTGCAGAAGTTCAAGCAGTGAAACATGAAATCAAAGTTTAAGTTTAATTCACAGACATGAAATGCACTACAAGTTAGAAATATTTACACATACATACAAACATATAAGGATTAGCATGTTCTGATCCTTTAAGCTCATGATCAATAATGGGTATTAAAGGAGAGCTCTGAAACACCATAAGAAGAGGGAAACTAATACTGAGAAAAAGTTATAGAAAACATATCCATGGAAATTTAATATGCTTCCAAATATTAATATTTGTAACATTATCAGTATTATCAGTATTATCAGTAGCATTATCTTCCCTACTAAAAAATCATTCACAAGCTTTAAATATGGCAGCCACAATCCAAAGCAAATTTTCACTACACCTATGATCACCAACTGAAGTACTTATAGAGAAGTGACCAACTGAGTGGAAACCTCAGCCTGGGTTTGCAGCCAAATGCAAGGGGTTACCCGAAAGAGGTTATAAAAGAGGCCCTGCAGCAGCATCAAGCCCAGAAGTGCCAGGTTCGTGGTTTTCTAGCCAAATTGGTCTACTTTTAAAACATGGTTTTAAAAGTCCAAACCCTGCAATTTACAGATTTGGGCTAGTTTTGGGAGTTGGACTTTCAAAATTGCCCAATTTTTTTATGAAAATTACAAGCATGTCAAACTCTCCCCAGCAGGCTACCTATCCTGCCTCTACATTACCCAATGAATGCTGGGTAATGTGGTTTTTTAGTTGCTGTTTGCGGCTTTTTTAAATAAAATCACTGTATCCAGCATGCAATAAGTAACTAATTCCAGGGCAGGACCAGAACAAAGTCCATGATTGTCGGAGCCTGTGCACTGCTCTCTTACTCTGCTGCTAGCTTACTGTAGAGCAACATGATTCCCCAAGGATCCCCTTGACAAGGCTTTTGTGCCGAAATGTTGGGGTTATTCTAATTTTTTGGCAGGTGTATCCGCTCTTTGTTGCTCCACTTTTTGCCTCTTTAAAACTCTTTTGGTGGTATGTATATTACTAATATGTAAACTATTGCTGTATAAAACTGTATTTTGCCAGTGCAACTGTATTACTAAATTGTTTTAAATAGTAAAGATTGTTAAAGCTAAATGCTAATTAAAGTCAAGCAAACCCCAGTATGTTACTGTAATAGCCTCTGTTTGTAAGTGAGTTGTATGTAACTCGAGGACTCCCTGTATAATATATGTCAACTATAATATAGTAGTGATTTTGGAAGAGGTATATGTATTTGTTATTATTTTTGAGGGTTCAATGTGTCTTTTTAATGACCGGTAAATCTTACCCATTTAACTTCTCTGCAAATGTGTGAAACAGCAACACATTTGTAAAACACACTGAAATCCATGGCCATTTTTTTTTGCACAATATTTTTCAAGCCATGCATATTTTTCTAGTTTACATTAGAGTCTATGGGGGTTTTTTTGTTGTTGTTACATTTGCCAAAATGTTTACCTCAAACCTTGACTTTGAGAGAACAGAATAGAGTCACAACAAAAGACATTTGTAGTGGAAAAAGTCATACAGGATTTTTTTTCAGTTAATATTGTCTCTGTATCGGCATGGGTTTTCTTCCGTAATCTAGTTTCCTTCCACACTACAAAAACATACTTTGTGATAAGAACTTATATTGTGAACTTCACTGGGGGAATAGCAGCTCTATATACAGTAAATAAAGGAAAACTTTCTAGACAAGTGGTTTGAGGATTTTATATAGGAGTGTAAGGAATGTTAGGTTCATATTCAAATTGAATAGAGAAAGCCAGATGGCCAAGACAGGTAAAATCTCCTAGGACATTGCCACATCCAGTGAATGGATTGAACAGCTGAACTGCAAAACAGTAGAACAAGAAGTAATTCACTTCAAAATAATCAGTCCAGCACTGGTTGCCAGGGCTGATTTACCCATATAAGGAACAAATCTCTGACACTGTTGGGCACATGTTCTACAGAGTAGAGGTAACTGGATCTAATTAACCAACAATGGTTGACCAACCTACAGTACCTGTGAAATGGAAGAGTGAAGATAGTCACTAAGATAGCTGAGTGCCTGAACAATACATTTTGTTTGGAGAGGAACTTATGAGGGTCATAAAAATCTTAAATTTGCAAAAGTGCCACAAGAAAAGATGACATATATATATATATATATATATATATATATATATATATATATATATACATATAAAACAACACAGCAAAACAAAACCTTAAAAATTGTAGAACTAGTGATGGCAAATTTATTTGCCATCGCGAATTCCCGCGATTCGACACCAGTGAATATTCGCCTGCCGAAAATTCGGTGGAGAAAAAAAAAACGAGACCTGCGACAAACAACGTCATCAACGACGCATCACAATCTACATGACGCG
Source organism: Xenopus borealis (assembly GCA_024363595.1). Taxonomy (NCBI): domain Eukaryota; kingdom Metazoa; phylum Chordata; class Amphibia; order Anura; family Pipidae; genus Xenopus; species Xenopus borealis. The sequence continues at coordinate 59,177,719 of CM044438.1, forward strand.
CGTCAAAAAACGGGATGCGACTCATTTCGAAACGGGATAGATTCGCCCATCACTATGTAGAGCTCGAGTACACATGGAAAGCCACAAATAAAGCAATACCAGTGCTTCAAAGGTATTTGGATTGATGAACTAGATAATCTAAACAACATTCAACAGAATCTGCTTTGTGTTATGCAGACAAGTAAATAATAACTGGAACATTGAGGGCAAAATTGTATTCATCTATGCTTAATTTGAGCGTTCCACTGATTCTTTCAACATTAGAGTGCTGACTCTGACAGGTCTCAGCAAGAAGGCCACCAGGGAGGATATTGACATTGTAAACATAATGACTAAAATGTTCTTTCATTAATATCATACTGTATACAGTATCTTGAAATAATGGAAAGCTATGATCTTTCTGGTCACAATACTGGTATTGAGAGTACTGTTTTTAATTATTCCCAAGTAATAAAGGAAAAATGTAACACACAAATTCAGAAAAGAGCAATCATGAACTACCATTATGTAATATAAATGTAATTTGAAATGACGATACTACTATACTACTATATTGCATTTGTATGCTATTGTGCTATCTATGACCATTTTATATATTTCCCATACCTTTATTGCAGCTCTTATCCACTTACTCTGCTATTCTCTATTGAACCAGAAAAGCACCCTTTCCAAACATATTAAAATTCCCATTCTAAAGTTTTACTCCAACTATTACTTGGTACTGCTGTGCATATCTGAATAAATTTTGGTGCCCATTGTATAACTTTTTTTTAAAATTCAGGTGTTTTTATTTAAGCAGCGTAAGAGTCATCGTAAAGTTACAATGATATCATATACATAATCATGTGCATCTGTAAGTGCACATAGAATTTGGATTAAATACAGCAGTAGATCATTATATATCAAAATATACAATTCAAGCATTAAATTGCCCAGTCTGACCATTTACCCCAGATTTTCTCATATTTGAGGGGGCAACCTCTGGCTTTATATATAAGTGCTTCCAGAGCACAGAGATTTTTTACTTCAGGCACCCACTGTGGACCACTGTGGACCAGAAGGGAGTCTTTCCATGTCCTCGTAATAATTTTTTTGGTTACAAAAACATATTTATTGATAAATAAACCTTGATGGAATGTAAGTAGGTCCTTCAACCCCACACCAAACAGGCAGACTTTGCATTTCTAGGGAGTTGTACCTCCAAGATTGCCTCTAGCCTGTTAAAGGTGCCCAGAAAGGTGTTAGAGATGTACATTCCCATAGCATATGTTTCAAAGAGGCTTGTTCACTGTGGCATCTAGGGTAAACTATGGTAAACCGAGGGGAAAAAAAACAAAGTAACCTCACAGGGTAATAATATGCCCTGTGTATACAATACAATTGAACAAGTCTATCTACCTCAAATAAAGGGGGAAGCTAACAGTTCCTCCCACTCTTCGTCTTCTAACTGACCCATGTCACCTTCCCATTTGGTTCTAATCGTGACAAGTGGAGTCTCAGCCACCTTAGTGTGAAGGCACATGTATATTCTGGATATAAGGCCCTTGGTGACTAGGGAATTTTGTTCTTCCAGACCAATCTGGACAAGTTGGATAGTTATTTGCTGTGTTGTATATGTAAGCATCTTTTAACTTGCGCAAAATGTAACCAATGATGGGCAGGGAGTTGAAATGAGTGTCTCAGCTCTTCAAAGGGGATCATTCCATTCTCGCGCCAGACATCCCTTATTTCAGATATGCCACACCTCTCCAACACCAAGTTGGTCTTCAGCATAGCTACCTCTGATTCCGTGATAGTGGAGCTTGCTGAGGGGTGTCAGTACATTGAATCACCTGCACTGCTTTCCACCAAATCCCCCTCATACCAAGCAAGACTGGGTTTTCAATAGGTCATAGCCTTCACCTAAATAAAGTAGTCAAACTCAATCGGGAGTGGGAGTTAGTCCAGATCAGTTGCCTAAAGATTGTATATAATTTAGTAAAAAATGCTTTTTTTATCATAATGGGGACTTGTTGCAGGATATTTGTTATTTTGGGTAAAAGAATCATCTTGACTAGCTGTACTCTGCCCATCAGGGACACCCAGGCCCTCATCTTGTGTTGTATGAATGTTAATAATGGGGATAGGTTTAAGGAAGTTTAATTACTATTCCCAAGTAGGTAAATCGGACCACCACCAGGAACGGTGGATGTACAGGCCCTGCCGGGGAAGCGGTTCATCTACTAATAATATGCATGACTTAAGTGGGCTGGTTACCAAGTATGACAAAGAGCAAATTTGGTGGTTAAGTTGAATAAGGCTTGCGTTTGGCTTTTTGGGTAAGTAATGTGGAGTGATTGGCATTTGCTGTCTGTAGTTTCTGAAGGCATTGAGGAGTAGGGCTACAAACTGCCTCTGCCTTAGCAGTGGACATCTGTTGGGCTAGTTCTTGCTCCTCTTTAACTGTTGTAATTTCTCTATGAAACAGGTGTACTAAGGGTCGAATTTCAAAGTGCTAAAATTTCGAAATTCGACCATCGAATTCAAAAACTTAGACTATGGAAGGTTTTTTTTTTTAAATGTGGCCATTTTCGATCATAGAAATCGTTCGAATCAATAATTTTGAACAATTTAATCGATCGAACGATTTTAAAGGAGAAGGAAAGGCAAAATTCATGAGCTGATGTACTCCTAACAATGTCCTGAATTGCTATAGTTTTAGCTCACCTAAGCAAATCCAATTGCATAAAATCAATCTTCAAGTTCTCCTCTCATTCGCATTCATTTTGCATGAACATTATCATCCAAGGGAGATAGGCTACGCCCCCTAAGACATGCGCAACACGCCTCAATGCTGCCTCGGGCAGCAGGGAGGAAGCTACCTGCAAAATGTGTGAAGTCACTGTGCCCCTTAGCCAAATTTTGGATATAGATTCCAGGAGGTCCCCATTGGCTAACATGGTTGAATTCAAAGTTTGGGACAGTACTTCAAAATTAGAATTAGAATGTGATGTAGCCCAAAATTACTTTGAAATTTGAATTTAAAAAAAAAAAAAATATTTGAAAATTCACTTCAACCTTTAGTAAATGTGCCCCCTAGTGTATGCCTTAAACCAGGGGTGTCCAAACTTTTGCCTTTGAGGGCCACATTGGAAGAAGAAAAATGTCTGGGGGCCACACATGAAATCCACAAACACTTTTAATTTGTAAAAGTAAAGCAATACACAAAGAAGAACTACAATACCAGTTGGATAACCAGATGGAGCTATACACTGGAATATGGGACACCTGGATATTAAATAGACTTATTAGTATATGTATTATTATTAATAACTGGGCAATGGGCAGAGCCCCCATCTCCTATATCCTTTGCAACATGACGTTTTCTCACGAACTGAGCGTTTCAACATGGGCCACATTCATATCCATCCTGGGCCTCATTTGGCCCTCGGGCCGCAGTTTGGACACCCCTGCCTTAAACGCATCCCAGACTGTTGAAGGATTGGTAGTGTTGGTATTAAATTCAAAAATTTCTTGGAGCTCAGTTATAATTTGGTCATCTTTATTTATAATATCCATCCATATCGGATTCATAGACCATCTCTTTTCTGTATTTACTGTGGGTTCTCCATTTTTCTGTTGCCCAAACTCTGTCTCTGTAAGTGTTCTGGATGCAAATGCAACAGTTTTCTCTATATGCTCCGCATGGATCTGTGTGAGAACTGCACCAACACCATAGATTGAAGCATCTGTAGTAACCACAGTGGGTTGTACAGGATCAAATAACGCTAGCGCTGGACTGTTCACAATTAGCTGTTTCACTATTTCAAAGCTATGTTGAGCAGATTCTGACCACACCAGACATGAAGTTCCACGTAGTAGTGCTCTGAGTGGCTCCACAACTGAAGCATAGTTGGGAATAAACTTAGAATACCAGGAAGTAAGACCTAAGAAAGCTCGTAAGGTTTGGAAATCAGATGGAGTAGGTGCTTGTTTAACTGCGTTGACATGGTCAGGGTCAGGCCGTAATCCATCTTGTGAAATTATATGACCCAGAAATGACAGCTGAGTTTGTCTGAAGTGACATTTGGAAAGGTTCAGTTTGAGTCCTGCAGAATCAATGCATTTCAGAACCTTTTCCAGGTACTTTTCATGAAGATCCATAGTTGGAGCATAGATAATTATATCATCCAAGTAGCATTGCACACCGGGTATGCCATGGAGTATAGAAGACATCAGTCTTTGAAAACAACTCGGTGCTGAAGCCAGTCCATAAGGTACACGCTTGAACCAGAACAAACCATCATGGGTGATAAATGCAGTGAGGTCTCTGCTTTCCTCATGCAGTAATACTTGATGATAAGCACTCCGAAGATCCAGAGTAGAAAAGAATTTTGCTCCTAGGAGCAGTCTCTCTCTAATGCGTGGTGAGTTTGTTTTTTCCACTATTTGGTCTCTTAACACTTCATCTGTTACATTCCCAAACTCGCATGTAACAACCAGCTCTCTCAAAGCTGCTACAAAATGTTCTGTGGATTCACCATTACGTTGTCCACGTTTACGAAATTTATATCTTTCAGCAACCACATTTACTTTTGGCACAAAAAAGTTCTTTATAGCAGTAAGAGCAGTTTCATAAGTTTCATCAGGTGATGGTAATGTATAGAATGTACGCTGTCCCTCTGCTCCCAGGCAGTGAATAAGTAAAGCACGCTTTCTAGATGCAGAAATCTCCCCTTGGTCAGCTGCAATAATGTAATTATCAAACATACGGATCCAAGCAGTAAAAGGTATGGTAGGCTCACTAGGGTTTGGTAGAAAAGGTGCAGGCTGCTGCAGAGGTAGAAAAGACCGCCATTTGTTATGTTTTAGTAGCCGAGACTGAGGAGGGTATAACTGCTTTATTAACAGATTCATCCAACTGTTACATAACTGCCTTACTTCCTACTTCACTTTCAAACTGTACAGAAAGTCCTGTGTATGCACAGTACAAGTCCTGTGCACAGTGACACCTGCAGGTCATTTGTATAAACACCACAGTTGTGTAGTACCTTCCATGGTTGACACTGTTGAACTTGAACCAACATGAAAAATAGAAAGAGGGAAAATCAAATAAGAAATCTCTCAAATGGCAGCTGGCCTTTAGTGCAGGACACGGCAAGAATTTTATCTTTGCCCTAAGGCCCCCAGAGGTGGAACACAGAAGGGGACCCGGTGAGTCCTTTTTATTGAAAACGTGACAGTAAGGGAGTCTACCCCAAATGTATTTGTTAACCATTTTTGCACAAAGTTCTCAGGGAACTCACTCTCCACTTGTTCTGGAAATCCAAGAAGTCTAATGTTATTGCACCTGTCAGTTTTCGAGATCATCCACCTTGCTTTGCCATGAGTGGACAGCTGTTTGGAGTTCCCTTACTTGGTTCGGAAGAGGCCCAGTATTATCTTCAAGGTCACTGACCAGTTGCTCAGTCACAGAAGCTCTTTCCCTTATCCGCTGCATATCATGGCGGAAGAAAGACATTTTTACTTTAAGTTCATCCACCTTAGCTGTAATCAGGCTGGTGCAAGCATCCCGTGCACTTTTAACTTCGGCCAGGAGACCCGCTAGCGAAGGCTCCTCCACAAATGCAGTTCAACCTGAGGTGGCGCTTGCCAACAAGGCCTTGGCACCATCTTGTCTTTCTTCACGTGCATACCGTTCAAGTCTCATTGCGTCCTCCGATGCCCGTTTTTGAACTTTAGTGAGTCCCAAGAGTGTTCTTTGTGGCAGGGGTTGCCATTCTTGTTTTGTAGGGTCTGTGATTCCTGGGTCTTAGCTTGCAGGTATCACCAATTGAAGCCACCGGAGCGGAGCTGAGCTAACGTGCGTCTGCTCACATCAAGCTGGTGGCTACACCCCCCGCCCATTGTATATCTACACGAGTTTGTTCACAACTACAGTACTGCAATTTTTATGACACTGTCCTTCCAATATAGGTACTACATTTTTTTTACACATAGAACAACATGTTTTTGTACTTGGTTCATGACCTTGGCAGAAGAGAGTTAGAAAAATAAGCAGACACAATGGATCAGTAGTCAGTAAATAAGGAAACGTATTTAGAATTTACTTATGAAATTACATTAAAAAATATGGCCTTACCAAAACACACCTAAAATATGTAAGACAGAAATTCTGAAAGTTACTCCTTTATTCATGCAAGCTTTTAACAGGTACTTTGAGTACAAATTTAAGTGCATTATTTAACAAATTCTGCCTAACATGCAATGAAAAAATGTCAAGGGGTTCTTTAGTAATCAAGGTTGCATGTCTTCATTCTTTTAAGCAAAACTTTATTGTACAATTTCAAGCTTGTGTATATTTTTTCCCCTCTTCAAAACTCATTTCACTGTGAGACTGGAAATCCTGCCAGCGGAAGAGAAAAATGTTATTGAAAAACTCTTTTCCCTTATAGGCACATTTTGACAGGAAATCTTTGAGAGTCAACAGCACTGAAGTGCCCAGAGATTTCATCTGTCTTTTTTGCTTCAGGAAATGCTGAGCTCAGACTTCCTATTAGGCAAAATACATGAAGTACCAAATCCTCCTAACAATCATCTTTGGTCTGCTCTTAGCATGACAGCTTTCTGTCTGCTGTTCTGTCAGACAGGGCCTATAAGTGAGCTTTACATCACAAATACAGGGTGAAAGAATTTGACAGTGCTTACGAGGATGTAGACTAATGTTTTTCCCAGGCTATCAAGAGTTCTTTGCATAGACAAAATAAATAAAATTTACAGTGAAAATATAAATGATCACATTTTGCTTGATTTTTTTTAGAATTTATTACTTTATTGGTAGGCATTATAAAAGCTATAAGCAGCCTTTATTGGTTATAAATAACATTAATATGGTTTGCTCAGGACTAAAATGCCAGCTTGCAATAATTGTGCAGATGTCTAAACAGATGTTATAAAAAAAGCTGCCTACATTAATTTACAAATAAAAAGTGACTAACAAACAATAATCCAAAACAAAGGATTTTATACTTTCAGTGATTGGTGAATAGAGAATGTGAGATTTCTTTTACAGATTTAATAATTTAGTTGTTAACAGGATTTAAGAGAATGTTTCTGCTGTGCATGCGTGCATCTTATTGTGCTTGTACACTAGGGGACTAAGGGTCGACCATCAAATTTTTTTTAAAGGGTTTTTACGATCGAAAATTGAACTTTTCGATCGAATAAAAATAGTTTGAATCATTCAAACACATTGTTTGATTTGAATGATTTTGGCAAAAAAAAGATTTTCAAAAATTTCCAAAAACACTCCTGTTCCAGGAGGTCCCCCATAGGCTAAAATAGCAATTTCACGAATTAAAAAAAATAGAAAAAGTCGTCAGACCTTGTAGAAATAGCGGGTGCAGGAAGTCCATGGTGTCCCAAGCCATATACAGATAGACAAAAACTGAAAAAATGCGGTTCCGCAAACCAAATAATCTGTTAAAATCGATTACCTTTATTTAGTTCATTAAAAGAGGCATATTGGTACATGCTAGTACACGCCACATGGAACAACACTGTTCCATGTGGCGTGTACTAACATGTACCAATATGCCTCTTTTAATGAACTAAATAAAGGTAATCGATTTTAACAGATTATTTGGTGTGCGGAACTGCATTTTTTCAGTTTTTGTCTAAAATAGCAATTTGGCAGGTTTAAGGTGCTGAAGGGTGAAATTAGAACTTTTGAATGGTCAAATTTTAAAATTCGAATAAAGTTTTTTTCAATTTGAATCGAATTTTGGCCTATTTGATAGTCAACGTACCCAAAAATTCTTAATTTGAATTTTTTTTAATTCCAATTTTCACTTCAACCCTTAGTAAATCTTCCCCTAGGTGATATCAAAAGCGGGGTAGAGAGTCTATGGTCACAATATAATGGCATTGCAATCCTATTTATTGCAAGGAGTATAAAAAAACTGATGGTGTATACGTCTATGAAGGTTTCCATTCATCTGGACATACAGAATAGTGGTATAAGTACAAATCAATAATAACTTTTACTCACAAGTTCAGTTGCTTTTGACTCACCACTACCACTACTAATATCTGATGGCTCAGTTTAACAGTACACAACATTATGACAAGAAATTAAGAAAGTTAAGAAATAACATCTCTATAGCAGATGGACTATTTTGTGCTCTCTGTGGCCAATTTAATACTACAGATCACAGAGGAATATCTAATGTGGGTGCCAGCTTATTTTGGCGTTTGGCCTTCTTTAGGTTTAGGACTTTACCAGACATCCCTCTATTTAAACAATACAAATTGAGTCATTGTGAGTGAAAAGATTCTAAAAAGAACTTTTTTTAAGCTTTGTCTGCAAAAACCTGCACTGAGTCTCCCAACTTTTTATGGCACAAATGCAGGGGGACACAACAAGCCCCCCACCCCCATTTTCAATGTACATTTCTAGAAAGCATACTGCTCTTCTATTCTGCATCTTTCACTGGGAAAGCCAGAGACAGGCAACCTTTCCAACTCAAATGTACTCTCCTTGGAAATGTATTTGAAACAAACCTAAGAATAAAGTAGCCAGCCCTGTTTCCTTTCAATCCCTTCTACAGTATATAAACAGGAAATTATACATCTGTTTCCTCTTATAGGGAAAAGTGTATGTTTATGAAAGGCAATGTATACTGAAATATTTTTTTATTTTCTTAGCAGAAAATATAGTCTATGAACATTAAAATAGATAAACTATTGGCTAAAAGATTAGTAAACAACAAACTACAAATCAAGACATGACACAAATGTGATGATCTGGAGCTTCCATTTGGTTTGTTGGTCCATATACACAATGCACCTCATAAATAAATTCTATTGAGATACCATATGATCTTGACTATTATAATGCATTTACTTTACATCTTATTATTCTTTATAAAATTAGTTCCTTAAGGATCCTAAATTGAATCCAGATGAAAACATACATTAGGCTGAATCACAATCTATATTACGTAGACTTCTCAAAGTGATTAAAAACCGACAAATCTTCTTAGCATGCAGTCTAGTGAATATTCTAATTTAAAATTACATTGCATACTTTGTGACTCTATCCTTGAAGAAAATATAAATGAATTATTAGCTGTTAGCTTTACTCTTTTTAAGGATAGCAAAAACTTAACACTTGCAGCCAAAAGAAAACTTTCAGATTTTATAATAAAAATCTTTAAAGCAGATCACATTCAAATAAATCACTAAGCACTCATCTTCCAATGAAAATCTGCAGTGATTAAAAAACTGCCAATAGTCACAGATCCCTTTTATTGTATGACCTGTCTAGTCTTTCATCAGTAATGGCACAACTGCCAGCATTTTATCCCTGCATTATTTAAATTGGTAATTTATTGGTCTCTGTATGGGATTATAAATCTCCTGTCCAGTTAATATTTTACCAGAAATCAATCAGTATAGAGGGAAATCCAGCCCAGCCTAGACTACATTAATCTAAAGTTGCATCCCAAGGAAAAATGATAGCTGGATAAGGGTTAACCTAGTGACTGACCTAATTTGGTAACTACGTGGGTAGCCCTATCTGAAAAATGTTCATCATCTGACAATGTGGTCCAGCTTTTACTTAATTATTTAGAGGTCATATTCTAGTAGAGATGTGATATGGTTCACCAAAGCATTTTAGTCACTGTATAAGTGCATTCATTCTTAACACTGTATAGTTTTCAGAAATAAAGACACTACAGCCATTCCGTGTTTGCAATTACTTTTGTTTCCTTTTTCATATATATTGTTACTAAATATTTTACAAAATTGTGAGTTTATGAATGTTATAAAGTAATGGGCACACAGTTAAAGCTGTAGTATATTCCCTTATTCAACAGGAGTTCAATAAATAGGGTTTGTGCTAAACATACCTTTTGCCTATTCATATTTTTTAAGCTAAACAAGGAAATTGAAGCTTGTGGGTCTGATGTACTCTAAGAATGCCTAAGCTTTCAGGCTTGAGCATCCCAGTACACGTGTTTCATTGTTTAAATTCCCGACATGCATCAGCATTTTTTTTTAAATTGGACAGATACAGTAGATAGATAAACAGATAGATAAATCTACCCACAGTGCCTGTGAATGCAGACACACCAGCAAATGTAGGTCTGCATATAAGCTGATTGGCTGATGGCTGCTCTTATATGCAGGATGAGAAGCAGCCCCATAAACCCTTAAACAACAAACCTTTATTAACTGGTTAGATGTGATAGGATAAATACAGTAACAGTTAAAAAACCTATACATTTTTCTAGTTCTCATCAACCATGTTACCTTCCCCAGCATCTCCCACATCTCTTGTCTCCACCCCACCACTGTTAGCGAGGCTGGTACCCAGTCTGTTAGAAAGATCAGCCCCATCTAGAACTACTATTCTTGAGTCTACACTCCCATTATCCTCAGGCCATTTGGCAAATCTGTTTGGGCACACAAACTTTGGATCATCCTTCATTTTCCTTTTCCCCGCATTAGGCTTTCTTACACAATATTCAGCACTACGAAACCAGTTGGTGCTATAGAAATACATGTTAATAATATAACCTGGTTAGTGAGCAATACATTCTTCTGAAGTTTGTCAATTGACTCAAAGGTGCACTTTGCTGCCCTAGAGCTCTAACTTAAGCTTCTAAAGTATCACATTGCTCACACCTACCACAGAGCACTTTGGGACGTCTGTTCTAAAAATTCATGCATATGGTAAGTAAGTAGACTGTCAAATATGGTCTGCAATTGAACTCTGGACTTTGTCTTGAACTGTACCTGCACTAATCAACTTAGCCACTGGAGGTTTTCTGAATTGGTATGGATCAGTCATTTTGATGTTTGTGTTACCTCTTCCTGCTGCACTCTCAATTTGAAAATTACTCGAGGGTCGAATTCGAGGGCTAAAAGCCCTTGACCATTCGACCCATGATAAATCTACCCCATAGACTTCAATGCATTTCAGTGAATATTCGACATTTCATGAATTTTTGGCGAATCAAAATGGGTCACGTTCACCCATCACTAGCAACTAATCATACACTACCCAACTCTAACTGTAAAATATTGCTGCAATTCTTTAGCCCACCTAAATTTTACCATTTAGCACCTGGGAAAGCAAAACCTTGGACAAAAATGAAACGGCAATAAACAAATAACCCATTTTAAAACAACATATAATAATGACACATGTTTTTGTGCTAGTTTATTCAGTTACCAGCCTGTTATATAATAAGTAATGTACTGTATAAATGCAGCTGGGCAGCAGAGTATAATAAAAAAATTCTTTGTTTATATTGTAAACATTATTTGTGTATGTCACGGGCTCCATTAAGGGTAAAGCATAATAATAATAATAATAAGTGTAGAAAAGTAATACTGTACATTTGGACTTTTGGAAAGGAGTCCACTAAACCAGCATAAACAGCAAGCGCAAAATGGGTCAACAGATATTTCAGCATATTTCAAGAAACAGCATTCTCTCTGTCAGGAGCGCCCGATGGCGCTCACGACTCTGGCATCGTCTGATCCAAGACGGTGGTGCCCATCGTCCTCATGGGTTGACAACCGGCACGAAATTCAAATTTAAAAGATCTTCCAGGTTAAGGGTTCAATTCCCCATTATAGGATTTCTACTGTGTATTTCTGGGCACTTTATTAGCGAGTTGACTTGATTCCTGAAATTATGAACCTGCCTGAACCTTGACTCCGTTACCTATCTACCTTCCTATTGAAAATTTGCCTGGACTAGATTACACTTACTCCTGATCCCTTTGCAGATACCACAAACTTAAACTTTAACCCTAAGCTTCCTCCTTGGTCTACCCTCCTCCTGCTGCGAGCCGATAGGCCCACTAACACTCTAATTGCAAAAATAAGGCCCCATATTGGATTTACAAATCTAACAGGATATCCTTCTCAGAAAATAGGCAACTTCTATGAAACAGCAACATCTGGTAGAGATTGAGATTCTGTGTAAGCCTAAATTGAAAAAAAGTGTATTAATTACACCTAAAATAAGGAAATGTAGGAAATTCCTGAGACCACAACTTTGTTAGGCAACACCCAATGATAAATTTGTACCTGAAATCATGGGCCCAGAGTTCTTGTGTACTAGTGTGCTATGTTGCCATCTTCTTCTATCTCCTAGAGATCCCTTGAGACCCATGTTCACTATGCACATGTGCAGTAGATGCAGTTGCAAATGTGGAGAAAAGCAAAAAAGCTGCCCTTTTTGACTTTTCACTCTACTGCACATGTTTACAGTAAACATCAGCCAGACTGGATTTATATCAGTACCATGTAAAAGTCTCTGAAAGTGCACTACATTAGCAATGGCTGGCTGCACTACACGTATAGTAAGGGGCAGATTTATCAAATTCACATGAATTATTCGAAATGTAATCGAATTTTCCAAAATATTTCAATTAGAATTTTTTTTGAAGGCCACTTTGACCATTGAAAATTTGATTGAATCAAATAATTTTAATAATTCGAATAAAATTCTAATAGAATATTTGAATATTCAACAGTCAAATTACTTGCTTAAATTTTTCCAATCGATTGCCTAGTTCGCCAGATCAAACCTACTGGATTCCTTTTAACTATTTCTGATCGAATAAAAAATAATGCGATCGAATGGTTAAAATCATTAAAATCGTTCGATTCGTACGATTTTATCGTTCAAATTTCTGCGAATCCATGATAGAATTGAGCTAAAAGTGACTGAACTGCAATGTAAATTCATTTTGGCAAAATCAAAATTTTGCTGTTACTTGGATTTTTTGTGAATTTTTCAGTATAGTAAAAAAAAATTCTTAGTTATGTAGGCTAGTCAAAAATCTATGATGCTTGTCTTCAATAAGCAGCAGTTGTACCAGCTTGTATTTTCTAACTCTGAGAGTGCTTTGAATAATAAGCAAGTTAGAAAGTGTGTAGGAGTAGGAAATGGTACATCTATACCCATTTCCAGGCTATCCATTGCATACCACACTGTTGAACACTGGCAGAGTTACAATCACAGATGAGGAGGGTCAGACATAGATAACAACCTACAAGCAACCACACTGAAACCGAGAAGGCGGACTAGTGGAGAGGGGCTAAAAAGGTTTAAGGAATTAGGCAAGTAGGAGATCAGGACAGACAAAACTTAATCATAGTCAGGAATGTGGCAGAGTCAGGACAGACTTGAGAAAACCAGATAAATCAGTAATGAATAGCCAGGATGAAAGGTGACCAACTTTATAACCCATCAAGGAATAGGCTCAGAAACTTTACAGTAGCCAATTCAAAGTGTGCCCTACTTGGAATCACTCTGCATCACAATGCATATCACGATGCACACAGTGCCACATGACATCTTTGTACCATTTAGGCATGGCTGGCATGCTGGGAAAGCCAAGAATGAGCCACCAGGTAAGCCTTCTTACATCTATTTTGCCAGGGAGACTCAGTTCTTTGCTCTCCATTTTGAAGGAAGATAAAATCTTCCTAAAAATTGCTAGGCTACAATTTGGAGTAGAAAGTTAAACAGTGATATATTGTTGTTCACAGTTAAGAGTATTCCACTTAATATACCATAATTTTACATATTTTTACAAATAACATTACATCAAGTCAATGCACATTTGACTTAAGCGCCATAAAGTCATAGATTAGAAGTTTAGGAACAGGCAGCAATTTCTTAGACCAGTTAGTAACTGAATAAACATGGGATCATAGTCAAAGTCCAAGTTAGACCACAATCAATACGTGAAAAAAAATATAAGAGGAATCTGAATTCAAGCACAGTAGAAATCATTAAACCAGGAGAATCATAGCAGCATGGAAGAGACCAAATCCAGAAAAGTATCAGGAATCAGTGGGTAAAATTAATCAGATACACTAAAGCAAGGCAAGTGAGATCAATGTTGAATGTAAGTAAACCCTAGTGTTTAAAGAATGCTTAAATAATTCCTGAGGTTTTTATTACTGTGTTAAAAACCACAAACCTAAAGGTGACATGCTCAGCACTCATTTGTTTACAAATGAAAGCCTTAAGCATGACCAGATTTATAATTTCCTTCCCAAGAATCTAAATGAATGACTAATGATCGAATACCGATTGTATGATTTTTTCGTGAAATCAGATATGCAAATTTGGCCTCTTCGATCATCGAATATTGAATATCGATCATTCGATCATCGAAGGAATCAAAATTTTAAATGTATTCGACAGCCTACTTCTCCAGATTGAACCTACCGAATTGTAATAGAAGCCTATGGGAAGCTCCCCACAGGCTTCTGAGGCTAAGTCCTGCTCGAATACCATTCGTCCCATCGGAGCGTTCGATCGTTCGAATCGTATGAATTTTTCAGACACTCTAAGGAAATTTCACGATTTTTATGTGAAATCGAACAATCGGTATCCGATCATACAAATTCACCGAGAAATCGTATAGTGAGCAAAATGATAGCCTAAATCAATTCAATATTCGAATTTGGTCGAGCTAATTTTGGGGAATAATAGTAAATTTGCCCCTAAGAGTTTTAATTTATCAGTATTTTGTCTAACTCCATATCATAAACAATGAAGACACTATTACTTCTATGTATTCCTCCGCCGGTTCAGTCAATCAAGAACTGACAGCAAATTACATTTTTTTTAAATATATTTTTTTGAAAGAGTGGAAGGTTAGAAAACCATATCTATATAAATTGACTGTTAATTCACAGTCAAACTCAATAGTAAGTAAAGCATTACAACGCAAGAGTGTGCTGATATTTCTGCCTAGTGTCATGTCCCCCACTTAATTATTTTGACAGAATAAAATAAGAAGGACCTCAATTTAATTGGTTCTGTCAGTCAATATATCTTTGTGGAACTGGGAAAAGAATGGAATTTCCTCATTGGAATAAAAGCACTTAAAAGCAGTTAATATTTTTTCTGTGATATATTGCCACGAAAGTACAGCACTGTGAAATATGTTGGCACTATAGAAATACATGTTATTAATAATAATAATGTTAATAAAGTCATTCTCCGAGCAAAAATCTGTTGTAATAATTCCCAGGATTTTAGAAGAACTGTAACTTTTTCTTCATTAACTGATTATTAAGCACTTCCTCTTTTGTCCTTCATGGAGCAATATTTTTCCCTCTTTCACAGCTTATTGTTGTGATTGCATGTATGCCATCCTGTATAAATGGGTTTTTGGAAGTTTATTTGCTGGCATTGAATTTTTCCTTTTGAAATGTAGTGCAGCTTCCTTCCCATTTGGTTGATAATTAATTCATGGCTAAAGGACTGCAGGAAAAATCTTCCTCAGGATCTCTGCACAAAGATCCTTATTGTCAATGGCAGAATATGAAGAAAATTTTCTCTTGGAAACAGATGCACATTTCCTTCTCATTCTTGCTCATGATTTAAGAGTAAACTAGTGAATACAGGCCTCCTTTTTAAATTCACTTGACCCATTCACTTAAACTATTGTACAACATGTTAATATACTATTAAACACTTTTAAAGCATCATAATTCATTAAAGTTTTAAAAGAACAGTTCAGTGTAAAAATAAACTGGGTAAATAGCTGGAGTGAACAGATGTCTAAAATAACATAACAGAACCCAACTTCCTACTTTGCACATCTCTAATTCTGAGTTAATCAGTAACTTTAAGGGGGGGGAGGCACACAGTTATGACCCATGTGACCTCCCTTAAGCAAATGGTGAATGCCTGCTAACCAATCAGTGCAAACCAAGAGAGCTGGAAAGCAGGAAGTCATTTTATGGCTGTTATGTTAGACATCCTGTCACTCCAGCCTTTATACAGTAGATGTTTGACTTACTAACCAACATTTTTTTTATTTTGCACAGCCTATTTATCCAGTTACTTTTACACTGAACAATTCCTTTAAACCAAATTAGGCTAGTCAGTATAAATGATAATGCAAAATCATAATGCATCTTGTGTGCCCATGAGTAGACATTGACAACTAGTTCAATAGTTTGTGATCACTTTTTTTCTACAGTTTCTCTATTGTCCCAGGGGTGTCATAAACTGTATGTAGCTTATAAGTAATCTTATTTACAAAATTAGCTGTGAAACACAGCACATCCTGCCTTTCTTCTTGTGTCCATCTGGTGCTCACTATATATTGAGGAATTGGAAATACCCAATCTCTTAATGTAAAAATACATAAAAAAAATCACGCATGACAGGTGCAGTGACAAGACTGCACCCATCTCCCTCTGACCAACCCTTTACCACCTGCCCCAATAAAACACCAACATCCGGTTTGGAGAGAGATAGCTCAGAACAGAACCTTATGTTAGCTTGCCCTCTGGGGACTAACTATGCCCCAACTACCAAGCCTGGTTCCTGCTCCATTTCATTCCAGCCCTAAACCAGACTACCTAACTTCCCATCAGGACCCCTATGCTTACCAGACTACTTCCACTCCTTGTCAAATACCACATGTTGACTTCCCCTGGGGCTTTTTATAAAGGTACCCTCCTCCAAGTGTGACAACAAACACACCCCATCTCATGTGGGCTGCTGCTGCTTATCCAACCTGCTGTTGAATGACAGGTATGTCTGTTCTGTGTAGCACTGCCCCTTCTGTATGGCCCAGGAACATTCAGCCAATCACAGCCAATCCCTAGCTGCAAAGGAAAAAAAGGGGGGTGCCCCTCCTAGCCCCATCAAGCCCCTGCTTCCTATTTATATGTGTCATTGGGGTCCAATGTGGCAATTCCAAGTCTATATTATGTGATGCAAGTAAAAGGTGTCAGATGTTATGTTTATAAACAAACTTCTTACAGATCCAGTAGCCACCTATTATTCTATTGAAGGCAGGATTTACTATGTTTGTTGGGCAGAAGCTACTCTATATGGTACACAATTAGACCAGCTCCCCAGCAATTCTTACCAATTCTAAGTTTACTAATTACAGTATAAATGCTCTATAGTTTAATAAGGATATCTATGATAGCAAAAAAGCATTCATCTTTAACATCTTTGGCAGGGCCCCAAGGACTACACTACACTAAACTTTGGAAAGAGGGGCTGTGGACACTTTGCAGAAAATCAGGACTGTACTGTATGATTGTCTGTGAATATGTCATCTAGAATCTGGTAAAATGGTTTTAAAACCATAAAGCCAACCAAGCTCTGAAGCAATTGCATAAAATCAATTAGCGAAACACAAAAAAGATCAGATAGACCAAACACTTCATTTGATGCATGTTATTTAATATCTGGTAGCATGGCTTTAAAACCATTTAGTCAATCAAGCTCTGAAGCAATTGCACAAAATCAATTAGGGAAAACACACAAAAATCATACAATTAGGGAAAACACACAAAAATCATAAAGACCAATTAGTTACCTTGATGCATGTGTAGGGTAATTTCATGGTCAAAAAAGAAATACACTTTTCAAAATTTCAAATAGTGATCATAGTGAACATCTGTCTCTTAATATCTAATATTTAATCTATCATCACTTAGGAAGATCTCTTGTATATGCACCAACTTGACTCCAATTCAGTTAAGACTGAAGTTATGCTAGTAGGCCAAATATTTGGCCATTAGAGCTAAACTTTGTATCATACATTGTTTGTCAGAAAATAAAAATGTCATTTTATTCAAATACACTCATGCAGTCATATATCTTCAGTGGTTGTGCATTGGCATTAAACAGAAAAAGTAACTGTGATTAAGAGCAATAGCACAAAAAACATTTGTAACTCATGTCATTTTTAGCTTATGAATGAGTGAAAAAAATGTCTGCATAAAGCCCTCCATGGGCTAACCTTGTAATTATGCTGACCCTACCAGTGTAATTGTGTTATATATCACGCATTCTCACTGTCACATTTTGTCTTGTAACCCAATTATGCCAGTACTAGTATCCAACAAATAATACAGCTAACGTGACACTGATCTTAAAGTAAGAAAAAATCTAGATGTGGGCCATCTAAAGAGGAAATATCATAGCATATTTTACTCAGATTATTATTATTATTATTATTATTATTATTAACTACATAAAAGGAAAATTACAGAGATTTTTTTTATCAATTTATAATAAGACCCAAGTAGTTAGTATACAAACTTAATCTGACCACATCATCAAAATGCAATATCAATAAGCCTCAGTTGACTTTATATGGCAGCAGATAATAACTGCAAAAGACCTGCTGCATCCTATTCTGAGCGAAGTGCATGAGGTATTTTTTCTAAGCAGTCATCCATATTGTATATAGATGAGCTATAGCTCTATGGTCCCAGTAGGGAAACTGCTGTCTGTAATGTCCTATAACACTGTAAGAACCATCAGAGTGTTGGGACCAGTGATCAATAACTGATTTAAATTAATTCAACATCAATCCTACAAAATTAATTAAGCCACAACTTGTACTTGCTTGGGTCCTGCTATGAGGAAACTCTACATAGCTAGATATAGGGTATGTTGGGTATACTTAGGGGCAGATTTATCAAAATGTGATAGAGTTTACAAAAGAAAAACACACCCACTTTCTATTTATTTATATGGGATTTTTTAGAAGTATACTTTAAACGATGAATTCTAACTTTTATCCATTGATAAATACACTTCTCAAAATTCCCATAGGAATAAATATAAAGTGGATGAGATTTTCATAAGTGTAATTTTTAGTAACAACTGATCAGGCCTTTGATTTAATTGTCCTTGGCTTTTAGTTGGTATGAAGGGTGCTCTGAGCTGAACACACTGTAAGTTTGTACAGGAATATGAACTTTTTTGTTTTTTTTTATTTCTAAATGACAGTAATACAGCCAATGAGACCAAAAACTGAACAAAGAAGTGAAATTTAAAGCAAGCATTGAGATCATTAGTTAACTGGAAATAAATTGTAGTCTGTAGTGTATCCAAATATTTGGAGTGAAAATTTGTATTCTGAGACCATGAAAAGTCATTTTGCCGATATGTTGTTAAGTAGGTTAATAATAAAAGAGAAACATAATTAAAGTAGTAGCTTTAACACATTTTTAACATGCTAGATTTCACATTAATGGCTTAATAATAATAAAACAAAATTGCTTCGTGCTGCAATGATTTGGAAATATAAGCTGCAGGGAAGGTTAATGGAGCATTAGTTACATTTTAAGTGCATATATACCCCTGTATGCATTCTGCAGGATGGGGGTTCTCGAGATATATATATGTATAATCCTAGTTATGGTTTTTGCCAGTTGAGAAAACGGTTGTTTTAGCTTTATCTATCGTATATGAAATAGCAACTGTTTTAAGCAAATTGTGGACACCACTGTATTTGTTAAGCTAAAGAATGAAAAATATCAGATAGTAAATGATGTGAAAAAATACAAAGTTACAGAATGAATAACAGTATTAGAGTGTATGTGTATATGCAAGAGGCATTGTGATGAGTTGTTCTGACTGTTTAACTTAAAAAGCCATGAATCAATAGTCTGGAGAAAACCAGTTGCTTCACCTAGATGATTTCACTTGGAAACCTAATACAATTCTAAGAGCCTGATTTATAAATATATACATATATATACATATATATATATATACATATATATACATATATATATATATATATATATATATATATTTGTTTTAATTTTTTTTACAAAGCAGTACCAGTGGTTACTGCTAGGTAAACAAAAAATCCAATGCTTCCCATTCAACAGTTTCTTTGCAGTATGTGCCAGTGTGAAAAAAGATGTATCCATATCATTAATTGCTGCCGGAATGAACAGAATGGTGTGCAACTCCTCAAAAGTCAAATATACTTTGACAAATTTAATTTGTTAAAAACATTTTTTCTGACTGTCAAAAAAAATTTAGTAACAATATTAAAATTCTTACAACTAGAAATCTTTACCCAATTTAAATTTTGGGGCAGATTTATGGCAGAAAAGTTTTTTACAATTTATCAAAATATTCCTGATCTCACTGTGTGTGTCTGACTACAACAAACAGTCGAATAATTCATTTTGTATTGCTCAACAATGCACTGCAGCTCACCACTAAAGCTGGGCATAGATGCAAAGATCTGCTAGTTTGGCGCCAAACGAACGGATCTTTCCCCAATATGCTACTAACTGCATGGCTATATCGAGTATAATCCGAATCTTCAGCCCAATGGCTGAACAATCTGGTTACGATGAGGGCGGGTCGGTCGGGAGGCAATCAAACCTTTCAGATCGATATCGTAACAGATAAGCTGTCATATTAGTTTAAACGACTGATATCGGCAGCTTTATCTGCACATGTATGGCCACCTGTATAAAAACTTGAAAAAGATGACCACTAGTGATGGGCCGCTGGCGAATAAATTAGTGAAATGCCAGCGAAAATTCGCCTGACAAAAATTCGCCCAAAAAAAGTGTCGAAAATGACACAACGCGCGTCAAAAACGTGCCACGACTCGTTTCGCAAATTTTTTCGCCAATTCGCGAATTTTGCTGGGAATTCGCGAATTTTTTGGCGAAGCAAAACTAGGTAGATTCGCCCATCAGTAATGACCACAGCCTCTGGTGTTCTTCCCCTTTTTTCCCGACTCAAAGACCCATTTCTCCTCGGGTAAAAATTCAGCTAGTAGTGTTCCATGCAAGTCAGCGCTAATAAAAGCTTAGGGAATAAGATGTTACAGAAAGATAATATAAGTGTAGCGGGTCTTCTTAAAGTAGTAATATGACATGACCCACTATTACCTTATGGTGTATATTTAACTTTATGGAGGTCACCTCAAAAGTGCTTATGGATGAATACTCACAAACGTTTAAATCATAAGTGTGCTTATCTGTAGAGTTAATCTGTTGTTTTCTCGAATAATGTAGAGCTGATGGAGAAGTAGAGAGCAGATATATAGTGTATAATCCTTTTAATAACAATTGCACTCACATTTTTGTGTTAAAATACAAGCCCATCAAATCCCTTCCCATTCTCTGCGCTAATGACAAAAAGGCCTGTGGTTGTGACACTTCTGGGTCGCTTAGGAATGATGTATGCTGCTGCCTGCCTTACGCGTTTCGTCGCATATGCAACTTCATCAGAGGCTTCTAGTAAGCAACCTGTTAGCACCTTGGTTCTTAAAGATCTCATTGCCATAGAAGAGTGTGACGTTTATGAATAATTTATGAATAATTAAGATTTGCCCTAGTTATGCAAATTTACATATGCTAATTTACATATTTTGGAAAGAATGTCACATTTTAACCAATTTGGAACAGGAAGGTGATCTGTCCCTATGGGGGCACTACATAGATAACATTATAATAATATGGAGGGCGACAGAACAAAATCTCACACAACCTAAAACAATAATGATTTAAATTTGAGTTATCATTAACATATAATAGAGAATCAATAAATTATTTAGATTTGGAGATATAGATAAAAAACTCAGAGATAAACTTTAAAACATTCTTCATCGAGGTGGTCTCCAATAACTATGTAAAACCTACCAGTAATCGCCATCCTCAATGGATACGCAACATCCCATTTGGGCAAATGTGCCATATAAAAAAGAATTGTACAGAGGAAGGGGTGACCAATAAATCAGTAGAAACTACAGTAATTTACCAGGTTTTTCAAAATGCATGCATTAAAGCAGTCTAAAAAAACAAGAGGGAGATATGTAGTTATGGAGAAGAAATGCTTTTGCGCAGGGTTTCCATGTTAACGCGCAATGTTGGACTAGAGAGTTAATTATTCATAAACGTCACGCGCTTCTATGGCAAAGAGATCTTTAAGAACCAAGGGACTAACAGGTTGCTTACTAGAAGCCTCTGATGAAGCTGCAGATGTGACGAAACACGTAAGGCACACAGCAGCAGACATCATCCCTAAGCGACCCGGAAGTGTCATAGCAAGTGTGGTGGAAACGCTGGTAGGAACCCAACCACAGGACCTTTTGCCGTTATCCCAGAGAACGGGAAGGGATTTAAAGTGCCTGTATTTTAACACAAAAAGTGCAATTGTTCTTATTGTTTTTAATAATATTAAAAGGATTTTACATTATAAATCTGCGCTCTACTTTTCCATCAGCGCTACATTATTCGAGAAAACAACTGATTAACTCTAGAGATAAGCACACTTATGATTGAACATTTGTGAGTATTCATCTTTAAGCACTTTTGAGGTGACCTCCATAAAGTTAAATATACACCATAAGGTAATAGTGGGCTCATGTCATATTACTACTTTAAGAAGACCCACTACACTTAGGGGCAAATTTACGAAATTCACATGAAATGTTCGAAGTTTGATCAAATTACGACCGTACAAATTTTTCGTGAAATCGGATCTGTAAATTTGGCCTCTTCGATCATCAAATATCGAATATCAAATAGATTGAATAGATTGAATGATCGGATATTGAACCTACCAAATTGCAATAGAAGCCTATGGGAAACCCCCCATAGGCTTCTGAGGCTAAGTCCTGCTCAAATACCATTTGTACAATCGGAGCATTCGATCGTTCGAATCGTACAAATTTTTCAGACGCTCGAAGGAAATTAAACGATTTATTCGTGAAGTTGAAAGATCGGTATCCGATCGTACGAATTCATCGAGAAATCATATAGCGAGCAAAACGATAGCCTAAAACAATTCGATAAGCATTCGATGGTCGAATGCTTATCGAATTTCGAATTTGGTTGAGCTAATTTTGGGCAATAATAGTAAATTTGCCCCTTAGATTATCTTTCTGCAAAATCTTATTCCCTAACCTTTAATTAGCGCTGACTCGTATGGAATACTACCACCATAACACCTGATAAAACAGTTTATTCCCTATGCCATTTTCATGCTTGAATGAAAGAATTTGGACAATAATTTCTGAAGCAAAAACAGACCTTTCCAGTTTGGAAAATAAATAGTTAAGTTCCAAAGTATCACTATGGGGTGCCTTTTGTACCAGATACATTCTGTGTACAAAATTATCCCCAGCACACAGAATGAATGTCTTTCATTGTATATAAGTATTGTGACCATATACATAGATAAACAAACATACAAAAGACATTTCTATTAAAAAATGAGAACAAAATCTGGCTGGTGCACAAAAGGATGTCATTATATTACAAACCCCATTCTGTACATGTTAGCAACCAGTCGCAGAAATGTACAGTATAACATCCATGCAATGGACGCACTTATGTGTAAAATTACTTACAAAATTAATTACAGTATGTAAAAAAAACTGGGACATAATATATAATAGTGTAATTAACTAGCGCATGCCAAGTTAGATTTGAATGACAAAATATAACACACAAGATTAAAAGTTGCCAGCTTTTCTCACATGGCTGCATGTATCCTAAAGTATAGGATACTATCTGGCCTGCTATGGAGGGTGCCCTCTAATGTCCCCATTGTTGCAAAGTAATAAACATGAACAAACATTTCCTAAAAGGGCTGTTGTTAAACAGTGCAGGTCCTAATTGGAAGTTCTTACAAATGACTGAGAAATACTAGTTTTTTTCGGCGAATTTTCGTTTTTTCTGCAAATTTATTAGCCAGCGGCAAATCGCGGGAATTCGCCGCGAATTCGCCCATCACTAGAGAGCAATTATGGGGCAGGCCACACCTAACTCCCATGTTGTAATAAATCTTATGGAATAGTCTCATTATTAGCTGTAGTTCAACTACTACATAATAGGTTTAGCCACAGATGTGGGAATGATCATGTGCACACACATTCTGTATAGTATGATGTGTAAGACTTATGAGCAGCTATTCCTGAGTAGTGATGGGCGAATCTACCCAGTTTCGCTTCGCCTAAAAATTTGCGAATTTCCAGCGAAATTCGGGAATTGGCAAAAAAATTTGCTAAACGAGTCGCCACAAATTCGCCCCTGGCGAATAATTTTCACCCATCACTTTTCCTGAGTACTATGCAAACCAAAGGGGTCATATATGCATGGTCAATTTTAGGGGATCATAATTTATTTATATAGCAGCAGCAAGCTGCACAATGCTTTACACTCATTCTTATGATGCAGCCCCCTTAACTGCCTAATGCTTACCCCTTTCACATCAGAGGATACCTTATGACTGATGCAGTGTTCAGACAATTGCCAAGGCATTGCCCTGCCCCTGACATCATGGCTCCAACCCCATTGCATCATGGCCCACCCCCATTGCATCACAACCCACCCCCTGCCTGGAGTTAGACAAGTCAAAAAGTGGCAGCCCTGACACAGCATCTCATTCTTATGATGACCCTCATGCTGGTTGGCTAATGTGGCTAAGAGCTGGAGTCCATGCGGTTCTAAGTTGTGTTATGAGCCTCTTGCATAGACCAATAATGACACAGTTTGTTGGAAATTAAAATTCTGTGTTAATTAGCATATTATATCAGTAAATGATGTGCACTTCCCTTTTAACCCTAAACCAAATGTAAATATTTATTAAATGTGTTTAATAGAAACAAGGACAGAAATAGTGTCTCATGATTTAATCATGGTATTTTGAATTAACCCCCTGTAGGACCAAATAATGGGAAGTTTTCCACTAATATAGCAGTCTATTTAATATATTAGTATTGATATTTAAGTTTACATGAACTCAGTATATTTAAAGGGGAACCACCTCTATCTTTAAAATGACACGTGACCCCAATTCATCATAGGAACTATTAATAATGATTTTGTTCTGGTGCAAGAGAACAATTTCTGTCTTAAAGCTGATGTTACCATTTGTAGAGGAGGATGAATATTGGTCTGGAGTTGTTTTCCATGGGTTGACATATGGCTCTTGTAAACCACTACTTTCCCTCCTTACTTTATTTTTCCTTTTTTCTAGTCTATAATTCCATTGATAAAAACCTTAAAGCTACAATTACATTCTTGACAATCCATGTTTCCTAATTTGCTAACACTTAGGGGCAGATTTACTAAAGGTCAAATTTCGAAGTAGAAAATACTTTCGAAATTCTACCATCGAATGAAAATCCTTCGACTTTGATGCCGAATTTGGCATTCCTGTGATCAAAGAACAATCGTTCGATCGAATGATAAAATCCTTCAAGTCGAAGGATTTTAGCATATGATTGAAGGATTGTTCTTCGATAGAATAAAACCTAGAAAAATGATCTAGAAGGTCCCCATAGGCTAACATATCACTTCGGCAGCTTTTATTTGGCGAAGTAAAAAAATCTAAGTATTTTTAAAGAGACAGCACTTCAAATTTCGAAGTTGAAGGATTTTACTATTCGACCATTCTAATAGAATAGTTGAATGGTCAAAGTAGCCTATTTGATGGTCGAAGTTTTCAAAAAGTTGCTTCGAATATCAAATTTTTTGCATTCAAATATTCACTTGGACCCTTAGTAAATCTGCACCTTAGTGTAAAGCTCTTTCCTGTACAGAACCATAACAAACACTCTAAATTATCTTTAAGTATGATGGAACCAGTCCACATTGGAGTATGTTGTCCCTGAAGAATACCGACTCGTGGAATATTCCCCATTATCTCTTATTACATCCAGTCTTATCCCTGTCCCAACAGCCTGTTGATTGAGAAAAAGACAGCACCATCCAAAAATGTTACTGTTAGAAGCAGCTGCATTTCTGCAATAAGTGGCCGGGGCCTTGCAGACTGCAGAGGCTGCTTATACTTTTGTAATGTATTCTGCACTGAATGAAGGCTCGGCTGTCTGCTTTGGCTGCTACTGCAATAAAGGTTAAACTTCTCATCCTGTCTATGATGCAGCCTAATTTCACAAGGGTCAGGAGTTTAACATTGATTTCAGTAGTAGCTAAAGCATGCAAGAGCCTTCATTCAATGCAGCTAAAACAGAGTGCATTGCAAATGTACCTACAGCATCTGCAGCCCACAAGGGAAGAACAGGCAACTGAAAGTATGTGAGAAACTTAATCAGTCAAACTCCAGGTTAGTACACCGAGTGCATCCCTTCTACCGATAGGTAAAGAGGAAGGTAGGTTAATGGTAGCAATTACAGTAATATGAATGCATTTCAGTTGAAGGTTATTGCTGGATTGCACTGGCTTCCTTTTTCAAGCTCTGGGTTTTAGGGACATTCTACAAAAATCTGTGCTGCTTTTATAAATCTATACATTTAACATGAAGTCGGCACTGCATTTTTAAAATGCATAAAGTGAATGTCATTTTTAAAATGAGAAGAAAATATTTGTATAGTTTTTATATATTTATATATATTTTTTTTCGTTATTTCTTTTGTCATTAGTGGGTGTGGTTTAACGATGAATGGATAAATGATACATTTTTGCATGTCGCACCATCATACTTATCTTTGGATTTCATTTATAAAATCGGGTAAACGTACACTAGTATTCAAAGACAAAGAATACAATAAATAGTAGATGATAAGATAAATAGTAGATGATGTAAAAATGGACTAAAATAAATGCAAACTAATGGAGAGCAACATAAATGTTGCTTAGAAAGTGCTCACCTATAACACAATAAAAAATTATATAAAGCTAAATATCCCTAATTTTTACAGTGCACTTAATACTAGTTCAAATGACAAGTATATTAGATTATACTAAATTAACTAATTAGCTAACTTAACTAGTTAAATTGGCACCCTTCTAATGAAAAAGGGATTATTATGTGTGAAGAGGAATAAGCAAATATTTTTTACACAGAGTAATTCTTAAAATAATGCTTACCTCTGCAACTTAGGGGCCGATTTACTAAATTCACATGAATAGATCGAAGTTTGATCGAATTCGATCGAATTCCAATCATAGGATTAATTCGATTGGTCGAATATGCAAATTAGGCTTATTCGATCATCGAATAGCGAATGATCAAATGATCGAATAGATTCGAATGATTGAATATTCGATCGTTTGATCATTCACTCAGCGAAGGATTTAAAATTTTAAATTTATTCGATCGAACAGGATTCTTACGATCGAAGTACTGTATTTGATAGTTCGAATCGTACGAATCATTCAAATGATCAAATAATTCATTCGAATGATCGTTATTCGATCGTCAAATGATCGAAGATCGAATAAAGGGTAGCCTAAAACTATCCGATTAGCATTTGAAAATTTAATGCTAATCGAATATCAAGGAAAATCAAATTATTGTAATCTATTTTATATATACGACCATATTAAAGAAATTAGACTTTTACAATAAATCTCAGAGCTGTGAGCTAGACATTAAACCACAGAAGCCTTGGGACAGAACCAGTGATTTTGTACTGAATAGAAGAGAAATTTTAAATAGCAAGGCACATTGAGATGGGCTGTTTGATGACAATCTGTGCAGCTGTGTTATGAAAAATCCAAATTGAAACAAAGTAATATTTAAATTAACAATACAAACTGTCTTCAAACAATGAAAACAATAAAGCAATTATAGATCTTATTTGAGAGACAAGTAGGTAATTGTAAATATCTTAAGAAGAATTGGAAATTGCTGCTGTCAGAGATAACACCACCCTAAGGAGGAACACATTAAAGATTTGCATATTGTTTCTAAGAATCCAAATTTGCTATCAATATTTTTTTATCCTGTAACGCAAAGCAAATGCTGACATTTCCCAGAATTCTTTCTATTTGGAAGAGATAATTAACTGTGGTAGGCATCATCATGCACATAACATAAAGAATATTAATATTTATGTTGAAAGATCCATGTAATTCCCTATGGTATTATTATGAGATAAACATATCATTATGAAATATTTAGACTAAAAGTCTCGCTGCTTTCATATGCAGGATATTGATTGGCAGATCTTAACTAGAGTTTTCTCCCAAACATGGTCTTGCACAGCACATCCTTTTACACCATAATCCCAAATCACAGTCAGTTCCCAAAACACAAGATTAATGTGTGTAAGAGCAGTCCTCTGATGCTTCCACTATGAAGTACTCTTTGCTAATTTCTCTTTAAGACACCAGCTTAATTGCATTTTAAACAAATGGCCTGCTTTGCTGGCCAACTTTTAAATGAGATAACAGCAATGTTCACTCTCCAGCAGTGATGAGTGCCATGCAGTAGATTTCAGAACTCTGCTCAATAACAGGTTTAATCTCACACCAGCAGATTTACTGCAGAATAAACTGCCACTGAGCTCATAATTAGTAAAAAAAACCAACAACAACAAAATATTCAACCTACTAAATATTATTTTCCAAACAGCAGGCTTTATTTTAATGCATAATGTTATCTCTGCTCTTTGTGTGTTTTATTGATTTTATGTGTGATATTGGGAATTCATGCTATGATTTAAGATAATGTACTTTATTGATCACATCAGATGTTATTTAGCTATCTAGAAACAAAATGATGCTATCATTCAACGGAATATTGGAAACACTGAGATGGTAGATGAAAGTACTTTTGCTAATGTTCGTAGCATTTTTCAAAATGCTCATTTGCTTTGAAGAAAATAGCTGTAGAAGTCTCCATGCCAGCAGATATTGTCTTCTATGAGTCTGATAGGATTTTGTGTTCAGAAACAGACCCACTGGGCAAAAACTTGCATATGTAAAGCTAAAATTGACTTTAGCAGCCTGTGATCCAACATTAGATACATTGTATTTATAATATTCCTTGCTTGCTTTTAGCAATACTTGTCTAATGCGGGCAAATGAAGATTGGTCATAACAACATTCTCACTGCAAACAGGAACTTTCTTATTCATTTTGCAGATGTACATGTTTAAACTATTTGATGCCTTTTAAACTTCTGAAAATGTATTTTCACTTTTACTAAATGAGCAGAGGACCGCAGCCTTTTTTAATACACCATGCCTTATGTTTTGGAAAAAGAGTTTTGCTTATGCATGAAAAGGGAAGGGCAAAAATCTCAACAATCTCTTTAAATTACTATGTGGTTACATATTACCATAATTTTGTGTCAACTGAATATTAACTGTTCATAATTATTGCCAATGTATTTTTTAGTCAGAAGCAAACAACTTGATAATTTATGCATGAGATTTTTAGATTGCTGCTGATTAATATTTTAATTTAGAAATAGTAAAGAGTATTTTTTTCCAAATGCAATTTCCTGTGTTAAAGGGAAACTGTCATGGGAAAACATGTTTTTTTTTTTTTTTTTTTTTTAAACACATCAGTTAATAGTGCTGCTCCGGTAAACTTCTTCACTGAAATCCACTTCTCAAAAGAGCAAACAGATTTTTTTATATTCAGTTTTGAAATTCCGACATGGGGCTATCCATTTTGTAAATTTCCCAGCTGCCCCCATCATGTGACCTTTGCCAGCACTTTATGAGGGAACTGCTTTCTGGAAGGCTCTTGTTTTTCCTTCTCAATGTAACTGAATAGTACGCAGGGGTATGTATACTTGAAGAAAGACCAGCAACACTGGGAATTTGTGTTGAAAAGATCATTGCATCAACGTTTCAGTCCTTACTAGGTCAACATCAGGTCGGTTATCATCAATATACATATATATATATATGATATGGGTTACCTAAGCTTTGCAGTCTGTATATTATTACAGTAATTTTAATTATACATCTTTTGAATTGTGTGCCAACTTAGCTGTTCCTTGTACAGTATATATATATATATATATATATATATATATATATATATATATATATACATATACAAAGGAATATAAAATTGTGGCTGTAAGAAGAGTATGTATATATATATAATGCTCCCAATAAGCAGCCAACAAATCAAATAGAATAATGAATACATCAATGTGTGTAAATAAGGAATTATACTGAACTTGGAAACAATTTGGTCATAAGATGTTGCAACCCTTTCTGAATCCTGCATTTGCTGAATCCCTAATTATAATGCAATGAGGAGTAAAATGAGGGACTATGGTGGATAGAAACTGTATAGAATACATCTTTGGTAGCAGTGGCATTGCTTGAGTAAGAAGGAACATGAATACAAAAAAGGTATATACAGAGTATATAACTGTATACTAATCAGTTACTGTGGTTAATAATATTACTTGAACTTAAAGGTATTTGTTTGATCCTTACATGCATGTGAGATTAATTTTGCCCCTTTAATGTTTATATTGTTTATACAATTTACTAAATTTAATACAGCTACTGTCCCATGTTTTTCCCTTAATCTTTAATGCTAAATATGCATGAGAGGTACAGTTTTCTTCCTGGTATGTGACAGAATGGAAAGTTTCTCGCAATGCAAATTCAGTGTGGTTGTGTGAGGACAACAGATGGCAAGAGTAACATTATGCTGGGAGAACAAATTTTAGAAAGCTTACGCACAGAGTACAACTGTAAATGTTAAAAGTCTAGCAATAATTGAAAATCCATAAGGAGTTATGATATTTTTTCTGTTTCAGTGCTGGTATTTGATTACTTTTTATTTTTTTGTCAAAAGTTTCAAATTGTTGACTGTTTGAATATTTGAACAGTTTATGGTTTATACAGCAGACTACAGTGCTTCCCTTTTTCTTCTTCTAAAGCCATGTAAATCTTAATTTTTGGACGCCGGCAATGGACGCTGGCGTCCAAAAAGGTATGCGGGCATCCAAAAACGGACACACGCGTCCAAAATGAGATGCGGCGGCGTTTCATGAATTCTTTGTCATTTTTCGAATTTCTGTTGAAATTCACAAAAAATTTGGCGAAGCAAAACTCTGCCGATTCGCCCATCACTAGTGTTAACAAATAAACACATTGATATACTGTATAAGTTCAGCTCAGATTCTACCACTATAAGGGGCAGATTTATCAATGGTTGAATTTTGAAGTGAAAAAACTTCGACATTCATCCACTGAATTTTTTAAAAAGTGTTTTTTCGATCGTAAACGGACCGTTTTGATCGAAAAGGTCAATTTTCAATTGAATTAAAATCTTTGAATCATTCAATTGCATTGTTCAAATCTATTTTTTCAAATTCAAACTATTTTCACAAAAAAATTAGATTTCCAAAAATTTTCAAAAACACTCCTTAGAGGTTCTAGGAGGTCCACCAGAGGCTAAAACAGCAATTCTGCAGGTTTAAGGTGGAGAAGGGTTGAATTAAAAATTTTTGTAGAGACAGAATTTTGATTTTCTAAAGGTCGAATTTTTCAATTCGAATAAAATTTTTACAATTCAAATAGAATTTTGGCCTTTTCGGTAGTCCAAGTACCCAAAAATTACTTGACATTTGAATTTTTTTAATTTGAATTTTCACTTCGACCCTTAGCAAATGAGCCCGTAAGTGTCCTTATTAAAGAAAGGCAGTGAAATTGGGAATCAGCCAGAGGTCTACTTAACTCTAATACAGGAATGGGATCTGTTATCTGGAAACCCGCTATTCAAAAAACTTCAAAGTAAATAAAGGTCTTCTCCTATAAACTCAATTTCATCCAAGTAATCCACATTTTAAAAAATGATTAAAGGAACAGTTCAGTGTAAAAATAAAAACTGGGTAAATAGGCTGTGCAAAATAAAAAATGTTTATCATATAGTTAGTAAGCCAAAAATGTATTGTATAAAGACTGGAGTGACTGGATGTCTAACATAATAGCCAGAATACTACTTCCTGCTTTTCAGCTCTCTAACTCTGAGTTAGTCAGTGACTTGAAAGGGGGGCCACATTGGACTAAACTAATAATGGGTGAATTTATTCGCCAGGCGCAAATTCGCTGTGAATTCCCGCGATTTGCCACCGGCGAATAAATTTGCGAAACGCCAGCGAAAACGAGATGTGCGCCGAAAACGGCAACAACGCAACGCGCGTAAAAAACGACGCGACTCGTTTAGCTAATTTTTCGACAATTCGTGAATTTCGCTGGAAATTTGCTAATTTTTCGGCGAAACGAGATAGATTCGCCCATCACTAGACTTAACAGTTCACTGAGTTTGCAATTGATTCTCACCATGCAGGTCAGATTCAAAAGCAACAGTTATGACCCATGTGACTCACTCAAGTCACTGGTTATTGCTTGGTCAAAGCCCTGAGGGCACATTTACAGATTACATGTTAAAGCACTAAAACCTATATGTAATATAAGGCACTAAGTTTGCCCGGGAGCAGTAACCCAGGGCAACCAATAAAACAGGTGACTCGTAAATTCTATCTGCTGATTGGTCGCTATGGGTTTTTGCGCCTGGGCAAAATTAGTGCCTTTTATTACATTACCCCATTAGGGAGGGAAAATATTGTCCGCTTACTAGCTGCATATTTTGCACAAGATGCAGAGAGCAGAACAGACAGTCAATGAGTCTATACCTCTATTCATTAGAAAGGCTCGGCTCCTTGTGTTCCACAAAACCTTTAGGCCCATACTGCTTGATAGGGTGCAAAGTACAAAAAATATGGCAAATTGCATTTGTAAAAAAACCCTCAGATTTCAAACTAAGAATCTGTGGTGCTATATGAAAATTGGGGTACATCATTGCACCCCAAAAGAAGCTGTAATAACTTTCGGCAGTGCATCTATTAAGTACTGATTCAGGAAATTAGTACTGACGAAAGTATGAATCATGCTTGTTTGGTTACATGGCATAATTAAAATTCTTACACCTTCAATATGTTGAGTGAATGAAAGGTAAAACAATTAAATACATTTTATTCCAGGTAGTAACAAAGTCTAAGGGAGTTAAAAAGTATGCAGGGCACTGAAGATTAAAATGTGATTTGATCAGTTGTGCCAATTTTATGTCAGCAAAACCAATGGAGCATAGGTTTCATTTTCACATATTTCAACCAAAATGAGGAGAATGATCTTCACTCAGTGCATTAAAAGTTTATTTCTTCACAAAATATTAGTGCATCAATATCAAATACTTAATTCAATTTGTTAAGCATTAAAATAGTAAATACTGCACATCATCAACCATAAAATAGAAGTATCTACAACAGAGAAATCTGCACAAAATCTTTGTAAGCAACGGAATACTTTTTGTAAATCTTCCTATTTATAAGATTAAACACACACATACCCAACCAGGATGTATGTGTGGGGGGTCCAAATAAACCAGTCTTTTCATTGGAAATTAAGGGATCATTTGCTATTGCATGACTTGAAACATCATGTCGTTCACATGACATAACCTTTATTACCTTGTTTGACCAAATATATTTTTTGTCACGTTTGTCAGTTCAGTCAAATGTTGAATGAGCTCTCTTGTAGCCAGTTTTGAAGTGAATTTGTAAAAGCTTAAGTTCTATAATTATCTGTGTTACTTTTCATTAGAGGCCTTTTCGGTGAGGCAATTGATACTTTGAAATGTAATTTTGTATAAACAAGATGTATATAAATAACGCTGATGTATTAGCAAGCTCTAAAATCATACTATAAATTCACAAAAAAAATTTCTTTCTCAATTATTAAAATAAAAAAAAAGCTAGATTAATGAATAAAATTTTTGGAAACTATACAAGTTGCATTTCACAGGAGGACAATTTGCCTCTGCTTTTAATGATGTGAATTGATTAGAAGCTAAGAAATTACATTTTGATTGCAAACAGAACTTTTGCGTATATAAATATTTTGTGTTTTAAAGCAGAAACATACAATTCTGCAAATTTAATCAAATAATTGAATGAAGGCAATACAAACATTATCTTGGTGAAATTACATAGAATTTTGAGATAAATAGCAATGTAATATTTTTCCAATGGTTTAAATCATTGTGTAACCCCCATCTTGGCCACCCCCCTGTGCCATAGGATATACACTACAAATGTTTTAACATCCACAGGTTCTGAATCCCCTTTGCTAAATGAAAGTGTACTGGGAATCTCTCTCCATTGCAAGTGCCTCCAACTAGTGGGATCCAAGAATATACCTAGGGGTGACCCTACTAGGAACAAATGGTTAACCACACCATTACAGTAAAACAAATAGAACTTTGTATAACTGTAAAAGCGCAAAGTAAAATACAATCACATCTCAATACTCTCTACCCTGGGGAACCCTTGTGGCAGTCCCACCCTTGCGGACAAATAGGTTCACAGTCCATTTTCCCCTCAAGAGTTCTAAACTTTCCCCAGGGAGGACTACCTGTCCAAATACCAATGCCTGTTTCTCAAACAAGGGACAGGCTGAAGCCTTCCACTACCCTCCCTCAGGCAGACTCACCTGGGGCTCACACAATATATATATTTTTATTTATTTATATTTATATAAATATAAAATCAATATATAACATAGACACAGCTGAACAGATAGATAGATTTTATTTGTGGGTAAATAATACCCAGTTATCGTTATGACATACTGCAATCTATATTTAACCACATATCTTTATAGTAAAAAAGACTCATACAGGTCAGTTTGCAAAGAGGGCACAGTGCATATGGGCAATACAATAGTGCTCCAGATTTGCTTTGTGTGAGCCACTTACTAAACCTGCAGTCAGTCTGGGTTTAGTGTTAGTGGTTATGTTTACCAGGACTGCACAGGACAATGTAAATGTCATTGTAAATGTCAGTGTAAATTTTCAAATATACAGTAAGTACAGAATTCTAGTGGTTGGTGAAAGAAGATGAGTGGAATTACCACTTATACACTGGAGCAGTGGAATAACCAATGCAATACAATGAAATGATATGCAAAACCTGTTAAAGACACAGGATCACAGTCACAGCATTTGAGTGTTTTTTTAAAAAGTTAAGGGTAAATAGATAGTGATATAATTAGTTAGACAAAATTATAATGTATAAAGATTGGACTGGATGTCTAACATAATAGCCAGAACACAACTTCCTACTTTGCAGCTCTCTTGGTTTACACTGATTGGTTACCTGGCACTAACCAATCAGTGACTTGAGAGGGGGGCCAAATTGGTCTTAACTGTTGCTTTTGAATCTGAGCTGAATGCTGAGGATCACTTGCAAACTCATTGAACATTTATGTCCCATGTGCCCCCCCCTTCAAGTCACTGACTAACTCAGAGTAAGAGAGCTGAAAAGCAGGAAGTAGTGTTCTGTTTTGTTATGTTACACATCCAGTCCCTCCAACCTTTATACGTTCCATTTTTGGCTAACTAACTATATTAGAAACATTTTTTATTTTGCACAGACTATCTATTAAGCCTGTTTTTATTCTGACCCTAAACTGTTCTTTTAAGGACAAGTGACATTATAAATAATGCTTTCCGGTCTTAATCCATGAACTAAAAGAAATTGTCATGCTTCCTAATCATTTAATTCACGTGATTAAATGTATTGTGAGTGAAATAACAAATCATTTAAATATATCAAACTTGTGCTAAGAATTTATGTATTTTCATGTCAAAGTAAATTAAATATTTAATCCATTAAATATTTAATCATAATAAAAAAATTATGTGAATGTAGTGCATTCACAGTGAGAAAGTCTTTCATATCCCTTAATAAGAATCTGTAAAATGTGGAGGGTATTTTTATTTGACTGACAAATAGAAGAAACAATAGCTTTATTCCGGAAAATTGTTAGAATTGAATTAGTAATTAAACCTTAATTAGATTACAATTTCATTATTCTTTTAGTGTACTGTTTTACAGAACATTATTTGAAGAACTTTTCAGCATTTTCTTAAACATTATAATTGAAATATATTGAAAGTATGATGGTCAGAAATAACCATCAACAATCAGCACTGGATTTCCCAGACGGTCTCCCCTAGGCCACGTGGTCCTAGCACCTGCCCACACTACCCCCCCACTGAGCAATTGCACAATTGCCAGAGCACTGGGGAGCTGTGCGACCTCAGTGCTCCCCATTAAGAGTCTGGGTGGCATGCTTCCCCAAATAAATTGGATTAAACTGGATATATTGCATTATGTTACTTTAAGGGACAGATTTATCAAGGATTGAATTGATAAATTCAATTTTTAAATTAGAATTTCAAGATAATTTTAGGGGCTGATTTATCAAGGGTCAAAGTGAAAATTTGAATTTAAAAAAATCGAACTTTGAAGTAATTTTTGGGTAATACCACCATCGAATAGGCCATCATTTGATTTGAATTTAAAAAATTTGATTCAAATTGAAAAATTTGACCAGTCAAAAATCAAAGCACTGTTTCTTTAAATTCGACCCTTTGTCACCTTAAACCTGCCGAATAGCTGTTTTAGGCTATGGGTGACCTCCTATAACCTTTATGGAGTCTGGCAAATTTTGAGAAAATTTTTTTGAGGAAATCATTCCAATTGAACGATTTGATAAAATTAATTGAATTTGATTGAAAATGAACCTATTCCATCAAAAAAATTTACTTTGGTTCTACTAAAATTAGATGGTGGAGTTTCGAAGTATTTTCACTTCGAATTTTGACCCTTGATAAATCTGCCCAAATCTGCCCCTTAGTGTACTGTGACTAGAGAATAGTGCAAATTTGATTATAGAATTTATCATGTACTGTCTCTTTAAAAAAATTCCACTTTGACTATTCGCAACATAAAGCCTGCCGAATTGCTGTTTTAGCCTGCGGGACCTTTTTTTAAAATTCTTCAAATCAAATTCGAAATGATTGAAAACTATCTGTATTCGATTCGAACAATCAAATACAGCCTATTCACTCAAAGTTAAAAAATTTTATTTTTTAAAAATTTTTGTTTTTTTATTCAAATTTCGAGTAGATGGCAATTTCACAAAAACTCCCATGACCTTGAAATTCGTGCATTGATAAATCTGCCCCTAAGAGATTAATACTAAAAATCAATATGCAAATACATCCTGCAAAATGTTCTTATGCTGTATAAAGCACATTCTTTTCTTTCTTTTTTCTATAGCCCTGATTACAGTAGAGTCATTTATCCATTCTTTTTCCATAATATGTGATCCTGTCAGCTGATTTTTTCTTGTAGAGCTCTCTGTTATAGAAAATTAGCATTGCATTGTATACTTGTAATGAGTGTGTTCATTTTGGAAGACTAAAAAATCACTTGTAGTTCCTGTGTCAAATTATTTCATCCCAAGAGCAGCAAAATATTTTGCAGTGTTGCAAAATGTTTTGCCTTCTTTGCAGTCTGTAGCCAGACTTTTTATTCTGTAAAGCATTAGCAACATGTTTTGTGAATACAAACATTTTGAGCTGTGATTCAGCTTCTATGACAAATACCTGAAAAGGCTGTTGTGTGTATGTATGTGTTTTCTATTAAATACACACAAAGCTAGGTTAAAAAAACAGCAATCAGATAAACCAAACAGTACCGCTGAGTATTAGTTTAAGGCAATAATGCCATTCCAGCATAAAAAAACAGTTGTGAGGAAAATCCTGTGTAGAAAAATTCCACAAATGTGTTTTAACCACTAGGTCAATTTATGTATTATCATGTATTATTATTATTTTTTGCACCAATGGCATTTATAAAATACAGTTTTCCCTTTCCTTGCACCTACTTCTAAGTTATAGTTAATAGGTTTAACAGAAGTAATGGTGAGAGGCACTTCAGTGACTATGTGCAACTGCTTCTGACATTGGGGCAAATTCACTAAGATCCGAAAATTCGCTAGCGTCCGCCGCACTTTGCCAGGTGAATTTTCGCCAGTGCTACGCAAATTCACTAAAGTATGAATTTACACTCAGGTCGACGAACAGTAGCGTAGTTGCGCTAGTGTTACTTCACTAGGCAGATCACTGTTACGCTAGCGAAGCCTAATTTGCATACGGCGGGAACTTTAAGTTATAATAGAAGTATATGTTACAGCCACTACATTCCACTACACAAGCCCAGGAAACCTTTAATAAATTAAATAAAGTTGTCCTATTGCCCTACATGTGCCCACTGTATAGTTGTGTTGCCATATGTTAGTTTTTCATATTTGATTTAATCTCATACAACTAAATACTGCTTCATTAAAGATCTTTGTTCATAAAACACACCAGTACTCTATTGTTCAGGCTGAGGGGGGGGGGTTATGATGAGAAAGGTTAACAACCCACCACCAGGAGAAACAGACTTGGTTCAGAAGAAATATAGTATAATATTACCACATGAATCAGATCCAATCTAATTTTGAAAAACAAATGCTTATTTTACCACGTCGTACTAAATAATTTGGCTTTACTGTGTGAGGGAAGTTTTTGCTTGCCATGCTGCTGTATTTCATGTGGCTAAATCATCTCTCTCACTGAGCTTGTGAAAGCATAAATAAAAGGAAGTGATAGCTCTCAGTTAAATGAACATGGGGCAGCAAAAATATTCATTTTAGCCAGTTGTGTGCCCTTGTAGAATATATATATATCTTGTGAAAGTTAAGGTAATATAAAAATTTTTAACAGGCAGAGGTTGCTATATGTTTTGAGTAAAGCTCTTTTTCAGGTGATATGATTCCCATACAGCCTTTGAATTAGGTGATTATAACCATTTACCTAATACACTTTTTTTTACTTTTACACAAATGCATTGGAGTCAATGTATTTTTTTCCATAGAATAGTTAGATTTTGGGTAATTTTTTATGTGTGTGGTTTAAGAAGCAGAATCCAGTCTGTCAGTGAAATAAAAATGGAAAGAAATATTGAAATTTTTTTTTGTAAAAACTGAAATATAAAAATTAATTAGAGTGGCCCAAAATATGTACAGTAAAGACTAACAAAAAATAATCTATTTGAAAAAATATCATCTATACAAAATAAATAGTGATGGGCGAATTTATTCGCCAGGCGCAAATTCGCAGTGGATTCCCGCGATTCGCCATGGCAAATAAATTAGCGAAATGCCAACGAAAATTCGCCTACCGAAAATTCTTTTCGCACATTTTTCGCCAATTCGTGAATTTTTCAGCGAAGCGAAACTCGCCCATCGCTAGAAATAAATGCTCCTGCTGAAGCAACAGATCATTGCACTGTAATGAGCTCAGCTGTCACGCAAGCCAATCAAATCATTTCACTCAGGTTAAGGTTTGTGTATTTGTGGAATCTTTGTGGTGTAGTGCAGGGTTTTCTGATCGACATATGGAGATCCAGGGAAATGGATCCACATTATGGGGTAAATTTATCAAAGAGTGAAGTTCTGCCACTCTCCATTCAATTTTATGGGATTTTTAAAGGTGTATTTATCAATGGGTGAAGTGAAGGTTCAACCTTTGATAAATATGCCTTTAAAAATCCCATATAAATGAATGAAGAGTGGTGGAATTTCACTCTAGTGGTGGAACTTCACCCTTAACTTCACTCTTTGATAAATATACCCCAAAGTATTTTGTGTAAGCCGACCCTTCCATCATTTGTAATCAAATAATAGAAACTGTGGGAAATCAAGATTAAAAAAAATGACAATGGACTAAAACAAGTTAATTAACATGAAATAAAACTATTTTTTTTTAAATATTTGCAGGTCAAATATAGATTAAAAAGTCACAGTGGTCAACCAACACCTTTCACATACTTATGGTTCAAGGCTCCTTGTTGTATCCCCTCGGTGCTTCAAGTACTTCCAAAACCAGAAGCTAGACTGCATTCACTTAGGCACAACTGGGCTGGCAGATATTGAAGGCACTCTTACTAATGTTAGTTTGGTGCTCACATCAGTCTCCCTCAGTTCGGATGCCCTATGTAGGAAGCCTCGGAAAGATATAGTGGAAAGGGGCCATGACTGAGGGACGAGTAGGGAAAGCTAGTGTGGGTGGCAGGTTGACACTATGGGATTTTTAGTGCAGGCTTACCCTTTAAATAGCTAGGAAGAAAGTGTGGAAACCCCTTGTTACCTGGCGACTCCACAGGAACAGATAGGGTAACACCCTCCCACCCTGTAAGGATAGTTAGGAGATAATATGTCCCAGCTTTTGGCAAAGTGGGACTGCCCTGCTGGGTAGCTGAAAATGGGACAGTAGTGCTAAGGTGAGATTGGTGTTGGATAGGTCTGGGGCAAGAAGGCACAGTAGTCAAGGAAGTAGGTGGAAGAGACAGCCTTAGTGTGCTATTTTTAATTGCTAGATGCAGCTTTCTGAAGCTATTGGCTTTACACAAATGTCAACATGTTATTCAGTCTTATAATAATGTTGGTCAGTTTCGGTGGTTAAATCTTAAGTTAAGGTAATGTTATTTAATAAATCAAGCTTCAACCTTTCCACCAAAGATGTTGTGGTTGTGAGTATTTACTGGGGAGTGGGGATTGGAATAACATTGAGTCATACTTAAGTCATGACCTACAGTAAATGTCTCCCTTGTTGTTTCATGCCCCAATCACCTTTCTAATCACATCCCACTGCTTCCCTCATCTCCTCCCCCTGCCTTCCTCATTCACCTCACTGCTACCTTCCTGATTGCCCACCCCCCAATGCTCCCCAGATGGCAAGTCCATTGCCTTCCCTCCATTGCCTCCTCTCTGAAATGTCACCTAAAAGATTGCCTCCTATATTGCTGGATTGTCCTACAATATTGACTGCATATTATAAGAAAATCACTAAAGTGACAAAGTTTAATCACATTTCTACAAATCTAAAATTTCATATCACATAATACAATATGCTGATTCAACCCACTGTCATTTATTTTTATCTTATCACAGAACAATAGTTACAGTTAAATAATAATAATAATAATAATATATACAAATGCCCAGAAACCATGCATCAGTAGAAGCAGGGAGTTACAGTTAAACTAAAACTACAGCTACTGTTCTTTTATAGGGTAAAAATAAATAATAATGTGCAGAATCAGTATTGTTAGCTACAGGGAATATCAGCATAAGAATGATGTGCAGGCTGGTAAGAGATACAGACAGGCAGGAACAGGGGTGGGGGGGGGCTTCAAAATGCTTTCAAATAGTATAACTGAACATGTGTATATCCCCTTTGAACAAAACATGCAGGTAAAATATTTTTCAATAAGACTGCCGGAAAATATCCATAGTAACCTGCATGTAAATGTAAACTTCTGCATTCTGGTTTACCTTGTACAACAAGACATCTATGATAAGTAAATGGTCATTAGTACCCAAAATGATCAAGAGGAGTTTAGTGACAATGCTATGGCTATGTCAGATGTTGGCTGGTGTATGTTGGGATTATAGAGGTAGAACAATTACAGTTCTAACATGGTAATGTTGAGTTTTGAACACATTTGGAAGCAGCTACTTTAGTTTCTGTGGGACAGAGTAGATCTCTCAAATTAGGTTTCTTCCTATAGCACAATGGTGGGTTTTCTTTAAAGCGATTACCATAGTGTTTGTCAATTTGGAGTAAGTGCCAAAAACTTTAAATGATCCATTAAAATTGTGTTTGCTCTGATCCTGAATGTATAACCTAAAATAGGGTTGGTTTATAAAATAACCACCCTTTTATTCATTAGTATTTTACTAATGGGTTAGTCTCAATACTGTTTAACAAAACCTGATCATAGTAGGTTTGTGTATTTTATAACAGAAGCTGCGTCCTGCAACTGATATGAAACAAATAAATAGATACAGCTTAAAAAGTGTGTTTTTTAGGATTTTGCATATCTTAGTTGCCTGAAAGGAAAATAAACAATAAGTCAAACGACTAAAGTCGAAAGGATTTATAAAAATCAATAACTTTTCACTTCAAGTTCAAGTTGATTTGTCTACAAAAGAAAACAATATTTGCTATATTCTATTCAAAGCTAAGAAACAGTTTAAATAATTTTTAAAACACATTTTCCCTTCTAGTGCAATTGACTTTCTTCAAAGTAGTGAACGAGATTGGTTCATTCATACCTAATAAATATTTACAGCTTGATATACTGTTTTAATGCATATTTAACTTTTTTTTTTTACATTTAAATCAAGAATCAGAAAAGAATTCAGCTTTTTGTCCCTTCCAGCTTAAATAATGTGACTGGCAACAAACTAGAAAATGGACATTTATAGTTGAAAGGCCAGTGAATAACTGTGCCAGCATGGTCCCTAGCTGCAAGGGCTAGAAATAGAAATAAAAGGAAGCTAGCCTGTTGAGAGATTTATTTACTGTTGTGGCATGAATAATAATCT
Source organism: Xenopus borealis (assembly GCA_024363595.1). Lineage (NCBI taxonomy): Eukaryota > Metazoa > Chordata > Amphibia > Anura > Pipidae > Xenopus > Xenopus borealis. The sequence continues at coordinate 59,219,562 of CM044438.1, forward strand.
GACAGGCATAACTCAGATCTATCAGTGATAACTAAGTAGGAAAAGATATTTAATATTTTTGACACAAAGTTGATTAAAAGCTTGCAGCAAAATATATTTCCTCTAATGAGACATGCATATGCTAGCTGAAAGTTCATTAGTGTGGTCTTGCTAGGAGCAATAGGAGCCAATGTATTTCATGCAGCGGTAATAACAACAAAAGTAGTTATCATAGCTTAAGTCCTGGCACAGACACCTTGCTCTGTAAGGTAATCACATTTACATTATTTAATTTTCTTTTAAAGGTAGAGCAAATGAACTGTACAAAAAGCAAAAGGTACTGTACAAAAGGTTTCTCCTCACAAGCTATGGGTTTGGAGCAATGCACCTAGACCACCAACATATGAGTGTCTTTTTTTCCCCGCCATATTAATTGATTGCTGACTGTAGTGTAAATTATCTTGGTGAAAACATGAATTGTTCATTCTCTTGAATTTACATTGCTGGTGATACACATTGCACATTGAGGCAGAGGAAGTTCATACATTTTGGTCTTCCATTCAACACTGCAAAAACATTGTTAATGAATTCATTGTGTTTATAAAATTTATAAAACAAAAGTGACCGATTGGCCTTGTGATTTTTTTTCACTTGTGAAATTGCACAAAATTGAGGGCTCTATAAGTGTCCATCCATGCTCCATCGGTGAACATATTTCCATGTCATGTGTCTGGTTTTCTTGATCTTTAAAATTCTAAATTAAAATGTGTGAGGGTTAAAGTGTGATAAATTTTGCCAAATTTAGTTTTTTCCTTAACTGACTGATTTGTGGTGCAAGACCTTTCATTTTAGAACAGTGCAAGAATCCGTGAAGATTCGCTATTTTAATGTATTTAAGTTTGAATTCCAAACACAGTATTAATTTGTCACTCAAAAAATGTAACTCAAACATTTTGTAACTAATGTACACAAAAAACATTCACTCTACTGTATATTATGGGGATGAATTTATGGGTATGCTAATTGATTTGTTGAATTTCATGAAATTTCCTCAAGCCCATTTAGGATGTAATGGTAATAAAAAATGTATAAAAATGTGCTATATTTTATTGTATAGTATAGATGAATAACTAATTTAAAACAATAGTGTATCCATAACAACTAATCATGGATGAATACAAAGTTGAAGATAAATTTAATCAAATTAATTTTTTTAATGAAGCCTTAGATTTGTAATAAATGACTGTAAAAAATGAGCCATATGTTCATGGTGTGAGTAAAAGTGTGAGGAAGAACTAACGCTGTAGGGAGTATTCTGGTATTGTGGTGTAATCAATTAAACAGACGTTTACAGCAAACAGTCAAATGAATTCCTCAAGTTACACTGAGGCTGTGAAATATGTCTGGTTACAGAAAAAAAATGATAGTTGTATAAAATTCATAAAGATTCCTTTTTAAGTTTTTTTCAAATCAGTTTCCTTTTGTTTTAAAGGATAACTAAATATAAAAGGTGTTACACTTACTATCGATCTTTATTATGCAGCATATTGGTTCCTTATGGGAACAATGAGATGCAATGGTGCAGCCATTTTCCTGGTGACATTACATAATTCTACATGACCAACCTAATTAAATTCATTGCTGTAGTCCATAAGGAGCATGTTTAATTCCCTATTGTATTCCTTGTTTTGAAATATTCTGCTTAATCTGCAGTGTACTGTAGTGTACAATCTGCACTGCACTAGGGCAATTGAACACATGGCATTTTGATAACTGTAATTTTCTTGAGAAGAGAGTAGCTGACAACAGCTACTTCCAAAAGAATGGGAAAATGCAGCTTTATGGTACACAGTGGCATACATAATTTTGTAAAAAAGACAAAAATAAAATGCACTCACTTGATACTGACAATCCACGCAAGATCAAAATGTATATATGCAACTGAACTTCAATAAAACATAATATTTATATCTGTGAGTGATTTATGATAACGAATAATCTCTCTCTCACTAAATAACTATATATATATATATATATATATATATATATATATATATATATATATATAGGCCTTCTTTGGTTTCCTCTAAATCATCTTTCCCTTAGCAGTCACAGCTCTGGAGGTCTTGCACTGCAGTTTTCATTGCAGCATTCTTCTACTTGAAATATTTTATAAAAAAACCTTAAGTTTTCCAGGAAAAAAATTCAGGAAAGGTTCCAGGAGATCCCCCATAGCCTATAAAGGAAATATGGCAGTTTTAAGGTGTTGAATTTGACTTTTTTAAAGAGACAGTACTTCAAAATTCAAATGTTCGAATTTTTTCTATTTGAACCGAATTTTGGGCTATTTGACAGTCAGAGTAGCCCAAAATTAATTCTAAATTCAAAATTTTTAAATTAGAATTTTATTCGAAAATTCTCTTTGACCCTTAGGGGCACATTTACTAAGAGTCATAGTGAATATTCGAATAAAATTTGAATTAAAAAAATTTGAATTTTGAAGTAATTTTGGGCTACTTTGACTATTGAATAGCCCAAAATTTGATTTGAACTGAAAAAAATTGAAAATTCGACAAGTTTAATTTTTGAAGTACTGGCCTTCTTCCATTTTGCCACCTTAAAGCTGTGGAATTGCTATTTTAGCCTATGGGGGACCTCCTAGAACCTGTCCTAAAAAGTCCTAAAAGAGTCCTAGGAATTCAAAGGATTTTGTGCAAAATCGTTCGTTTCGAACGATGCGATAGAATTATTCGAACGATATTTCATCAATCGGAAATGGACCTATTCGATAGAAATAGGTCCATTTTCGATCGAAAAAGCCCTTTAAACAAACTTCAATGGTCAAATTTCAAAGTTTTTTCACTTCAAAAATTCGGTCTTTAGTAAACTGCCCCTTAGTAAATGTGCAAAAAATTTGCGACATTTGCAAAAAATTTGCGAAACAGATGTCAAAATAATTCTGACGTGCACCAATTTTTTTTTGACGAGGTGGATTTTTCTCCAGCGAATATCATTAATTAATGTGGAAACTCATCACAAATTTGTGTCTGGTGAATTTATTCACCCATAACTACTCACATTCCCCCTCCTACCCATCTAAATGTATAGGCAGGGGTATCAGGTCCCCCATTCTGAGGCATTAACAAGATTTTGGCATGATACAGCATTTGATAACAATGTCTTCAAAATGGCACCTGCCTGCTTGATGTGATTGTGAATTCCAAGACTAAAAAAAACTTTTTAGTCTTTTGTAGTGTATCTGAAATTCATTTTGCTTGTCAAACATCATCAAATAGGATTTAACGCTAACCATTTTAAACTTAGACCTTAACATCAAAGGTCTATGTCACTGTTTTTGACATTTAAAAGATGTCTACACTCTTCACTATCTCCTCTTCTGTTGAGTCTAGGTAGCGGTATGGAAAATAATGGTGCTACTTAAACATTTGAGGGGGTGGGGCATAAAAAATTGCCAAGATTTCCAAGATATGATGTTTGGTATAAAATTACAAGTATGGAGAGAGGCATAACTTCATAAATATGACATTTATTTTGGACTACATATTACTCTCTGGCATAATCAGCTCAAAAATAGGGCCACTTACCACATATAGCTATGAACATTGCATGTAGTGGGCACATGATGTTGTTGGTCAACATATATAGTGTTCTATAGTTTTAAATAAAACGTATACAAAGGATATTTATTATTGGTCTGCAAGGCAATATTCATAAAATATTGATGAATTATACAATAAAAAAATCTTATGTTTACCAACAGTATATCTAATAACCCACATCAACCAATCAGATTTTTGGTTTTGAACAGTTGACAAGCAAATACCACCTTCTGATCAGAAACACAAGACCATTTTTTTTACATACTATATTTGGATTTGAAGTGACCAGCACAAACTTTCTTGAATTTATGCAAACGTGTATGAGCAACATGTTAAACATGCAATAAATAATTAAAAAAAAAATTTCATTTTATACCAAATTGCATATTTTATGTGACGTCTGAGAAAAGCAGAGAGGTGATACAAATCTTAACTGTGAAAACATACCTGCCAGGAAAAGTATTATTTAATAGTGCTTTGTATATGATGATATGGCCACATACATGAAACCTGCTCTAAGCCCATTACTTCTATAACAGGATTCTAATTATATTATGGAAATTATTTCAAAAGCAGACAAAAGAAAATCAATTTCACTAGAACAGTTTATCTGTTGAGTGAAAGACCTATAAATTGTACTTATACATCTTTGGTTACTGTATAGGGCATTGAAGACATGCGTGTCTTGGTTACAAATTATGTTATTACTTTAAGGGTTATATCTTCTTAGAAAACTGGAAAATGATTCCTTTCAATTTCTCTGCATGATATAATTTGACAATTGGAATACGCCTGAATCAGATATTGAAAAAAAAAAAAATAATAAGCTTAAGGCAATTTTTGGCTTCATGATTAATCTGCTAATATAATTGCTGAGTTTAGAAATGTTCAATAGAACTATCCATCTTTCATAATAGTACTGGCTTCACATATTTTTTAATTTACAGTACATTATATCTTTCTTTACATTTACACGATTAGTACAGAAGAGGTCTTCCTGATAGTTCAAGTTCACATCATCACATTTAAATGAAGCTTTCCTTTGTAATATTTATCAGTAAGGGTACCTGTAGCAAAAATCCTGTGTGCTCTTTTACATAAGTGTTAGATAATTAGTAATGCACAAGATGAAAGACACTATAATATAGGTATCCCCTACATTGTAGAGTGTTAGATAATTAGTAATGCACCAGATGAAAGACAATATAATATAGGTATCCCCTACATTGTAGAGTGTTAGATAATTAGTAATGCACCAGATGAAAGACACTATAATATAAGTATCATACCCTACATTGTAGATTTCATTATATAACCTTAGTATTGAGGTGTACAGTACTGTGTTAGCCATTCGATTTTACTGCTATTCGATTGGTCGAACGATCAAATAATGAAGATTCGATCGAACAATAAAATTGTTTGAATTGAATGATTCAAGCTATTTTATCCATTTGATCAAATTTTTTTATTCAGTCTAAAATAATGAAAGCCAATTCAGTAGGTTGAAAATGGCGAACTAGGCAGTTGAATAAAAATTTAAAGGGGAAGTGAAGTTATTCGACTGTCGAATATTATAATAAATTTTTATTCGAATTATTCTAATCATTCAATTCGATCGAATTTTCAAAATTCACTGGTCAAAGTGGTCTTCAAAAATATTTGAAAATTCTAATTTGAATCCTTTTGAAAATTTGATCGAATTTCGAATCCTTCATGTGAATTTGATAAATTTGCCCGCAAGGTTCGAATTTCGAATAAAAAAAATCTAAATTTTTAAGTGCTTTTTGAATTAAAATGTACCTTTTTTGTTCGAATTGGTCCATTTTCGATTGAATAAAAATAGTTTGAATCGTTTAAATGCATGGTTCGAGTCAAACGATACGAACGATTTTGGCCAAAATCCTTTGAATTTCAAAAAGTTCCAAAAACTATTTCTTAAAGGTTCTGGGAGGTCCCCCATAGGCTAAATTAGCAATTTGGCAGGCTAAAGGTGGTGAAGTGTCAAATTAGAATTGGAGACAATACTTTGATTTTCAAATGGTCGAATTTTAAAATTCAATTCAAATTTCGAATTTTGTCCTATTCGATAGTCGAAGTAGACAAAAATCACTTAGAAATTTGAATTTTTTTCATTTGAATTTTTACTACGACCCTTAATAAATCTGTCCCATAAAGTATCAGAACAGCTTAAAGACTTTTATGCCTTGGGCTACACTATACTCATTAAAGTAATTAGTAAAAGGCACATATTTGCCCATGTGTATTAACGCATAGCGGCTAATAAAATGGTTGTATTTAAGCAGGTGACCAGTACATGCTACTTCATGATTGATTTCTATAGGTAACTAGACTTGTAACAAATGTTCCACTGTTTATTGCATAACACTCATATTAGTTGATTGCTTTAATGTGCTTGGATTTTGCAGCTGTGATAATGTTGTAAAAATATATGTAATATTCAACCATTCAAAGAATGAACTTCCATTATTTTTTTTTCCCTACTTCTACCTTGTTTCTACAACCCTACAATGGAATACACAGCATCCTATGAAACTCAACACAAATGAAAAAAGCATACAACAATCAAATTTATTGACTCCACATGAACTTTGGCATATTAATATCTTAGAAAAGCTTGGAGCTTAGCTACATACGTTAAGGGTCAGATTTACTAAGGTTCAAATTGATTCAAAGTGAAAATTTGAATCAAATTTGAATTAAAAAAAATTCAAGATTCAAATTTATTTTGGGCTTATTCGACTATCGAATAGCCCAAAATTCGATTCGAATTTGCCAACGATTTTATCAATTGATAAAAAAATTTTATATTCAATCGTTCGATAATTCAAATTGTGTTAATTAACCCTCGAAATTCGACCCTTAGTAAATCTTCCCCTAAATTTAGATACTATATTAAATATATATCTGAGTAGTTGTTTGTATAATCTGTGTGAATATATATCAAATCAATGATTAATACTATGATAACAGAGAATAACAAGAAGAGATGGATTATTAAAGCATAGTAGTGTGATACATAGCCAATAAATTACTTTAAAGGATTTCTAGATTATGCCTATATTTGAATTCTAGTTGTAAGTGAAGATGGTTATGAAGGGATTAGTGTTAATGAAGTTAATGAATTTAGTGAACATTAAAATTCAAATCCTAAAAATGGGATTGAAATTTAGTGTTTAGGTTCACATAAAAAGAATAGCCAAAATTGTCAAAGTTTGCAGCAAACGAAAGTACAATGCACAGTTGATCTCAAATATCAAAGGATTAAAGTGAAATTGATATAATACCAACCGAGGATAAAGCAGAGCACTAAAATACAAATGGTTACCTTAGGGGCACTCGCTTGTGTTATATCTTTATTAAATACAATATGTTTATATTGTATCTATACATTGTGAGTTATGTTTGATGATGTTGTACCATTTACATATTAGATGGTATCATACCTGAGTGAAAATCTGTAGAAGTTCTCTGTTTAGGATAGCAGCTGCAGTATTAGCTTGGTGTGACATAACTTCCTGTCAGAGTCTCTCCCTGCTCATTTATAGTTCATACCTCCCAAAATTTTGGAAGTAAAAAGAGGGACAAAAATGTATTTTGCCCACAGCACGGCACAATGTTTGTGTCCACACCCATTTTTGTGGCCACACCCCCTAATTGGCATGTTTATGTAGGGACCCATAAGTGAAATGGCCCTTATGGTTTCCCTCCCCTATTTCCTCACCTTCCTTTTGGCTATTACTGGGTTAAATCCCAAGTAATAGGCCTTACCTGTGATTGGCCAGAGGGTGTGACCACCTCCTGCAGTGCTGTAACAAAAGTACTTGCAGGGAGGGGCACTTCCTGTTCTTACTGAAGCCACCACCCTAACAGGACAAGCACTGTTAGAGGATTGAGTCGGGAAACAGGCAATCCCGTGAATGAGGATTAGTAAGAAGCAGGGCAGATACTTTAATAGTCTCTCTAGAGAGAGAAAGATAGAGAGTTTATGTAGTTGAACAGTTCTATGTTCCAACGAGGAGAAGTAGAAGGAATAGAACTCCTACAAGGCTTCCCCGTAGGCCTTGAGAGTAGGGACACCAGTGAGTAGGGTGTTAGGATTAGAGCAAAGCCTGCCTACCCCACCACTGGCACGAGGATCCTGATATTCTGGAGACACAACTTGGAGGGTAGACCGAGTCCCTGGCCATGCTATGTGTGTGATGCTTGCTTGACAAATCTGCACCTGATACCTTGTGAGTACTATTAAACCTGTGGATCTATTTTTGTGCACTTAATAAAAGTTACTGTTCCTTTAAGAATCTCCTGGCGCCCATTATCTTTATTGTACAGGTCTGCCTGGGTATTGTAGTTATACTACCTCTTAAGGGATAGCTTCCACTTGGCGAAGGCCCTGCCCTGATGTGTAGATGTCGCAAATGTAACCCATGCTCTACTAAAAGTTGGACACCATACCTAATCTGGTTAAATAGCCCAGAAAAGCGTTACATTTATTTTACAAAATTTGACAGGTTATGAAAGTTTGAAAAATGCGAACGGTTCGTGACCGTCGCGAACCCCATAGACTTCAATGGGAAGGCGAACTTTAACAGCTAAAAAAGATATTTCTGGCCAGAAAAATGATTTTAAAGTTGTTTAAAGGGTGCAACGACCTGGACAGTGGCATGCCAGAGGGGGATCAAAGGCAAAAATGTATCTGAAAAATCCATTGTTGACACAGCGCTGCGTTTTGTGCTGTAAAGGGAAAAACGTCGCTCAGGTGGTTGTGGAGACTGTAATATTATGGATATTTAGACAGAATGTGAACAAGCTCACACAGCTGGATGGCAGTTGTTTGAAGAACACACTGGGCAAAAAATGCCTACAGGGCAAATAATGGCTACAAGGTCAACGTATACACTACTACAGCGGTGGATACGGATTACGTAAAATATATTATGGCTGCTTGAAAAAAGTCACTCAGGTGCTTTTTCTGGAGAGGGTAATATTATGGATATTTAGACAGAATGTGAACAAGCTCACACAGCTAGATGGCAGTTGTTTGAAGTACAGTAGATTACTAGCCAGCAAACTTACTATCCACTGTCCCTGAAATCACTAACAGCTCTCTCCCTACACTATCTCTTCCAAGCACACACAGGCAGAATGAAAAAACGCTGCAGGGCTTCGGTTTTTATAGGGAAGGGGAGTGGTCCAGGGGGTGTGGTGTGGTCCAGGAGGGAGAGCTTCCTTATTGGCTGCCATGTATCTGCTGGTCTGGGGTGAGAGGGCAAAAAAAATGCGGCAAAAAAAAAGCGCCAAATTGACGCGAACCAAAAATGCGAACGTCGCGCGACGTTCGCAAACTTTTGGTGAGCGCGAACAGCGGATGTTCGCGCGAACAAGTTCGCCGGCGAACTGTTCGCGCCATCCCTAAAGCCAGTTAAGTTAAAATCTTTGGGTTTTTTTTTCTGGCTGTTCAGAGCAGAGAAAAGAGAGACTTTCCAGTACAAATAAGGGACAGCTGGTTGAGCTCTCAAAAGAGGGACTGTCCCTCCAAAAAAGGGCCAGTTGGGAGGTATTATAGTTCTGGTCTCAGATTACAGCAGAGAAGGTAGGAGAGAAAAGGAGCAAACTGAGCATGTTCACACCCAGGGCAAGGAGGTTTCAGCTGAAGGGTAAGAAATTATATGTTTCTTTTGACAGGATATTTAGGTGTGCCTTTCTGATAAGGCTTACTTAGTTTTAACTTTTCCTTCTCCTTTAAAAGTATGTAGGACTGTAAGTATGAAGGGAATCTTTTTCCACTTTTATGGAACTTGAGATTACTAGTATGGTGTCTTTTTATTCTTGATGGGAATATTCCTTGGCCTTGCACCTTAAATAAAAAGGCTATTTCCAGCTAGACATGTTTTCTAACCATTAGCCATTTCTCAGTATGTTATTTGTGGTCCCTTGTAGTCTACCTCTGCATTTAGTATAATGTTGTATTCCACAAACAGTTGTACATGTCAAAGTGAGCTTTGCACATTTCCTTAAATGTTAGATCAGCCTGCATTTTCCCATCATTCAATAATAAGAAAAATATATGTCCAGAGTCTTTACATTAGCAGAATCCTAGAGATAATGACTTGGAAAGTACATTGAGATCTCTTTGATATTGTTTGCTTATTTCTTTAATATTGTTTGCTTTTTTAGTAGTTTTTTTTAGTGCCATTGGGCAATCTTAAATAGAAAATTGTCATTTTAAAAAATAAGGGTCACCCCCTGGGATCCAAGGATTCACGGTGCATACAAACAAACTACAAATATATGTTAGGCCACATAAGCCGATTAACAGACAGAGTTCTGCTTCCAAAATTCTTCCTTTTACTGTTAGAGCTGTAGTTTTTCTGAACAGCTGATCTCTGAGCAGCAGAGAGACCATCATGAAATGGTGGTTCAAGGCAACAGATGTAAAAGGGCAATATTTGCTTAAAGGAACAGTAACACCAAAAAGTGTTTTAAAGTAATGAAAATATTATGCACTGCTGTCCTGCACTGGTAAAACTTCAGAAACACTACTATAGTTCAAAAAGCCGCTTTGTACCAATGGTGGAAATTGAAAAGAAGCCACTGTTTATGGCATAACAGATAACACAATTATGTTCTACAAACATTATCTGCTCTCTGCTTTGTTGGCTGAGCCTTTTCTCCTTTGAATGGCTGCCCCCATTGCTACACAACAGCTTATTTATTTAAACAATAGCAGTGTTTCTGAAGCAAACACACCAGTTTTACCAGTGCAGGGCAACACTGCATTATTTTTATTACTTTAAAAGACTGTATGATGTTTCTGTTCCTTTAAATATATATTCCAATTTGGTAAGATTCTTTAATATGCCACTTAAGTTGATAAATCTGTTCAAAATTTTATTTGATCTGCTGCTTAAGTAGTCATTTTGGGGGTATAGTTTTCCTTTAAAGTGAACAACTCAAAATATTCTATATATTCCAGTAATGAATCCAGTATCAGTACTAAAATAGACATGTAAGGTGAAATTAGATGCATTTAAAATCATTAAATCAACCTGTAATTGTGATTCATTATCAGATCATCATACAATGTCATGTATGCATACCAATTTAAATTAGCATAGATCAGATCATTTATCTCTACTGACAAATGGAATTTAATCCTAAAATATGTGGTATTTTTGATATGCCATTTTGATTTATTTATTGAGATAAACTGTATAGAATTACACTACTACAATGTAAGACTATCAAAGTTCTTTGGAATCAATGACTCATAAGATATTAATGCCACTTGATGAAAGTCACTAATTACTTTACACTTGTGAATTAAGAGATCAATGAGCAAAGCATGCAATCACCTTTTATCTATTACAGATACAGAGAGAAAAAATCATTTATTTGTAGTGCTTCTTAAAATAGGTTTTTGTAGATGGTGTAAAAAGACATAATGATACTGATTCTGAAAAAATAATTATGCAATAATGTTATTGTAACATCACAAAAGGGTCGTTTTGGTTTCACAACAGATGAATGCAAGTCAGCAGTCAGTACATTGTAACATTATAAGCTAGGTTGCAAAAACAAAATACATCTATCACTCTTTTAAGCTTATATATTACCCACCTAACTGCTAGTTGGACCATGAAGGCAAAAAAATCTGAAGCCTCTCTAATTTGCCCCAGAAGGGGGGAAAATTCCTTCCTGGCTCAAAGATGGCAACTTGTAGTATGAACTATCTTCCATAACCCTATATTCCCTCACTTGATAAAAAACAATCCAACTCCTTCTTGAAGCTATATCAGCCAGTATGACTGATTCATGGGGGCAAATTCACTAAGCGGCAAAAATTCACTAGCGTTGCCTTTGCTAACGTTCGCCGCACTTCACCAGGTGAATTTTCGCCAGCACTACACAAATGGTAGCATTGTTGCGCTAGTGTTACTTCGCTAAGCAAAGCGCATTTACACTAGCGATGCCTAATTTGCATACGGCGCAAATTTCAAAGTATAATAGAAGTATATGTTACAGCCACTACATTACATAAATAAATATTACATTAATAAATAAAATAAAGTTGTCCTATTGCACTAAACATGTGCCCCCTGTATAGTTTAGTTGCCATTTGTTAGGAAATGTAGGGGGGAAGGAGGGTAACTCCCCCCAAAAAATTAGCTCTTTTTCAGACTATCACCCTAGAAAGGTAAAACACGCTAGCATTTTTTGGGACTTAGAAAAAAATTTCAAAATTTTTTTTCAAACTCCGATCTATTGTATTGAACTTTAGCTCTGACCTGGCGAAGTAACGTCTAGTGTAAGTGGTAACGTTCAGTAAAATGGTCATCTTAGTGAATTTGCGTAATTACGATCCTTCGTCAGTGCGCAACTTCGCTTAGCGTAAGGGTGCGAAGTTGCGCAAGTCTATCTACTTCGCTGTTGGTGTTCATGAATTTGCGAAGTTACGAATTGACGTCAAGCTGGCGAATTATCGCTAGCGTTAGATGCTTCGCGCTTTAGTGAATTTCCCCCATGGAAAGAATTCACATCTTTGCACTATTAGAGACACTTTCTGAACATTTTGATGGAAATGGGTGAAACAGTACAAATGTATCTTTACAAAATAAAAAAAATGGGCCCAAGTGACTGTATGATTTGGGATAACCTTAAAATGAGACAAATGGAATAGTGTAGTATAATAATATAGGGATAATCGGAAAAAACATACAATTTGGATGTTTTTAACAATTTTATTGAGTCTTTTCCCACACCAGATTTTTTGGTGGGGTCAGATAGTTTGGGGGAACAGAACAGCAGCAGGATGTTGAGGCAGCTAGCTGGGTGACAGAAAATCTAAGATGGGCAAAATGAAATGGGAGACTGGTCCTGGGTTTATATATCCCAACAGCTTTGCCAGATTGTGTGAAGATGATGGGAGTGTGAACTCTGGATTGGCAATTCAAGATGGGGCTAACCTCTCTAACAGCAGGGAGACCAGTTTCTCTAGTAGTGGTGGGGAGGAGAGCAGAGTCAGGCCTGAGGAGATTGTAGTTGTATTGGATTCAATTATTAGGAAAGTGGATAGGGTTATCTGACGTCCAGATCACTACAACCGAACAGTTTGCTGTCTACCTGGTGCCAGGGTTCGGCATGTGGTTGATCGGGTAGACAAATGATTGGGTGGGGCTGGGCATGACCCAACCGTCTTAGTACATATCGGTACTAAGGACAAGATAAATGATAGATGGAAGACCTTAAAGAGTGAGTTCAAGGACCTAGGCTCTAAGATTAAGGGAAGGTCTTCCAATGTAATTTTTTTGGAAATTTTGCCTGTGTCACGTGCAAGTTTAGGGAGACAGCGAGAGCTTAGGGAGTTAAATGTGTGGCTCAAGTCTTGGTGTAGGAATGAAGGGTTTGGGTTCCTAGAGCACTGGGCTGATTTTTCCTTGGGGTACAACCTATACAGTCATGATGGATTGCACCTCAATGGATGGGGGTACACTGTGCTAGGGGAAAGAATGGCCAAGAGGTTGGAGGAGTGTTTAAACTAGGCAAGTGGGGGGTGGTGGAGAGAAAGAATTATGGGGAAGCTGGGGTGGAAGGGGTAATGGGATTAGAAAGGGTCATGGGGGAGGAGTGAGGGGGGCATACAGTTTACCAGCTAAGGAGGTCCCTCTGTTACAAGGAAAACTATTTTTTCGCCGGGGGGAGATTCGCCCATCACTACAGACTAATGCTAACTTAACATATAATTCCCCTCAAAGTAATGTACATTTAAGAAGAAAAAGTAGTAACCTCCACTGTATGCTGGCAAATGCACAAAGTTTGTCAGGAAAATTGGGAGACTTAGAATTAATTGCATGCTCTAAAAATTATGAAATAATATAAATGCAAGTTATACACTAAATGGCAGTGTGTTGGGAATTTCCTTAAGTGAGAAGGATCTTGGGGTTTTTATAGATAAAAAGTTGTCTAATTCTGGGCAGTGTCATTCTGTAGCTACTAAAGCAAATAAAGTTCTGTCCTGCATAAAAAAGGCATAAACACAAGGGATTAAAACATAATTATACCTCTTTATAGATCCCTAGTAAGGCCTCATCTGGAGTATGCAGTGCAGTTTTGGACTAGAGTCCTTAGGAGTCCTTTGGAGGGATGTAAATGAGCTGGAGAGAGTGCAGAGATGTGCAACTAAACTGGTTAGAGGGATGGAAGACTTAAATTATGAGGGGAGACTGTCCAGGTTGGGGTTGTTTTCTCAAAGGCGCTTGCGAGGGGACATGATTACACTTTACAAATATATTCGAGGACATTATAGACAAATATCAGGGGACCATTTTACCCATAAAGAGGATCACTGCACCAGAGGCCACCCCTTCAGACTAGAAGAAAAGGATTTTCATTTGAAGCAGCATAGAGGGTTCTTCACAGTGAGGACAATGAGGTTGTGCAATGCACTACTGGATGATGTTGCGATGGCTGATTCTGTTGATGCTTTCAAAAGGGGTGTGGATGATTTTTTGGACAGACATAATATCAAAGGCTATTTTGATACTAAACTCTACAGTTAGTATAGCTAATGGCATATTTGATTTGTGTGAAAGAGTGGAGAGCTCTTTTTATACCATCAGACTGTGATGCAGAATGCATCATAACATTATTATGCCACTCAGGTTTATTCCTACATCTCAATATAGCACTGTGGAAAATACCACCAATTTAATTGTGTACAGTATAAAGCCAAGGATATATGTTTTAAAACACATCAGGGAAATTCTTTCCTGCCAGAGAAACATAACACGCTCAATGCATATTACTGATTCCACATCATGACTTCATGTGTACAACATAACCTGATTGCTCAGAGTGCCAAAAATAAATTATTACACGTTTGAAGATTCAAATGCATTTAACAAATGTTAAAAACTGAGTATTAGTCCAATAAAAACATCCATTTATTGCTTGCATTTCTCTTGCTCCATAAAGATTTTTTTTAAAGTGTCAAGAGTGCCAAATTTATGAGTAAAGACCATTTGGAACATCTCCATTATTTTAATCTCAGTAGGGTCATTGGAATATTCAGTTGGAGCCCACCTACGCAGGAATATGTGTGTTACTATTCCTGCATCATCTTTCCTAGCAGCAATTTTGTGGGGGCAGGGTTTATGTACTAACTGGAAAGCTTTGCATTTGTTGGATTTAACTTATTTGACACCAGTGTGACTTAATTAGCTCTGAGGTTTTCTAGAATCCATTTATGAGTTTGTTCATCATATGATTACACTAACAGACTATAGTCCTGTATTATCACAAAAATTAATACTTGATATATACTGGGAATCTATTCTTCTTACAGAAATGTTGGAATTAAAAATAAGGTTGGTTAGCAGGTTATACCCTTAAGACTAATGCAAACTAGCCTTGAAAAAGGAAATACAGTCTTGTGGTTTCCTTCACAGTCTTCACACAAAACATAATAGTTATATGTAGGTGTGCATGTGCAAAGTAGGTATTTAAGTTTTCACTTCTATTGTATACCATTTTTCATCTTGCTAGGCAGTTTATTGAGCAAATTATGTGTTTTGGCAAAATTAATTTTGCTGTAAAGAGAAACTTAAAATTCTTTGTCCCTTGAAATATACTTGTTATAGTTTGTATCAAATAACATAATACATGATGCAATCTGATCTTTGCACTTTAAATATTTAGGATCCATCACAAATCAATTTATTTTTCTGAAATTCATCTAGCACACAGCAAGTAATATGATTATAATCAGGCACTGGCTGATAAAAGCAGCAACAGGTTTGAAAATTCCATTCAATGAGGACCACATCAGTGGTTTTAAGCAGTATTCAACCAACAGGCCACTATTGGTGCATACTATGATCTGAGGCTTATAAACCTGCTATGCTACTCTGCCAATCCCTGCACTGGCTTACATTACCTTTCAGAATACAATTTAAACTAATGACCCTGGCATTTGAAGCAGTTCATAACTCTGCCCCATCCTACATCTCTGAACTCATTATAGTGACCATATTTTATTGTCTGGTGCAAAAGAGAGTGTTGCCCCTTTAAAAATTGATACCAATATGATTGTAAAAGGCACTTCATTGCTGCACTGTTGGCTCAGCTCAATCTAGTCATTGGCTGACTCAGGATATGGTTAATAAAGTTTTAATAAAAATTGTGTGAATGTGCCAGGGCTAGATGACATACACCCCTGGGTTCTAAGATAGCTTGGTTATGTTTTAGAACAACCTCTATTTTTTCTTAGAGTCCTTTTCATCTGGCATAGTACCTATGGATTGGAGGAAAGCTGATGTCATTCCAATATTTAAAAAGGGATTACATTCTGGCAATTATATAGTGAATAAAGTACCCCCTCTTGTAAACTATAAGGATATTATAAATTACCGAGGAGTTTCATGACCATATAAAAACACGAGGCCGAAGGCCGAGTGTTTTTATACAGGTCATGGAACTCCAAGGTAACTTCTAATATACTCATATTTTGCAACTGGGGGTACTTTATTTATTATAATACACAACTTTCAGTGAGTCATGTGACAGAAATGACATCAGAACTCACCGTTTATAACTGATGACATCAGAACTCACCGTTTATAAGGATATAATTTACAAGATATTTACGGCTTTTGTGTATTATAGGCCAATACATTTGACATCTGTGGTGGGCAAATTATTAGAAGGCTTTTTAAGGAATCACATTCAAAAATTTCTCCTAATGAAAGGCAGCATGTGTAGCAATCAGCATGACTTTATAAAGGATAGGTCATGTCAGAAAATTTTGATTACTTTTTATTATGAGGTAATTAAGATGCTGGACAGCAGGGAAGCAGTAGATGTGATCTAGTTGGATTTTCTCAAAGCTTTTGATTCACGGCCCCACAAACGACTGCTTTCTAAACAAATGTCTGTTGGGCTTAATGAAGTTGTTTGCACAGATAGAAAACTGGCTAAAGGATTGTGTATATAGGGTGGTTGTTAATGGTACTTTCTCTGCTTGGAGTAAGTTCCTTAGTGGGGTTCCTCAGGGCTCAGAATTGGGTCCACTTTTATGTTTTTATTAATGACTTAGAGGAGGGCATTGTAAGTAATGGATTAGTGTTTGCAGATGAAATAAAATTATGCAGCCATATTAATTCAATTCAGGATGTGGTATCCTTGCAACAAACTGGTAATCAGCTACAGTAAGTGGCAGATGAGATTCAATGTTGATAAATGTAAAGTAATGCACCTGGAATGTAAAAATATCCAAGCCACTTATATCCTTAATGAGAATGCACAAAGAAGGCAAATCCATAAGTGGAAGAATGAAGGTGTGGTGTAGTGCAACTACAACCCTCACAGGATACTGTGTAATAAAAATGTAAAAGAATGGATGCCAGGAGGTTCTTGCAGTGAAAACATTAGGCAATCTAGGAGCTTTGAGAGGCTACTCTCTGCTACAGATCCTTGATGGAGCACAAAGCTACTCTCTCTATCTTTTCTCTCTCTCTCTTACACTCCTAGAGAATCTATGACGCATATCAGCCTCTCTCTAGCTGGCCTCGTCCATGGGGTCTCTGCTCCCTGACTTGTCTCTCTAGAGGTTCAGGTGGTCCCTTTAGGGCAAAAAGGGCTTTACTGGGCCTTGGTGTACATCAGAAGCCAAAGAGGAAGATCCACCCCTTTTCAAACACTATATTAAAGTGTGTTGTGCCAATTAAGACAACTATGCAAATGTAAACTAGATACATGGGTTTTGCCCAGCAACTAGGAAAATGACGAAGGGTATGGATTTAAAGCCAAAGGGGCATATTAATCCCATGGGTCACTACAATAATATTATACATGAACTATTTGTCTTGTGTTGATAAGTTATTAACAACCAAAACAGGGTTAATGTGAACATCTATGGAAGAGCAGCTATAGTATAAAATACAGTCACACAAGCAATCTTTTGTTTTAATGATAATCAGTATGCCCACTTTTCTGTTCCTCTCAAATGTTTCATACTGTATGCCTGTATTGTTAACTTGTTGAATAGCAAGAGTTCAGGTTTCTTAATTAAGAAGCATGGTGTAACATAATTAGTAAATAAGACAGAGGTATCACTAGATTTGCTGACACAATACTGATTTACCCTTAATTATTAGTGATGGGCGAATCTCCCGCGATTCGCTTCGCCGAAAAATTCGCGAATTTCTTGAGAAATTCGCGAATTGGCGAAAAATTCGCGAAACGAGTCGCAGGACGATTTTGTCGCGCGTCGCGTCAACTTTGACGCGCGTCGCGTCAACTTTGACGCGCGTCGCAGTACCTTTGACGCGTCGCGTCGTTTTCGTCGCGCGTCGCGTCGTTTTTGACGCGCGTCGCGTCGTTTTTGACGCGCGTCGCGTCGTTTTCGTCGCGTCGCGTCAAAAATGACGCGCGACTGACGCGCGACTCGTTTTCGGCGAATTTTCGGCAAGCGAAATTTCGCTGGTGATTCGCGAATTTATTCGCCAGCGGCGAATCGCGGGAATTCGCCGCGAATTCGCCCCTGGCGAATAAATTCGCCCATCACTATTAATTATATTACCTAATTAATTACATTTCATTAATTACTTCAATAATTATGCCTCTGCAGATATTCTTCACCATCCAACAAACATTTAGAGTTAAAATATCTAGAGCTGTATGATTCTACTTCACTACATCTTTCTTTCTACTTATCCCAACCAAATATTTACACTTTATTTTGTGTAAAATACAATATACCATGGGTTGATGGTCTGTTTGCAGTAGGCATGACTGGCATATATTCAGTGTTTGGCACGAGTAAAGGATTCCAGCATACAGGCCCGGATTTGTGGAAAGGCCACCTAGGCCCGGGCCTAGGGGGCAGGATTTTAGGGGGTGGCATGCTGCCCAGCCACACCCACATTGGTTCAGAAACACTGGGGATATGATAGTTTTTTAAATTTCCCATGCACCGATCCCCATTGCTCTGGTCCTGAAGATGAAAATTTGTGAATAAAGGGCAGAGTATGGGGGCGATGAACAGCAGTGTGACTAGGGGTGCCCGCTATGTAAATCCAGCATAAATAACTTAAATGCTTTTTCATGAGAAAATTGTAGGTTGCAGACACTGAGGGAGTGCATAGGAATTCGTTCTGCAAATGTGGACTAGAGATTTACCCATTAAATCTGTTTTACTGGGTAAAATATGAACACTGTTAACCCAAAAGAAAATGCAGATATCATCCCAATAGGATGGAAGTACTTCCACTGTCATGTTTGAAAGAATCTGATTTCTATGAAAAACAGTTGTATTATAGAGGAAAGGAGCTTCTCAAGCAAGGTAGGCAAATGTATATTTTGGTGAAAAACTCTTCTGCAAAATCCCTGTAAGAGATCAAGCACAGAACCTGTGCCTGTGTGCTGTAAGCTTTTACCTAGCAACCAGCTGTTCAATGATCTCAGTGAAGCAGGAAGTGACACAGCAGATAGTGAGTGTCACGAACGCCACCCGGAGCATTACCCAGAGCTCCAGGCATCACATCAACTCCCTCCGGCGTCTCTCACAAAATGGTGACGTGCATGGCCGCCACATGGGAAGTGGCGCCGGTGCACTGATGTCGGTGCATGACTTCAGTGCACCGCCATGGATGCACTGCATGTCGCAGTGCCCGATCCGGTTTTGGCATCAAATTTAGTTTAGAAGGACGCGTCCAGGACTCCATTATGGTGCCAAAGTATAGTTCTCCTTGCTTGGTGTTCCTGGGTGTTATTATATTATATTGCCTGATTCCTTATCCGGACTCTCGCCTGTATTCCTGATGCTGAACCCACTCTGCCTGCCTATTGAACTATTGCCTGGACTTTGACAAACCCCTTGATCATCTCTTGTACAGCATATTGGATTCTCTGGAAGGGCTTTCTCCTAGATCCTGACTACCTTCCCCTTGGGAGGTGCAGGCCCCCTGACAGTGAGTGGCTAGCAGGAACAGGAAGTTGCAGATGCAAAAGAGAAAAGCCTGGCAGAGAGAACCACATGGTGGACAGAGAGACTAGAGAGTTGCTGGTGGGCCCAGAGAGCTGAAAAAAAGCAGACATTTGGATCAGGCTGGCACAGGAAAGCCAGATACTGTGCCTGGAGGGACAGAGAGCATGAAAGAAATCCAGATTACAGAAACCAGCATCAGCAGGGGATTTCCACATGAGCATCCAAAGGGGCTTGTAGTCGCACTGCTGTCTGAATGTGCTGGACTCACCTGAAGAGAAACTGTAAAGTATCCAAAGAGGATTTGGAGTGAGTATTCTGTTTAAAAGGACAGTACTCTAAAGAAGTATCTTGAAGATAAAGAGACTGTTTTGTGGAAGGACATTAAAGAACTTTAGTTAGGTAGGTAGATAGTCAGCACAAGCAAATTAATTAGTGAGGCCCTACTCCCACCTGTTTAGGAGTGCTATTTGTACTAGTTGGCCATTTCATTTTAAATAAACAGTTATTCAGTTTAACAAATACTCTGTGTTTTATTACTGTGTTCCTAGTGGAGCCACAGGTAGGTGCATTCCCAGATTCCACTAGGTGGAGGCACTGTGCTAGTAAGTACCAGGTACAAACTTGCAAATTGAAACACTACAGAGATGGATAAAAAAATTCTATCATCTGCTTGAACTTCCAGTTTACCAGTTCAGCTGTTCAGCACATTTAGTTTAATAAAACTTAACCTTGAATACATATTGTTAAAATTACGCCACCTACTACAACAGATTCACTACAGACACTCTTATCAGCAAGTACCAGGTACCCAGTCTCTCTAGGTTGAGCTTCTAAACAGCTGCTTAAAGCATACTTAGCATGAGTGTACACTGGCACACCTAACAAAATACTCCTAACATTGAAGGCCTGAAACATTAGTGTTATAGAGATTTTGAAAATGAAGGTGCTGCAGTGA
Organism: Xenopus borealis; assembly: GCA_024363595.1. Lineage (NCBI taxonomy): Eukaryota > Metazoa > Chordata > Amphibia > Anura > Pipidae > Xenopus > Xenopus borealis. The sequence goes on from CM044438.1 coordinate 59,240,119, forward strand.
GTTCAGAATATCAAATATGACATTTCTACCAATATTTGTTTTAGAGTGTAGTTCTGCTTTAAAGAAAAGTGACAAAAAGAAAACATGCAGATTTTGATATAAAGCTGCCCATTTTTCGTTCTTCTACTTAGGAAAAAATGAGTTATTTGTACATTCTGTATATCCTTGCACTGACATATTACCAAACAATATTTACCGTTCTCTTTGAAAATAATTTTCTATAAGAGTCTAATTGATTTGGATTACCACTATCCCATGAGTTTGTATTCACTCTGGATATGCCACTTTTGTTTACAGATGCTACACTGCTTAGATGAAAAGGTTAATTGAGGACAACTTGCCATCTCAAGGAACATAAGTTTAATGATGTAGCTGTAATCATGAAATGGTCTAGTATTGCTGAAAATCAATACATATTGTCTTTGGACTCTATTGTTTTCAGGCAGAACAATACACTTCAATCTGTTGAAAGTGATTGAAAAAACACACACGTGTATTTGAACTGTAATACAAATAAAACCCTACTGACATGTACACTCATACTTACAATATTTATACTTATAATTTTTTGTGGCTTTTTATGGCATTGATGCTGACTACACAATGAAATTCACAACATTCAGCAATTTGGTTTTTCAGACTTTTTTATTTGCTAAATTATAAGCAGACCAAAATTCTAAGATGCTTAGGTCTGAAGAGCTACAGTATTTTAACTGACAACGTTAGTGCTAAACATGCTAAAGTATATGTACATGGTGGGTGAAGAGAGCATGAAAACATATACAAATGGGGTTCATTGTCCTCTATGATGCAGACCTTTTAGACAACAATTTTGCAGACCTTGTTGGTTACTTTTAGTCTACCTGATTGGCCAGATAAGGTGCTTCAAAAGGATCTATTGCACACAAACATGCATAAGATTTCCATAGTATGACATCATTGTCTTGTTTTGTTATAATAAAAACATCCTCTGAAGTCAGACTTGTTGCTATTTGGAACTTTCCTGATGGAAATGCGACCTCCCAATATTTAACTAGAATGTCATAATGATACCATAGACTGTATAAGTATATACAGTATTTAGAGTCTCATTCTATTGGTCACATTTAGCCCCTCCCCCCACATCTATATAAAGAAGGAAGAGCTAAGCTAAAACAAGTAAATAAATTAGCAACTGTGAGAAAAACTCGCCCTGGTGGTCTAGTGGTGCGACGGGGATGCCCGCCGCTCTTCCGGCCAGCTTCCTTCCTAGTGCGTGCGCCACGCGCCTTTTCTCTATTTAATGGCGCAGGCGCGCTGACGCATGGTGTCAGCGCGCAGTGGCGCCAAATTTAAAATATTTAAAGGGGCATTTTAGAAAAACTCATTGTCCGTGATAGGATTTTGCTCCTGGTGCCTTATCTTGAGCTGTAAAGCTTCTGGTATTCCTGATTCCTGTGTTTGACCCTGCCTGGCCTTTTGACTATTCTGATTATCTGTATCCTGACCCGAGCCTGTTGTTTGACTACCGATTTTGCCTCATCCTATCTATTCGTCACCCGGTTGACCCTTTGCCTGCCTGACGACTCCTAGCTATCTGCCTGCCGTGACCCTGCCTGTCTGACTACGAATCTGCTCAATTCCGTCTGTACTGTGACCTTCGGCCTTTATAGACTCTTACTACTGTCGTGCCCCATTGCTGGCCAGAACTCCTGTTCTGCACCTCTCGTTTAAGTCCAGTTGGCTGAGGGCTCCTCCCGAAGCCAAAGGCGGTCACACTAGTGGTGAAGCACAAGCCGTGACCAGGGTGCTTGGCATTTGTTCTGGTATTGGGTGCCGACCGTGACAGTAACATGCACAATGTAATTTTATAAAAGCACATACCTAGAATTGATTTGGAATATAGGTTGTGGCCTTGAAAAGTAAATGGTATTAAAATACCAGAAAAAAATGATTATGTTTCTCTTAACATGGAATGTTATTATTTTTACTATTCAAGAAAAATAAGCACTTCAATAAATTATTTGAACAAACAGCAGCAGTTTGTTATTAAAACAATCAAATTACTTAAAAAAGAGGGTTGATGCATTGCTTTTATATTGCAATATAAATATTCTCAGAGCTCCTTCTCACTTTGACCAACTAGAGTAGCACTGGAGAAATTTCACACAGAGGATTAATAATAAAAACTGATTGCAGACTGCATAGGAAAAAGACATAGAGAAATTGCAAGGTGGCATTTTAAAAAGACTGTAATGAAGTAGTTCGAATATGTTTTAGCTAATGCATTATGTTTATTGCATGATTAAAGTGTGTAAGATAGTACATAATGGGCAACTGATCCAAATGAACATGTGAAACAGAAGAACATTCACTCACATACTTTAATTTGCAAGACTGGTTCACAAAGATGTATTATTTTAAAGGACTCTTGAATGAATTTGAAACAGAGCAGGTCCATTCATGATATGAACCTTTACCCCTACATGTGCAGAGGTGAGTATACAACAATGCTGTCCTGACATGCTTCTAGCAAGATATTAATAATAAGTGAAGTTGTCCCATGCAATATGTTTTTTCCCAACAATGCAGTTTATTCCCCAGAATAAAAGCAAAAGCAAACAGTGTCTCATTCCATGGGCACATGTTTGTGGTGCCTACTGACACAAGTAACCCTTGGAATTACAGTGACATTCAGGGTACCATGGATGCACTGAGGTGTTGGCATGTTTGGCTTCAAGTATGTACAGTATAATAAATGGTGTCAATGTGCACAACCTAGTCTCAATTTCAGTTTGCTTGCAACTGCAGCATCATTAAGGGCCTACTTATTATGCCTCAAATTTTTCTGCTCAAGCTTTTAAGGGGAAAAATTAAAATTTTTAGAGGGAAACAACAACTCAATTTTTTCAAGATTTATTATTATCCAAAGATGCTAAAAATATGAATCCAAAAATACTCCAACCAAAATCTGTCAAAGTCATGTAACAGTTAATGGCAGATGTTCCTTTTACAAATGGAAGATGTTTTATGCCTTAATGATTTTCAAATTTTTGGTCTTTTTTGACGCTGGTTTTCATTAGAAAATCTAAATATCTAAATACATCTTTATGTGGAGATATTTAAACAGCTACAATAGCAGTCCAGCACTGCTGTGTATTTAGAATTCAAACTATAAATATTTACATTGTGTGCTTATTCTTGCAGATAATAATAACATAACTATCATTACCAAGATTTATAATTGTATATACAGTTATGGGATCCTTTATGCAGGACCTCATTATTCACAAAACTCCAAACTCCAAATTAAAATTTTTTTTAGACTTTTTGGTCAGAAATCCCCAAAATCATTGGATAACGGTATGGACACTGGGACCTTCCCCATTGACTTATACAGGACCCTGAGAGGTTTGAGATGCTTTGAAATAAATTTCTAAAAATTAAAAAAATTTTTGGTGTGAACAATTACATTTTTACTGATTTCGGGTATTCAGTGCTTAAAGGGATCCTGTCATGGAAAAAATTTTTTTTTTCAAAATGCATCAGTTAATAGTGGTGTCCCAAAAGAATTCTGCACTGAAATCCATTTCTCAAAAGAGCAAACAGATTTTTTTATATTTCATTTTGAAATCTGACATGGGGCTATACATTTTGCCAATTTCCCAGCTGCCCCAAGTCATGTGACTTGTGCTCTTATAAACTTCAATCATTCTTTACTGCTATACTGCAAGTTGGAGTGATATCACCCCTCCCCTTTTCCCACCCCAGCAGCCTAACAACAGAACAATGGGAAGGTAACCAGATAACAGCTCCCTAACACAAGATAACAGCTGCCTGATAGATCTAAGAACAGCACTCAATAGCAAAACCCATGTCCCACTGCGTACTATTCAGTCACACATTGAGAAGGAAAAACAACAACCTGCCAGAAAGCAGTTCCCTCCTACAGTGCTGGCAAAAGTCACATGACCAGGGGCAGCTGGGAAATGACAAAATGGCTAGCCCCATGTCAGATTTCAAAACTGAATATAAAAAAATCTGTTTGCTCTTTTGAGAAATGGATTTCAGTGCAGAAGTCTACTGGAGCAGCACTATTAACTGATGCGTTTTAAAAAAAAACGTGTTTTCCCATGACAGTTTCCCTTTAAATAACCTCCCAAATGTCACAAAACATAATTTAGAGGGGATTATTTACTAAAACTAGTTCTCATTATTTTATTAAAACAAATTTGACCAAACTCCCATCAACAATTTTGCCTTATTTATCAATAAAATACCTAGAAAACTTCTGTGATTAAAAAGACAATAAAGTTGTGGAAAAAAATGGAATTGTACTAGTTTTCAGATTTGAACCCCTAAAAACTTTGTAATATCGCCCAAAAACCACAAATTATTCAGATTTTCCTACAAAGCCCAGAATATCATCAAGTTATAAAAGGAACATTTGCAATTGAATTCTACATGACCTCGACAGGTGGACAGATGGAGTGTTTTTGGATTTTGACTTTCAACAGCCTAAGGGTATAATAAATCTCGAAAAAAATATTCCCCAGAAAAAATGTTTTCCCTTTAAAATCCTGACCAGAAAAATGTGTGTTTTAGTAAATAACCCCCTTAGATACAGTAATTGACTTCAGATAAGTTTGATATCACTGACTGACAGGGGCAGATTTACTAAGGGTCCTTTTTTTTGTACTTTGAAGATATTACACTAAAATATTATGATGTAAATAATTGAAGATTGAGGATTTTCTATGTACTTCACAAGGTCAGAGCTGGTGAAGGCAAATATGGTGAAAGAGGTAACGTTCAGTAAAACCATTATCTTAGTGAATTTGCGGAGTCCAATCGCCAGAGTGAAAATTCGCCTGAGTACGAAGCAAAGCTAGTGTACATCCCCTTCGCTAGTGAAGGGGCCCCTGCACTAGTTTGTAAATTGGCAAAGTAATGAAATGACGTCATGCTGGTGAATTTTCGCGAGTGCTTTGCCTTGACAGAAAAAATAAACGTGATACAATTATTTTAAGAACCCTGTAACCTGAACCTAGCGAGGCATTGTTTATCATGTAAGTAGGGTTACCAACTTTCCCCATCCAGAAATCTGAACAGGGAGTTGGCAGTGACATCATGGGGGTGGGACTTTGTGGTTGGTGTCATCACGGTGCAGGTTTATGATGTGATTGCTTCTATCTAGGGGAGTCCTGTCTGGGCAGACAGTTTTGACATGGGCAGCCCTCCTGAAAATCAGGTTGTCTGGGTCAAAACCAGACAGGTGACAAACCAAATGTTAGCCCACCCAGTCTTAAACCTACCCCTCGCTCTTCACTTATTCCCTGCTTACACCTGCCTGTACCCAAACTTGCAGTTGGAAATAACTGTATAATTAAATACATTTTAAAGGGGTCTGATATAGATACAGGAGGTGTTTCAGTCAAAAATTATTTCATTTCAAACATTATTTTATCTAACATGAAGATCAGCATCTGACACTGTTCTCTATACTATAATAGCTTGTCAAATAATCTGACAAGCTATTAAATCAATTGTATTTCACAGACATCTTAGACAATGGTGGTTAAAATATTATTGCTACTGTTAAAGTATAAAACTATGGGCAGATTTACTTTAATTCAAACTCTCAAATTCTGAAGGCATCAGAGCAGTCTGAATTTTTTCTTATTTACTAAACATATACCTGGAAACGTTTCCTATGCTGTATATTAAAGTATGGGGATTTTTTTAACCATAAAAAGTAGCAAATTTAGCTAGTGTGTTAATACACATCATTTGATGCTTTTAATTTGGTTAATAGACGAGATCATTTAACATGGCAATTGCATTTTAAAAAACTGCTGTGTTGTAAATTTCATATATTGGAAACGTATGTAGCAAGGGGCAGGGTGCTAAAATGCCAAAAACAGGTGTAAACCACCACATGTTTTACATTTCGCACCCATTCCCTAACAGAACAGAGCACAAAGACCTTAACCTCTACAATAAACATTATTTGGCATGCATTTTGAAAACATGTATTCACAAGGAGTTGGTTGTGGAAGTATGAAGGGCCTTGGAGTTTGCCTATTTTGTGCATCATTTTGGTAAGCAAGTTGGGGTGTACCAATGGATGCATGGGGCTACCAAAACTATATTTGCAGCCTGCCTATGGCAGGAGGAACGTACATGAGTACTAGCATTCTAGGACAGTCTCAACAGATATGTACTGTTTATTAGAAATCACTACATTGCATGTTATATGTATCATTTGTCAGTTGCAATAATTATATTACGTTGACATGACATGTAGTTTATTTGGTAGAGGAGTAATCATTCCCAGATGTCAAAAAACCCACTGTTAACGTGGTACATATAGCATCAAGATTATCTGTCATGCTGATAACTTTCATGAATAAAGAAGAAGAGACTATCAAAGCATGAATCTGATTCAATCACATGTACAACTGTCAAAAAACATGCAATATATTAGACATGACTCACTTCACCTGAAATATAGCTGCAATTTATTATTTTCACTACAAGACAGATGGGACTGCGTAACAATCTATATTTGTATATTTAGTTACTGACAGTTTTATTGTATTATTTTTCAATAATACACATGTACAAAGCTGTAACTTATCAAAACCTAAACCGCTTTATACTACAGAGACACATCACACCACCTTTCTGAAGTCTTACTTTTGAAGTATCCAAGATGGGAAATTATAAACCTATACAAAAAGGTTATTTGAATTGGTGTTATGGAATATCTCACTCATAAAATATTCTATTTGACATTATGTCAATATACCTTTTAAATTACCTTTGTAAAGGGCATTTTTAAGGGAACAGTAACATTTTACAGTTTACAAATCTGATAATAGTAACAGTATTTTGTGATGTTTTTGTATGGCACACTTACCAACAAAATAACAAAAATATTTTAATGATTTAATGAACTCAAACTTTACCAAGGAAATTGCAATCTGAATAGCTGTACAGGTCTGAGTCTGATGGTAAAATAGCTTGCTTAGCTAAATCAGTAATTTCATGCCATACATTTATAATCCAAGAGAGTTTTACTTCCCAATAGATTTTCTTTAGTTACCTCAGTACAAAGGCTTTTGATGAAAGAGAATAGGAACATAGTGCTAGCTTTGTAACAGCAAAACTATCAAGGGGCAATGAAAGTGTTAGGTCAGTCTTCTATTTGTACTGTACATCCCAAAATAGGTCAGTCTGTGTTAAAAGACTCACTAACTAAAGGATAAACTGTGAGCTAGAAAAGAGGCATTTTCAGGCTTAGAGGCATACTTACCAATTTATGTGTGTAATTCTATGATAAAAAAATGTAGACTTTATTATAAAATAAATTATATATTTATAAAGGCATAGAGGTTCCCCAGTGTCCCCAGACTTGTGAATTTGGCAAATGACTTCCACTGATATATAATTCCAATAATAATAATATAAATGCTTGTACAGTGTTATCCAATTTGCTCGTGGTCAGAAAGTACAAAAGTCCAATTCACTGCAGCACACTGCGGATTTAGTGGTGTATCAAAGTGAATTTATTGGCTCCAATGTGAGCAAAATAACAAAGGCAACGTTTCGGGCCTCTCTGGACCCTTTATCAGTGCTGACACCATAGTACGTTTGTATAGGCTTGATAAAGGGTCCAGAAAGGCCCAAAACATTGCCTTTGTTATTTTGCTCACATTGGAGCCAATAAATTCACTTTGATGCACCACTAAATCCACAGTGCGCTGCAGGGAATTGGACTTTTCCACTGATATATAGTCCTACTCTAATTTCACAGTTATGTTTGCGTTTACAGCATTTACACAGTTGTGCACACCAGCAACAATTTAAAAAAATGGATAAGAGAAATATGATTTTTGTCTTTTCATTAAAAACTATTTGTGAATAGTCTTCCAAAAACAGGTTTGTTGTTTGAAAGTAGGTCTTTAATGGTTTTAGGGAAAAGTGCAGGCTGGGACAAAAAAGGTGGTAGGGCTAGAATGATCATATTACCAGTTTTATCAGACCATGATTACTCAGTAGGACACTTCCTAAGATTGTATCTCATATGACGATTATGGTACTGTAGCTGGATTACAAAGCTGATATGCAAAATTGGAATTTGAGAACAATGGCATCTTATGTAAGATTCAAACAGTGTATACTATAAATCCTTCTTATATATGTATGAATGAATGAATGTATTTATTTATGTATTATTACAGTACTTTTTACTGTATATATGTAGTAATTATATAGCCATCAATATCTGAAGGCACAGTGGCCTTTTAAACAACCAGTAATGTAAAATAAAGTATCTGCATTATGGGCTGAAACAGAAAATCTCTTCAAACAAAACAAAATGTAATATAATGTGCTATGTTATTTAGCTTCTGGACAGACATTTACTGTATCTTGTTTCTTTTCTTTTATCTGCAAGAGGGGGAGTAGTGTAGAGTGTAATATTTCACAGCCTTTTGGCTTGACTCATAACTACTTGACTTAGTTTACTTTTTATTCACCCCTGAAAAGGTAGGAAAGCAATAATTTCAGCTGTTTTGAGTATTGGTGATGACAGAATACAGATTTCCTAAGCTGAATCTAACCTGTGCTGTTCTTGGATAAAATAAGCCTTAAAGTGGAAAGTAGCCTTTAAATAAACATTTAAATAAACATTAAAACATTTAATATGATTCTAAAGCTTTTATTATGTTTCATGTACAGTATCTGAAATTAAAAGTGGAATTCAGTATATATACACTATATATATATATATATATATAGAAAGTCCCACAATGCCAGCACTCCAAACAATATAGAGATGGATGGTGCACGATCCAAATATTTAGATATAAAGAAGAACAAGGGAGCAGCACTCACTTGATTCGGTGAAAAAGTGTATTTATTGTACACATTTATAGAAATCTGACGTTTCGGTTCCTCCTGGGAACCTTTCTCAAGGATATGGTGTTACATTGTGATGGCCTGTATATACCCTCCCCCCTAGTGCTGATCCCTTGTTCTTCTTTATTTATATATATATATATATATATATATATATATATATATATATATATATATATATATATATATATATATATATATATATATAAAGCAAAAAAAATTCATATCTATAAAGCAAAAAAAACGCACACATAGGTATTGATAAGTGAAAAAAAAACTGGTAGATTTATTTCAACGTTTCAGCTTACAAACTCAAGCCGTCATCTTCCTGATGACGGCTTGAGTTTGTAAGCCGAAACGTTGAAATAAATCTACCAGTTGAAGCCGAAACGTTGAAATAAATCTACCAGTTTTTTTTCACTTATCAAGACCTATGTGTGCGTTTTTTTTGTTTTTTTTTTCACTGCATACAGTCAGGTTTCTTATAAAAATTGTACACATTTTTTAATTTAAGTATATTTGAGATATTGGAGTTGGTTTACATTAAAGAAAGTAAAAATTAGATTTTATTTTTTTGCCTTTCCTTGTCCTTTATTGTTAGCAGGGATCTTAATCACAGCACGGATTTAGCACAAAAATGTGTCGAGAACCACCTTAAACATTTTATGCAGCTAGGCTGGCTTTTATTATAAACAAAATTAACAATTTCATCCAGAAACAAGATGTGCCCAGCACAGCATTAGCAGTAAAATTTTAATACGCCATCTCTTAGGAGGCATTTTTTGGTTCCTTTTTCAGTCACTCTGTGATACTTCAACAAGATGAAGTTCAGCAAGGAATCACACAGTCTTCTCCCCAGCTACTCACACAATCCTCCTACACCCACTGGGAAAAGCTTTTTAAATTAACTCACATGAGTTCCAGAAAACCTGGGTACATGCCCTGGAACCATTCAGACAGAAACCAAGGACAAACATAAACTGCACCTAGGACTGTTCCAGGTATTCTGTCAGCAATTCTGTTACAATAGGTATATTTATTTCTGCTATGTGATGCAGTTTAAATTCTTAACTGGAGAGTTGCCAAAAAGAAAAGAGTAAATCAACTAAAAACCATAAAATAAAAAAATGGTTATTACATCTGCTAGGACCCTGTGACTACGGTTTTCTGGTCCTCAGGGTCATGTGAGTGTCAGGATTGGCATCTGTGCATTCACAAAACACTCACAGATCGAGCTTTGTACATGCACACTGTGCTTAAAAAGATGTTGAGGTCTGCACTTCCTTGCAAAGTGATAGTTGCCTTCTCATGCTTGGGATTGGAATCTGTGCGTGGTTGCATTGTGACACCTGCATGTGTTGTGAAGTCTTCCGGTCCAGTTTTGATTCTACATCCTCGTCATCCAGTCCAGTTCTGATTCTACTGCCTCATCATTCGTTCCAGTTCGATTTTACGTCCTCGTAATCTGGTCTAGTTCTGATTCTACATCCTCATCAACCGCTCCAGTTCTGGTGCTATGTCCTCATCATCCGGTCCAGTTCTGATACTACGTCCTCATCACACTGTTGCTGACCTGCTGTTCAGCTCCTTGTGTGCACAGCAAGCTTATCTCATCTGCCTCCACAGCGCCCCCTACATCACCCCTTACAGTATCCTTGCTGACCTCTGACACTCCTATATGTGATTGGTCCTGTGTTCATTTCAGGTACTGTTTCATTGTGGTAGGTGCAGCAGAGGCTATTTTTAATTTAAAGCTCCAATTAACAGTGAGTACCTGACATTATCACTTCACAAGTATGATAGGGCTGCTTTAACTCATGCAGTCTGGGATTTGCAAGGCGGCTACTTACAAATCCAGTGGCAGTTACAGAATTGTACCAGGAATGTAGAAAGAAAAGCGTAGAGGCTTGTTGGGCTGGTAAAGGAATCCGCGGTGGAACCAAAGTTTAAAAGGAAAATCTTTATTGCTTCATATTAAAACATATGTGTAGGGAGACGCAGCTTGACGCGTTTCATGACCCAAATCGTCACTTCATCAGAGGCCTTCTGATGAAGTGATGATTTGGGTCACAAAATGCATCAAGCCGCGTCTCCCTGCACATATGTTTTAATATGAAGCAATAAAGATTTTCCTTTTAAACTTTGGTTCCACCGCGGATTCCTTTACCAGCCCAACTGGCCTCTACGCTTTTCTTTCTACATTCCTGACAAACGCCGCGGCCAGAGCGGCACTACAGATTTGGGCTTGGTGCTTGGCGGACACGAAACTCTTTCCTCCATTCTGGCGTTCTCCCCTCGTTTTACAGAATTGTACCAGCCCTACTGAGTTTCCTCTGCTGCAGCGGCTGTCCCCGGATCCTCCACTTCAGCACCAGGGGATGCACCAGTGGGTTGTGCCCACATCTGGTCAGGTACATGAACCCAAAGATCCTATGCCAGAATGTTTTTCAGGTGATAGAGCTAAATTTAATGCATTCATCCATAACTGTAGACTTTTGTTTACTCTATAACCCCATGCCTATGCTTCAGAATAAACCAAGGTTGGGATTGTCATCTCTCTTCTTAGTGACAAATCCCAGCTCTGGGATCATCGTTTGATTGAACAGAACAGTCCTCTACACAATGATTCTCAGCCTTTTCTTTCAGACTATGACAACCATTTACTATGATCCTAAATGCACCTATACTGCAGAAGCTGCATTGAGAGGCTTAAGGCAGGGTTTTCATTCAGCCTTAACATATATCTGAATTTTGAAAACATGCTGACAACTTATGGAACAATTGGGCTTTGAAGAACCAACTCCATGTTGGTCTTAATTATTCAGAACAAATCAAGGTTGGGTTTGTCATCTCCCTTCTCAGTCATCTAGCTTGCTGGTTCCTCCTGAATCCCTTGAAGTATCAAGCGATCTTGTCTTCCAGATTGATTAGCAGCTCACAGAAAGATGTCTTGAGAGGTCTGGAACTTTTGGACCAACATGGATGGTACCTTTAGCCCCCCTTACACTCCCTTACATGGAGCGGCCATTTCTGCTCCTACCACTACTTCTCCTGATGACTCTGAACCTATGCAATTGGGTCTTCTTAGGCCAGCTATCTCCCAAGCGGAATATGATAGCAAAAGATGGCTTAACATTTGCTTTTATGATGGGGAAACAGTCATCTGCTACACTGCTACATCTGCTTATTCTTCTAGCCAGTAAGACAAATCTGGATTTCTCAGTACAAGTTGATGTGAAAATTTTTATGAAATCATATTTCACCATATGGTCACCACCGATGCGGGATAAGCGTCTTTGCGAGCAACCTTTGCACGGTCGCCCGATCATTCCGAATACCATCCGATTTGTGTTCATCAGGCGTGACTGCAGCATGCCGGGTGTGGTGCCGGTTGGAATTGAGGAATACGGACCATTGAGCAAAAGTGTATTTTTACGCGAATCAGCAGATGGCAGCGCGCTCAAGAAAACGCGCATACTTACCAGTACAAGCCTTGCTAAGATTGCTCTGTGACTACCGGGTGAAGTGCCCTTTTGTTCTGATGTCTTTTGTTCCTACCTTCCCCTGCCCCCCCAGCTATAGACATGTACCTGTGTACAGGCTCGACCAATTAGTTCATAGCATAACATGCTCTTTGATTGGATACCACCCTTTGTCTTTGTCTATATAAATAAACCACTTGCCATTGTAAAGCAGGCAGAATACTGGACCCTAGCTGAGAGCGACTGCTGTGATGTTATTTCCTGGGGATTGCGCATCATCACCACATGATACACCAAGGTTTCCGGATCGATTGTCCAGTGAGATGAAAGATCGTTTTATTCACAATATCAAAGTGTTTTAGGAAATTTCCCTGTCTTAACTCCACTTCCCTGAAAAACAACTTGAAACATCAATGCTTATCAGCTCTGGAGCCTGTAATACGTATTTGTTTCTAAGACTCTTCATCATGTATACATCTAATTCCAGAACCTTTCCAGGATTTGCTGATGTGTTTCATGAGAAAGCAGCAAAGGAAACATTACCTCCACATAGAATGATTGTCTACTTGTACTTTATCTAGGGGCACATATCCCTTTTGGAAGGATTTACCCTTTATCTTAACAAGAATTAAAGGTTCTACATTGATTGAACAAATTAATCCAGTGATTTTTAAACTCAAAATGCCATTTTCTCACCAAGTTCATTCCGTATTCCATTCTGCATTCTTAAAACCAGTAGTTCCAAATACATTCCAGGGTCGATATCTTCCTCTTCCTCAGCTGGTGAGAATTCAGGAATCTGAGGAATTTGAAGTTCAGCAAATCTTTTATTCCATAATCTGGTGAAATTGACTTCAGTATTTGGTCAGTTAGAAATCCTACACCCCAGAAGACAATTACTGGGAACCTGCAATGCTCCTAGAATGCTCAGATTTTTTCTTGCCTCCCATCATAACAAAACTGATCTTATGTTTGCCTAGAGTGTGCGCCTTAGGGGGCAATGTGCTAGGACACTGCAGACATGATCTTCCTGGTCCTCGGCATCATGTGAGAGTGGTATTGGTGTCTGTGTGCTTGTGTGTTGTGAAGCCCTCATGCATTGTGAAGTCTGTGCATGTCGACCTCTGCACATATGTGATATTTTTAAATAGAAGCAGAGGTCTGCAACATGATTGTTGCCTTCCACCACATCTTTGTGGCTTTGTTTGTGTCTGAACCTGTTCTAGAATTGGGCCTAGCATTTCAGTTTCTCTGCCTGCTGTATCCTTGCTGACCTCTTCCTAAATCAGGCTTTGATCTTGAGCTTCAATCTATAAATGAGGAGAGCACTCAAACAGCAAATCTGCTGTGAAGATGCTTTATTTAGTGACTACAGATACACGACATGTTTCGGGCTTAACATGCCCTTTCTCAAGTGTCATTTGATTTGATCTTGAGCATGTGAGCTTACATATTTTGTCCAAAGTGTGGTACTAACATCTAATTTACTGTAATTATTTTTAAAGGCAAACCTGGCAATCTTTCTCTTTGATCCTGAGCATTTACATATTTTGTCCAAAGTGTGGTACCAACAACAAATTTTCTTTAATTATTTTTAAAGGCAAACCATGCTCTGACCATGTTTCTCTTTGATCCTGAGCTGCCTACCATTGACCTTAGCCTGTCCCTGACCTTGATTTTGCCAGACAACTTGGTGCTTCACTCCAGGAGTGTCCTTGCTACAGAACTTCTGCCACTCCAAGTCCTATCTCAATACCAGGGACTGTTTTATTGTGGGAGGTGCAGGAGAGGCTACAGTATATTTCATCTTAAGCTCCAGCTAACAGTGAGTACCTGACATATGATGAGATAAATGTAGGAAAGACTTCACCTTCAAAGCTACTGAAATGCTGACCATATAGAACAATAACAACCCTTTGAATAGAAAATATTTTTGGTTAATAAAGCTACACTTCTGTGAAACATTTGCTCACTTAAGAAATAAGGAGATGATATCATACTGAAGTAAATTATTAACTGAAACATTCTTTAAACAACCAAAATGAAAACTCCCTGTCGGTGAAACCATGTGTTCTTCATGAACCAGTCTGTACAATTATCCAAAAGTATGAAAACAATTAGTGGGACTCACCACTAATTCCCAAAGCAGTTGATGAATCTTTCTGTTCATATAAGCCAGTCTGCTGCTTTAATGAATACTTCCTGTCCAGAGATGATGTAATGACGTATGGTTGCTATCTCTTCATATTGTTTATAGCTATTTCAGCCTGACTTATGGAAAGAAACTCATTGATGAAAGATAATTTATCCATAGTGTGTTTCTGAGCTAATTCAATCTCTTTTGGAATGTAGGTTTTTCCGGTTCTGCTTTAGTTTCTATACCAGAATGATGACTTAATAATGAAATATAATGATATAAGCTGAGGAACTATAATAAAGAAAACTGGAATGCATATATATAAAAATAAAGTGAAGTGCATGTTGAAATTAACAAAATTAATTCTATAAGTTCTGTGTTATGAGCACATATGATGCCTATAGAAGGTATTCTACCTCTTGAAAGTATGCATGTTTTTATTTCATCTTTAGATCATTTGTTTGACACAGATCAGCAGAAGGGGTTGCTAAAGTTTTATGTCTAATTGAAAACAGATATCTGCAAAGTAATTAATTAATACATTAATTACATTCTTTATAATTGCTATGCCCACTTGACTAGAATGAACAATACACAAACAGCAGATACAAAGTACTTCATTGTACTGATGTTTTTGAAGACAAAATGTATTTTGCAAACTACATAAAGGACCAAATCAAAATCTTTTGTAGTTTGAAAGTTGCCTAATTGTTTAACATTAGTGATGGATGAATGTATCCTGTTTCACTGAAAAATTGTGAATTTCCAGTGAAATTCTTGAAACGGTGAAAAATTTGTGAAACTGGAAAAATGGACGCCAGTGTCAGAATGGACAGCCAGTGTCAGAATGGACAGCGGCACAGAAAAGTTGGCCAGTGACAACTTAGCATGTGGCCATTGACTTCAATGGGCACACGGTCCATTTTGACGATGGCGCCCATTTCAGTGCCGGTGTCAAGCTATTTTAAATTTTTGCAGGAAATTCACGATTTTTTTTGCCGGCCTCAAAACTTGGAAATTTGCAGCAAATTTATGGCTGGCAAATAAATTCACCCATCATGATTTAACATGTTTAGGCTATCAAATGCATCTTTAAAGACATTCCTAGTTGCAAGTCTTAAGGAAATCTCAGCATTGGTAAACAAGAAAATAAAATGAAGATAATTATATTAATCATAATCATGATAATAACATAGTAAAAACTGGTGGGACACACTGGGGACAGTTGGTTACTGGAGATTGTTATATTCTGCATTTAAAGCAAAACCAAGCACATTTTCATAAAGCTATCTAAGAAGCAATATTCTAAAGCCAGGATTCCATAAGAAATTGCTACTATGCTCTGCCATTCTTCACTAAAGGCTTGAGATCAGCACTATGCCATCATTACATCTGCAACTGAGTATTAGGCTGCCCCTACCTACAGAGAGGTTGGCCCCATACTCTGCTACCAGCAGGATTTGCATCTTCTTCCACCATGAGAGAATTTTAGCAGCCCCTTTGCTGGTCCTGAAACTGAAGTGTCGCAATCATAAGTAATTCAATCAGGCTGTCACCTAGCACAAGCAGTCAATTCAAATATTTAGTTCAATGCTTCCTCCTGTGTCCAAATGCTCACCATCCATGTAGGCCACACCAGTCGACCATCAAATGTAATTCAGCTTATGGTAGGATGGAGCACACAATCAGCAGGTTTCTACTGCAAAAACTTTTATTGTGTTACAACATGTTTCGGACCAGCATGGATCCTTGAAAAAGGATCCATGCTGGTCCGAAACATGTTGTAACACAATAAAAGTTTTTGCAGTAGAAACCTGCTGATTGTGTGCTCCATCCTACCATAAGCTGAATTATACCTAGCACAAGCAGTGGTGGTGTCTTTATCAATCAATCCACCTTGCAGTCACAGTAGAGAACCTCCTTTCTCCCTTTTCTAAATTTATGTGTGCAGTAATCTAGCAAGGTTCTAATGCTGCTATAAAATACAAAACTTAAAATACATTATCATTTGTTCACTTTTTTGATCCACAGGAAGGCAAAACACACAATATGAAACAAGTGTCAATTATGCTTCAAGAGGGAAAAAATCTTTCCTGACCCTAATAGCTGGCTTTCAAGTTTATACTGTATAAATACGCAGAACCCACAATATAACAGCACATATACATTCAGTTATTATAGTTATGGGACCTATTATACAGAATGCTTTGGATCTGGGGTTTTCCAGATAAGGAATCTTAATTTGAATCTCTGTGTCTTAAAAAAAATATTCAGAATCATATTTTATCACATTAGTCAAGCCTTGCATCATCTCAGAATCTTGTTTGTGCACCAGAATCGGGGACCCGATGTCTAACCCCATGTCCTGGCTACACAATTAAATGGTTAAGAGAACTGGGGGGATGTGTGGAGAGCAGTGGCATCTGGGAAGTGCTGAATGGAAAGTGAAAGTAATTAACTGACAATATTTGATTGACAGCTGAGATCTTTAAATGAGCTTAAAACAGCTATGAATGCTTTAATAAAAATTTTAAATTGGTTTTCATGTTTAATTTGAAAAGGACTTTTATTATACAGATTTTTGTGCCTGGGTGACGGGTCCACTTTAAGCATAGAAAATGAAATTATTCCTGGACCAAGCATTCAGAATTAACATGAATTAGCTGGCTTTCAAGTTTATATTGTATAAATACACAGAACCCACAATATAACAGTGCATATGCATACAGTATACATTCAGTTATTACAGATATGGGATCTATTATACAGAATGCTTTGGATCTGGGTTTTTCCAGATAAGCAATCGTAATTTGGATCTCCATTCCTTAAGTTTGTTAAACAATTATTTAAACATGAATTAAACCAATTAGTATTGTTTTGCCATCATTAAGCATAAAGTATGTCTTAGTTGGGATCAAGTACAAGGCACTGCTATTTATTATTTGTTTATAATTGAGTCTAATAATTTGAATATTCAAATAAAATTTTATTTGAATATTTGACTATTCGATGGTAAACTTATTTCCCCTTTAAATTTTTATTCGACCACCTACTTCACCAGAATCAAGCTACTGAATTGGGAATCATTACTTTTGATTGAATAAAAAAAAATTATCGATCGATAAAATCGATCGAATCGATCTATTCGAACTATTTTAACAATCGATCTAATTGTTTTTATTCAATCATTCGATCGATTGAACTGAAGTAAAATCCGTCTAATTCGATAGTCGAAATCAAAGGATTTTACTTCCCCAGTAATCCCATGGTCGAATTTCAAATTTTTTTTTATTTGAAATTCGACCAATGGTGAATCTGCCCCTTAATGTACATTCATATGTTAAAATTTTTTAGTGTCAGTATCACTTTAATATTCTATTCCTGTCTGTAAGTTACCTCTATGGTACAGGAACCTCCATCCTTTTGTGTCTTTAAAATAAAGCTCTAAATCTTGTAAATGTAACTGTACATTCTATTTATTTGTATGTATTATTATAATGGCCTGTTTGTTTTATTAATTTATTGTTCTGTTGTACATTGTTGCATACATTAGTAGCACTAAATAAATATAAATACACATACATACTATGAAATTAAGAAGTATTGGGTAATGACCTCCAAAGTGTTGCTCACAACCCTTTGGATATTGCTCTCAGTGACCTCAAAGCAGGTGCTTACTTTTGCATTCCAGGCTTTCAGACAGTTTTTGGTTACATAAAAACCAGGTGTACTGCCAAACAGAGTCTCCTGTAGACTGCCAATACTCATAGGGTCTACCATATAGCCAATCAGGGCCCTTTTTAGCACCCACTAAGCCTGAGTTGTTCCCCAACTATTTTTACATTTGAATGTGGCTCATGGGTAAGCAAGAGGTTAAGGACCCCTGGTCTATAGCAATCAGGTTTTCCTTGGGTACACAATTGAATTTTTTTCCTTACTTGGCCTACAGAATGATAATGATATTTAAAGTGCTGACCATGCCTACCGTATTGTGTCTGTTTTTAAAGGGAAACTGTCATGGGAAAATTGACAAAATGTCTAGCCCCATGTCAGATTTCAAAATGAAATATAAAAAAAATCTGCTTGCTCTTTTGAGAAATGGATTTTAGTGCAGAATTCTTCTGGAACAGCACTATTAACAAAAATTTTTTCCCATGACGGGATCGCTTTAAGTGCTTTATTTGGCAGTTCAGATTCAAGCAAACTATTGGTCACATAATGTCTCTATTGATAATATGGCAAGGGAAATTACCATCCCACAAATGTAGATTGTATTTTAGCCAGCCTAGTCATGGATTTTTATTAACTCTATTGAATTTGCTTGCATTGGATTACACAATTTAGGCTTTTGGGGTCTATTAACTTCTTGATACAATTTTAACTTGGATGCTTAGTGTCCATAGAAATTTATGTGATACCATGCTTACTCACTGACAACTGTGAGCTACCTGTTTTTTTCTATAATTTGGATCGCTACACAAATACTACTAAAAAAACAACAAATAAAGCATTAGAGTGGTTTTCCACAAATAGTTATTCATGCAGCTCTGCTAGGATAAAGTACAATGTACTGTTTTATTGTTAAACAGAAAAAAGGAAATAATTTGTAAAAAAGAAATGTTTTTGAAAAATGTACTTAAAATTAACTCTTTGAGAGGTGAATTTCCTGTAATTTGGAGCATTCTGCATACATATTTTGCCAATAAGGGATACTATACCTGAAGTTCAAATCACATAATCATACTTTCCCCTTTCCATATTTTAGAGCAATACATAAATGTAAAACTGTGTGTACTGGCCTTCAAACAATTATCTGAGCATTATTCTATACAACATTATTCACCCCCCCTCTAATTGCAGAAATCAACAAAAAACATACATTTCAAAAAAGCTAAAGAAGCTAAAGCTGTCTTCAGAGCATAGATTGGGGCATTATGTTTTCAGCTAAAAAGTTAAGAAAGGGTTATCATTTAAAATGATATTTAATTGTTACTGTTCTCAACTTATTCCCTTAAGGAGGAATTGTAGAAGCACTAGGAATCACCCTATGTGGCTTAATAGAGAAGTAAAGAAGTTAATGGGAAAGAAGAGAAAGGCATTTAAAAACTACAAGTCTGTTGGGACAGAAGCTGCATTTAAGTCAGTATCACTTTAATACAGTATTCTATTCCTGTCTGTAAGTTACCTCTATGGTACAGGAACCTCCATCCTTTTGTGTCTTTAAAATAAAGCTCTAAATCTTGTAAATGTAACTGTACATTCTATTTATTTGTATGTATTATTATAATGGCCTGTTTGTTTTATTAATTTATTGTTCTGTTTTTAGGCTTTTGGGGTCTATTAACTTCTTGATACAATTTTAACTTGGATGCTTAGTGTCCATAGAAATTTATGTGATACCATGCTTACTCACTGACAACTGTGAGCTACCTGTTTTTTTCTATAATTTGGATCGCTACACAAATACTACTAAAAAAACAACAAATAAAGAAGAGAAAGGCATTTAAAAACTACAAGTCTGTTGGGACAGAAGCTGCATTTAATGAATATACTATAATAAATGTTGCAAAAGGAAATTAAATGAGGAGTGCATTGCAGCTGAGGCCAAGACTAACCCCAAAATGTTTTTTAAATATATTAATGGTAAAAAGATATGGGTTGAGAGTGTTGCTCTGGAAAAAAGCTGATAATATTTATATAATATATATTTAAATAATATTTAATAATAAATAATATTTAAAAACAGATTACAATCTCAGTCTAGCAGTAATAGACCAGTAAAGTTTGACATCTGTAGTGGGCAAATTATTTAAAGGCTTTTTAAGTGATCACATTCAAAAGTTTGTCCTAGTGAATGGCATTATGAGCAGCAATCAGCATGGCTTTATGAAGGATAGGTCATGTCAGACAAATTTGATTGCTTTTCATGATGACATAAGTAAGGTGCTGGACAGTGGGGTAACAGTAGATGTGATCTATTTGGATTTTGCCAAACTATTTGATATTGTGCCCCATAAACAACTGCTTTCTAAACTAAGGTCTGTTGGGCTGAATTAAGTTGTTGTTTGGTACAGAGGGTGGTTGTTAATGGTACATTCTCTATGTGGAGTAAGGTTTTTAGTGGGGTCCCTCTTTTTCATTAAAGACTTAGAGGAGGGTATTGTAAGTAATGTTTCAGTGTTTGCAGATGACACAACACTATCCAGCCCAATTAATTCCATCCAGGATGCAGCATCCTTGCAACCAGATCTTGCAAGGTGATCTGAACAGCTAAGTGGCAAAATGAGATTCCATGTTGATAAATGTAAAGTCATGCACATGGGATGTAAAAATATCCAAGCCACTTATACCCTTGATGAGACTGCGCTAGGCAAATCCATAATGGAAAAGGACCTTGGAGTCCTTATAGTAATAAATGTGGCCGCAGCAAGCAATGGCAGTCAGCATCAAAAAGGGCAAATAAGGTCTTGAGCTGAATTAAAAGGAGCATTGATTCATGGCAGGAAGGGACCATTCTTCCACTGTATAGAGCACTGGTAAGGCCCTATCTAGAATATGCTGTACATGTTAGGTCTCCAGTTCTCAAACAGGACATTATTGAATTAGAGAGGGTACAGAGAAGGACATCTAAGCTGGTAAAAGGTATCGCTTAGCTATGAGCAAAAACTGGTCAAATTGGGAAGGTGCATTCTGGAGAGGAGGTGATTAATGGGTGATATGACTATGTATAAATATATAAGGGGATGATATAATAAACTCTCTAATGCTTTATTTATCAAAAGGCCTTTGCAGCTGACGCAAGGTCACCCATTCTGATTACAATAAAGGAGGTTCCATCTAAATATTCAGAAGGGGTTTTTCACAGTGAGAGCTGAAAAGAGTCTCTCCCTGAAGATCATACAGGCTGATACATCAGATAACTTTAAGAAGGAGTTGGATGGCTTTTCAGCAAGTGAGGGAATATAGGGTTATGGAAGATAGCTCAGATAGTACAACTTGATCCAGGGACTAGTCTGAGAGATGTTGGCAACTGAATAATTAAATTGCATCAACATGGAATTTATTGTTTATTTGATCATCAAGCCAAAAAGACAGGACACCTTAAGCGGTTCAGAGTTTTATGGGGAAGGGGGCTGTGTCAGCCTTCTTTCAAATTAATATATTAATTAAAAAACATTATGCAGAATTATGGGAGACTATTTATAAAACTGTGGAATACAGGGTATAAAATGATAGTTTAATTACTTTGACTGTGTAAATTGGTCCTATCTAAAACTGGAAATTCAAAAATTTGCCATCCCCCTATCATTTATTACAGCAATAATGGCACTATACTGGTGCCTGACTGCCCAGGTTAAAGTGCATGGCTTCCTATCACAACCCTTTTAACTGACAAATGGGACAAGACAGGTGTGCCCCATGTCCCCCTCATTTACATCCTCAGCATAGAACCACTGGCGCAAATTTTAAGGCAATCCCAGCTTATCAAAAGAACTGCAGGTAGGCCCATGTGAACACAAAATCCTGCCTTTTGCCAACAATGTGATACTTCTCTTAACAAACTCAACAGTGGCATTGTAAGGGATGTTTGAAATACTTATAGAATTTGGAAATATTATAAAACTCAAGCCATGTCAGTGCATCTGCCCTCCATCAAACTGCTAGATCTAAAAAAGAAGTACAACTTGTACTGGAAAGACTCATCAATTCAGTATTTAGGAGTCCAAATAACAGAGGACCATCAGTAACTGTATCAATATAATTGTACATCAATACTAAAAAAACACACAAAGTGAGCTACAATCATGGTGCACCATCTACGTGTCATGGATGGTACAAACTAACGCCATAAAAATGCTGATACTTCCAAATTCTTGTACAAGTTCAAAGACCTACTGTACCAGTACCATTAAGCAACTCCTTTTTCCATCCACTGCAGAGACTGTTGATGAACTTTGTTTGGAGCCCGAAAAGACCCAAAATCTCCAAGGATATGATGTACGAGTACAAAACATGCAGGTCTTGTATGCCCTCAACTTACAGAACTTTTTTAAAATCACAATACTAGACCAAGAGGCTGATTGGCACTTAGCCCCAGGCACCAAAACATTGGTGGAAATGGAACTTTGGATAAAAACCACTCTATCACAACAGACTTATGCGTTTCAAATATATGGCACAGGTCCACCTTGGAAGCACTAGCAATACCTATTAAGACTACCCTGATCACCTGGCAATAGGTGCACTTATTGTAAATAAGCTTATCATACGGCTACCAGTAGCTCTGGCACCACTAAAAACATTAAATGGACCAATAACAGAACTAATCATCACCCAATTGACCCAAGTGGACATTCACAAGATTGGCAACCTGTATACAACACTAGTGGATGGAGAACCTTCTCTAATATCCAAGCAAAATATGGACTAGCTGATAGCCAGGTCTACCCACACTTTGCCTATACCTTTTAAACAACCGACTCATCCAATTTGAACAATGTTGCCTGTTAACACCAAATGAAAAAGGTCACAGCCCTGGCTTACAAACTGATAATACAGAAACATGTTTTGGAATACTCACCTGCTTTCCAACTCTGGGAACAGGAATTACAACACTCAATATGTAAAGACAAATGGGGATGGCTATTTCAGCAAACAGCAATATATTACACTCCCTGAACCACCAAGAATTTCCAATAAAATTGTTGTATAGGTGGTTCATAAGCCCCAGACAGGATCAATGCAGCATACCTAAATGCATTAAAGTTATGCTGAAGATGTCTCTACTCCCCATTTGGTGGTCATGCCCAATAGCACAAAGTTTATGGTTGAAATCCCACCGAGCTATTAGGTCCCTTATAGGCATAATTATCCATTTCAGTCCAGCACTGGCGCTCTTAGGCCTCTTAACCCAGCAAATAGATAACACTGCAGACAAGCAATTTTTCAAGTACTCCTAGCTAGTGATGGGTGAATCTCCCGAGATTCGCTTCGCCGAAAAATTAGTGAATTTCCAGAGAAATTCGCAAATTGGCGAAAAATTCGAGAAACGAGTCGCGGCACGCTTTTGACGTCAACTTTGGCGCATTGCATCGTTTCCGACGCGCGTTGCATCATTTTCGGCGCGCATCTCGACTCGTTTTTCCTGCAAATTTTTGCTGGCGATTCGTGAATTTATTCGCCAGTGGCGAATCGCGGGAATGCGCCGCGAATTCGCCCCTGGCGAATAAATTCGCCCATCACTACTCCTAGCCAGTAGAACTCTAACAAAAAATTGGAAAAGGACCTTGCTACCAACCAGAAGGGGGATCTTAAATGAGACTGACCACATTCATCTCTTTGAAACTCAACTAGCACCAAATTAAGTATGAAAAATCTCTCCAGAGGAAATCATAAACAACCAGTTAGGAAGACCCCCATTATAAACTAAAGTTTACCTACCTACTCTATCTTGTGTTCTGTCTCACTAACCCCCATCCCTCTCTCTTTTCATCCTCTCTTTCCTCCTTCTTTTCTTCTCATGGTTTCCTGTAAATAATAAGTAGTGGAAAATGAAAAATTGTCAATATAAATAAATATATAAATAGTTTAATTAAACTGAAACTTTAATGTTATTCTAGTAGACAGTGTAATATCACAATTATTTGTAAAGCTGGGTAATGATTTGCAGCCAGGTGCTCTACCTTAAAAAAACTGTATATAAATTTTTAATGGGCACGACATTTTAGACAAATTTGCACACCATCAATTATTTTTTGACTCATTTACCTTAATGGGTTAGGCCAGGTCTTGAATAATACAGAAAAAAAAGAAGCATTTTCTGGCAAAATAAAAAAACACACATTTGCAAAGATGGCGATTAGCTCCCAGTAAATAATTATTTCTGTGATTACAATGTATGCAGTTAATTTTTCATTATGGGTTCTGCTGCATATATTTCTAACATTTCAATGACTCTTCTCTGATTTTCCATACAACCTCAAAATGCACTTGCCATTAAAGTCTCAGAACATTTTTTGTTCATCTGCACAAGCTGTGGGAAGCAACAAGCAATTACAACCCCACTGAGCCTGAATATATGTTTTAATATTTTTGTTGTACTTTGTTGCCATGTCATAAGCTTCTATCCCTGTGATCTTAAAAGCTATGCCTTTTTTGCTAATGTGTTACATTGTTTTTGTTTGCCTTTCTTTTGTTTACATGTTTACACAAATGATCTATAAGCAAGAGGGGGTTGAGTTCATTTATCTTGTAAAACTGTTAGGTGGAAATGTATGCATATATGTATTTTTATTTGTATAGCACTCCTTGAGGGCAACGATGAATTAGTAGTAACAAACAAGGGTTCACTGCATTAATAAGTAACAATAAGTGCATTATTAGAAATACAATTCAAATAAATATAAAATACAATTACACAGTGCCAAGGAGACAAAAGGATGGAGGACCCTACCCTGTGAGGCTTACAGTCTAAATGGGAGGGTAACTTACGGACACGATTTGGAGGGGTAGTAAAGTTCTGTAATTTACAGTAGTGATGGGCGAATTCACAGCGAATTCCAGTGATTCGCAGCTGGCGAATAAATTCGCGAAACGCCAGCGAAAATTCGCCAAAAAAAGAGTCGCTTTTGACGTGACGAAAACGACGCGACACGTGTCGAAAACGACGTGACGCGACGAAAACGTGCCGCGACTCGTTTCGCAAATTTTTTCACCAATTCGCCAATTTTCGAATTCTGGCGAAGTGAAACTGGGTAGATTTGCCCAGATTAGAGGGTTTCAGTAATCTAGTCTGGATAGGATGAGAGCATGCATGAGCGTCATGGCTGCAGCAGGTGAAAGGAAGGGACTGATTTTGGCAATATTACATAAGAAAAAGTGACAGGTTTTGACAGTGGTGTTAATATGATCAGAGAAGGAGAGAAAGGAATCAAAGATTACCCCCAGACAGTGTGCTGAGTTGACTGGGTTAATGAACATGCCATCAATAGAGACAGTAAAAAGGGGACTAGGTCCAAGCTTAGGTAGAACAGTGATTAGTTCAGTTTTTGTTAGGTTGAGCTTAAGGTGGTGCTGGTTCATCCAGATGGAGATTTCTAGGAGGCAGTTAGAGATTTTAGCCTCTGTTTCAGCTGTTAATGAAGGGGTGTATAAATATATTTGGGCATAATCAGCATTCAAATTATAATTAAAGAACTAAAGCCAAAGGATCAAATGGGAACTTCCAAAGATGAGTTTACAGGGAGAACAACAACGGATCAAGTGCAGAACCTTGTGGCAGCCCTACATTTAGGGGCAAATTAACAAAATTCTAGTGATGGGCGAATTTATTCACCAGGGGCGAATTCGCGGCGAATTCCAGCGATTCGCCGCTGGCGAATAAATTCACGAATCGCCAGCGAAATTTCACTTAGCGAAAATTCGCTTGAAAAACGACGCGACACGCGTCAAAATTGTCCCGCGACTCGTTTCGCGAATTTTTCGTCAAGCGAATCTCGGGAGATTCGCCCAACACTACAAAATTCACGTGAAGAGATCAAAGTTTGATCGAATTCGATCGAATACCGATCGTATGATTTTTTCAGAGGATCGGATATGCAAATTTGCCCATTTCGATCATCAAATACCGAAAATTCAAATTATCGATCATTTTACCATTTGATGATCGAAGGATTTTAACTTTAAAATTTATTTGAATGCCTACTTCGCCAGTTTGAACCTACTGAATACCAATAGAATCCTATGGGAATCCCCACATACCATTCGAACAATCAAGGCGTTCGATTGTACGAATGGTATGTGGGGAT
This sequence comes from Xenopus borealis, assembly GCA_024363595.1. Taxonomy (NCBI): domain Eukaryota; kingdom Metazoa; phylum Chordata; class Amphibia; order Anura; family Pipidae; genus Xenopus; species Xenopus borealis. The sequence continues at coordinate 59,266,449 of CM044438.1, forward strand.
TCCCATATATTCCCAAATTTTTGCGAGGCTCTAAGGAAAAAGTACGATTTTTTCGTGAAATCGAAAAAAAGGTATTCGATTATACTATTTCATCGAGAAATCGAATATCGAGGAAAAAGATAGCCTAAAACTATTAGACCATCGAATGCTTATCGAATTGTTTTAGGCTATTATTTTGCTCGATATTCAGTTTCTTGATGAATTTGATTTCACATAAAAAATCGTAAAATTTCCTTCAAGCATCCGAAAAATTCATATGATTCGAATGATCGACCACTTCGATCGTACGAATGGTATTCGAGCAGGACTTAGTCTCAGAAGCCAATGGGGGGTTTCCCATAGGCTTCAATTACAATTTGGTAGGTTCAATCTGGCGAAGTAGGCAGTCGAACAATTTTAAAATTTTGATTCCTTCGATCACTGAATTATCTAATTATCGAATATCCGATCATTCGATCTATTCGATAATTCGGTATTCGATGATCGAAGAGGCCAAATTAGAATATCTGAATGTCCGAAAAAATTCGTACGATCGTTATTTGATCGTATTCGATCGAACTACGATCATTTCACTTAAATCTGCCCCTAAGTGTAATATTAATTACATTAAGGGGCAGATTTACTAAGGGTCGAATTTCAAATTGTAAAAAATTCAAAATTCAGTCATCAAATGTATTTCAAGGGCTTTTTCAATAAAAAATGGGTCGAATTGGTCCATTTTCGATCGAATTAAAATCGTTCAAATGCATCGTTAGATTTGAATGATTTGGGCAAAAATCCTTAGAACTTCAAAAAATGTAAAAAAAATACTTCTTAAAGGTTCCAGGAGGTCCCCCATAGGCCAAAATAGCAATCACCAGGTTAAAGGTGGCAAAGTGTCGAATTGGAATTTTCTAAAGAGACAGTACTTCAAAATTTGAATTTTCAAATTTTAATGACAAAAATATATGTTTTTGTTATTTCTGTGCCCTGGTAAGCTATTTATCTTGTTTGTTTGACCAGTTTACTGTATTTTCTTTCCTGGGTGCGGGTTGGGTTTCTGTCTATGGACTTGGTGAACTTTATGAGATTTGTTTAACATTCCTCAGCCATTTCTTCTTTCAAGGGTATTGTCTTACTGGTTTAATAATGTTTTAACAAGGGGCGTGGCCAGGGTATGGCGGTGAACGTAGGTAATGCATGAGAGCTCTGTGCTGTGGAATCCCTGCAACCTGGACTTTAGCTATAATATTGCTTTAAAACCTTAACCAGGTGACACTACTTGACTCTGACACCACGGGGAAGAAGAAACTGCAAAACCAGCGAGTTACTTTATCTCTGTACCTGCATAAATCCTCAAGCCGGGACAAGCATGTCTATTTCCAAGATGGCGCCGATAATGATGCAGCTCCGGAGCCATCCTCTCCTCCTCGCTCTGATACTTCCCTGATCAGTTCGGTGAGTAATGCTAACTCCCCAACACCCTCCCCACTGTCTCCCACAACACAGCTAGATGGCTCTGACACCCTACCTAAAAATGCACCAGTGACTGCCCATTTCTTAAGTGTGCAACTAACCCAGCTGCAGGCAACCCTAGTCACAACTATCACACAATCTGTGGCCAATGCAGTAGCAATAGCCATAAAGGAGCTACAGAGTGATATAACAGACTTGGGGAGAATGTACAGATCAACTTGAGACATCTACAGATGTTATTGCCTCAAAGTTAACAAATATGGAGGAAGATAACGACTATCTTAGAAAGGAGGTAACCCGCTTAAAAGACATATGTGAAGACCTGGAAAACAGGTCTCGTAGACAAAATCTTAGGGTACGGGGAGTCCCCGAAGATGTGATTGCAGCTGACATCCCACATTACCTACAGGAACTATGTGCAACCCTTTGTCTGGCCATACGAAAGGAACACTGGATCTTAGACAGGGCCCATCGCTCGCTAGGCCGAAAACCACCTGACACTATATTGTTATTTGTTTCCACTACTATCAGGGCAAGGAAGCTCTTATTACTAGTGATGGGTGAATTTATTCGGCAGGCGCGAACTCCCGCGATTCGCCACCGGCGAATAAATTGTTGAAACACCAGCGAAAATTCGCCTGCTAAAAATTCGCTGGTGTCAGGAAAAAATGAGACATGCGCCAAAATAACGTAGCGTGCGACGAAATTGATGCGACTCGTGTCGAAAATGACACGACGCGTCAAAAATGACGCGATGTGTGTCAAAAACGGGATTGATTCGTCCATCACTATTTCTTACTAGTGATGGGCGAATCTATAATGTTTCACTTCGCCAAAAAATTCATGAATTTGGCGAAAAATTGGCGAAAAATTTGCGAAACAAGTTGCGTCACGTGTTTGACGCGTGTCGCGTCTTTTTCGGCGCGCAACTTTTTTTTTTTTTTTTTTTACACCAGCGAATTTTAGGCAGGAGAATTTTCAATGGCGTTTCGTGAATTTATTCGCCGGCAGCAAATCGCGGGAATTCGCAGCGAAAACGGGATATATTCACCCATCACTACTTCTTACTAAAACACGGGCACTAAAGGTATTGGAATATCGCAAACATAAGATCCAGATATTTGCCAATGTACACAATTGAAAATATATACTTCCTGTACATTGAATGTAAAAGGAAGGTATGCTATGCATGCAATGTAAATGTGATCTTATCCAATAAAATTACACTTGCAAAGAGAAGAGACTTCTGACCTACAGTATCACACAGAAACTGCGGGAACATGAGCCCACATACAGTAGATGGGGATATCTATTTAAATTGGTGGTAAGTCGGCTTGGCCATACATATATTTTAAAACACCTCTCCAACAGCTCCAAATTTCTACAGGCCTTGGGCATCAATCCCGTACCGAACATATCATCTCAGCATACAGCCCAAACTGAGAAAAATACTCAGCAGCTGCATCCACAATGGAACACTGTGAAGGGCCCTCCACAGTCGATATCACCCAGGCTTACATTAAGCCCTTCTCTCCCTCGGGACACGTGAAGTCAAGCTACTTCGCTGGTATTTAACAGCAGTTAACCCTGCCTCAGTACCCTGTTCATTTCTTTTTTTTCCCTCTCACTAAAATGGTTGATATATATGCAAGGTTCGACTTTATTCAGTCAATTACTTAATCTACACTTTAACCTTATGTCTGCTTGATATCACTGAATGTTTTGTTAACTTAAGAACAGTTGTAATTTTCATATACCCTCAAAAAGTTATTAACTGTAGGCCTGATCATCTCACAATATCTTTGACGATTTCAATGTTGAAGATGTATACAGCTTTTTACTTATATCCCAATTTATGGTGAAGATAATCTCACTTAATGTGAAAGGCCTCAATAGTATAACCAAAAGATATTTGGCACTGAAAAGGTGGCCATACACTGAGGGATCCGCTCATTCGGTGACATCTCCACCTTGAGGTGGGTGATATCGGGCTGATCCGATCGTGGGCCCTAGGGCCCAACAATCAGATCAGAATGACGCGCATATGGGCGGTCGGATTGCAGGACCGCATCAACACACAGATGCGGCAGTGATCCGAAGGGATTTTTAATCCTGCCCGATCGACATCTGGCCGACATTCGGCCAGATATCGACCGGGGAAGCCCGTCTGTCGGCAGCTTTTATCGGCCCATGTACCGGTGGACTGTACTCCAAAAACTATCCAACAGCCTTTTATGCTTCAGGTCCTGCCAAGAAAGCAGGGGTGGTCATGCTTCTCCATAAAGACTGCCCATTAATAGTTGATCCTAAAGCCCTTTATTTGCTGCTATCGGGTAAATATGCAAATGTTTCTGCGGTCTAACTGAGTATCTACTCATCTAACAGACAGCAAATTCGCTTTCTGAAAAAGATGAATGCTAAAATAGTACAATCTGAATCTGAATAATGGGAGAAGATTTCAGTACGGTTAATTCTCAAATAGAAGATCACTCCCACCCTTCTCCAGATAACCAGGCTCACCTTGTTTCATGTAGCTTCCGACGGCTAATTCGGCAGGCATATATGTACGTATGATGCGTGGCGTTAACCACCCTAAGGACAGACAATACACCTTTTAGTCTCCAGTACTTAAGGTTCATTCATGTATTGACAATTTTCTTATTTCACAATCTGCCCTGCATTTAAGTTTTTCCACTGAAATTTATCCAACTTACGTATGATCCCAATTTAATTGGAGCTCAGTTCCATTTTTACCATAGCCTGTATAATTTATCTCAGCCCACTCCATCAGCAGTGAAACCACTGACCCTATAAATAACTTTCTGAAAGATCTTAACTTGCCCAAATTTGACTCTGATGACTTACATTTATTGAATAGGGAAATTACCCTGGAAGAGTTAACATATACATTGAAAAATATGCCTAATGGCAAAACCCCGCATTACACGTATTATAAACTCTTTTTGCATATTCTGTCCCCTTATCTGATTAAGCTTTTCAATCAGTTTATACAGGGAGCCACAATCCCCAAGACAACACAGACTTCATACTGTATCTCTCTCTTCCCCAAGGAGGGAAAAGACCATACTCTATGTACAAGTTACAGATGCAGTCACTTGGATTTGTGTGTTAAATGCGTCGTGACTCAACTCATCTATCCCATTTATCCTACTTAACACAGAATATTGTGTCACAGCATCCCATCCAATTAAAGAATTAACCATTGAAAACAATGGTGCTTTGGTATGCTAATGAAAAGGTTAAATGCATTAAATGAGTTAAGATAACTTTGGATAACACAGTTTCTTCAATTAGCCATGAGTCACGACGCATTTAACACACAAATCCAAGTGACTGCATCTGTATAGGCCCATAGTCCTCCTAAGTTCCGATCTTAAGCTTCTCTCAAATATTTTGGCCAACAGATTAGCCCCAATATTGCCTAAATTAATTTACCAGTATCAGGTGGAGTTTATATTAGGCCACCAGGCAGGTGACAACACCAGGCAGGTCTTTAACCTTATTGAAACACTCAATAGAGACCATCTCCCATCAGTGATTTTAAGCCTTGATGCCGAGAAGGCATTTGATACATTAAATTGGAGGTATCTATTCTCCCTACTTACTCATCTGTATTTGAAAGGCCCCTTTCTAACAGCACTACAAAATCTTTATAGTCAATCTTCAACTTACCTAAAGCTCCCTGGACAAGCTAATAAACCTACCCAATAACAAATGGCACAAGGCAAGGCTGCCCTCTTTCACCTCTACTGTATGCACTTAGTATTGAGCCTTTAGCAGCAGCGATTCGACTCAATCCTAATATTTCCGGTGCCCCAAATAACTCAACAAAATTTAAAATTGTCCTCTATGCGGATGATGTTATCTTAACATTAACCAATCCTAGTATATTATTGCCCAATTTGCATGACCTTATAAGGGTTTTTAGTACTTTTTCTGGTTACAAATTAAATCTAGCTAAATCAGAGGCTTTATCTCTCAACGTGGCCCCAGCAGATCTGCAGGTGCTGAAAGCTAATTTTGATTATTGATGGACTTATCACTTATTTGGGCATGCAAATTACAGCCAAATACGATTCCTTATTTGAAACCAATTTTAAACCTCTCACAAGTTTTACTGAAAAGAAGCTCGGGAAGTGGTCACAATTTCCGATATCCTGGTTTGGCAAGATCGCTGCAATCAAAATGAGTATCTTACCAAAATACCTCTACTTGTTTGAAACTCTACCGGTTACAGTGCCCCCAAAAACAATGCATACTGTTCAAAACCAATTCCATAATTTTATTTGGAGTAAAAAAAGCCACCGAATAGCTAGATCGGTCTTGACAATATCCACAAGGAGGTCTAGGTTAGAGTCCTGCAGCGGGTCGGGTACCCGCTGGTTACCCGCAAAATCCCGCTGTACCCTGCGGGTTGCTCATAGAGTTTCTTGGTGTGGGTATAGAAGCGGGCCAGTAGTTCTGCAGCTTGGCGGGTTGGGGGTCGGGTCGCGGATATATCTATCAACCCTCGCATTTGTTGTGGTAATAACAAAGATATAACTAGAAAGGGTTTACTCCCAACAACTCAACTAACCCTGAAAATATGGGACAGATTAAATTATAAGCAAGGTCTGCTGCCGCAATATTCCTTTAATATAAACTTTCTTTGAAATCCCAATTTCCCCCTGGGCATTAATGCTTCATTCTGCAAATTATGTCGACAGACAGGCCTATTTACAATAAGTGACTTTATCGGCAATCCTGCCAAAACCTTACTAATGCTACAGGAACAAAGGGACCTTGCACCACAATCTGTATCAATTTGAATACTTTCAACTTTGCCACTTTCTCTACCCATATTTAAATGCTACAAAATCAGACATGAGTACGGCCTTTGAAATCCTGGTGAAACAGGGGTTGCCACAAAAGGGACTTATTTACAAGATATACAAACTTATTGATGAGCCTATAACTTTTAGCTTAGGGCAACATACCTACATGACAAATGGAATAGTGTAACTCAAAATAACCTGTACCCAGAAGACTGGTCAGGAATTTGCAAAAATGTGCGATGAATGGTTACTTGTGTTAGGCAGAAAGAACATATCTACAAGATTTTGATGTTCTGGTACTACACCCCTGATAGGTTACATAAGCTATTTTCTGACCATTCGCCACTCTTCTGGAGAAATTGCAGAGAAGAGAGCATGCTTCATCATATTTTTTGGCAATGCCCAATCATTCATCCTATGTGGCTGGAGGTTAATAAAGTGCTTGATCAGGTTCAAATAACTCAAGCTCCCTTAGACATATCCACCTTTCTTTTAGGCAGGCCAATTATCGACATATCAAAATCCAGGCAAAAATTGGTCAATCATATATTGACAGCTGAACGGATAGCAATAGCATTCAAGTGGAAGACCCTTAATTGCCCAAACACTCAGGAAATAATCAGTGGAGGTAGTCTTTGAAGCAAATATAGCTTACTTACAGAACATCCACCCCCCCAACACCTAAAATCTCGGTCTGTTTGGAAGCTAAAAGGATTCACCTCATACAACACCCCCCACGACGTGGGGATGGCTTCATAATACTAAAGGGCACCTCAGATCTCTACTATTTATTATCTTGATGGTTGTAATATGCATTTGACTATTTAGGTTCACCTTCAGGTTAACTTTTAGTATGTTATAGAATGAACAATTCTAAACAACTTTTCAATTGGTTTTCATTATTTATTTTTTATAGTTTATGAATTATTTGTCTTCTTCTCCTGACTCTTTCTAGCTTTCAAAAGGGGGTCACTGACACCCTCAAAAAACAAATCCTCTCTAAAGCTGCACATTTATTGTTATTGCTGATTTTTATTATTCATCTTTATTTCCTGACCCTATCCTATTAATATTCCATATTCTCATTCAAATCAATGCATGGTAGCTAGGGTAAATTGGACCCTAGCAACCAGATTGCTGACACTGCAAACTGGAAAGCTGCTAAATAAAAAGCTAAATAACTCAAAAACCACAAATAATAAAAAATGAAAACCAATTACAAATTGTCTCAGAATATCCCTCTCTACATCATACTAAAAGTCAACTCAAAGATGAACAACCCCTTTAATTTCGATAGGGAATTGGATAGCAGACACGCCACATCCCACTTCAAATTGGACTTATACTACAAGCTATTCCTAGGCTCTTACTTGACCTGAAAATAGTTATCACGAATTTAATACCTATAAGCACATTTTCATATTGCAACCTGCACTACTCAGTAAAGGATGTCAACTATTTACCTTTTTTAATTGCTGACAATATGCAAGACTATCCTTTCTTTGTTTTAGTCTCACCAATGACTTTTACCTATGTATTTTTTTTCTGTAGATCCTTTATTATTTCTGTTATGCATATTTGTTTTCTTGAAAATTCTTCAATAAAAATATGTTAAAAAAAAAATCATGTTTTAACAAAAGAAATGACACACAGATAATTCTTTTTAATGTTATAGGTGTTTATAATTGTGCAGTGGTTATTGTAAGCCTAAGACTTGCTTAGTTTTGCCCCCCCCCCTTTTGTGTGTGTTTTAGATGTTTCATCTTTAGCTATTCAGAAAGCATTCATCTCTTTATAATTAAATTAGCAAACACATATCCATAAAGGGACTCCCTGCAGCATTATACTAATGTATAGGTGAGAATAAGATGTAATTTCTAATTATTGTAATTGTTAACATGGGGTCATAGGCAATTACCTAGCAAGCTCTGTTAGGATAATTGACTTTTCTCCAAAACCTCACTTACTATTGTGCTTTAAAACAAAGTAGAAAAGCTACAACCTTCTCAAGAAAAAGTATGAATATTCACTAGGGGAGAGAATAAAGCATCTGCATCTAAGATTCTACAAATGGCATGGCCATTAATAAAGACAACAAGATCAATGAAACTGAGACCTACGTTTAATGAGCACTATTCATTGAAATAATGACAATTTATTTCCACAAAATCACTACAAGTATCAATTCTTAGTTGAAATTATTTGAGCATTATAATTTCATGGCCTACTTATTGCTGTGAGATGGACGACTTAAAAATCCATGTCCGATCCGAAAAATGATGGATTACTTTTACTTAAAATGTAAATCCATAATGCTTCCATTGACACTTTCAACATCTCCTTCTTCTGACTTTTTATTCTCCAGGAAATTGCTGCCTAAAGGAAAGAAGAGCTTATTATATTGGATTGTTTTCTTAATTGCTTCTTGCATTTTCTGCCAGTTTATTAACAGAGTCCAAGTCTGTCACATTATATGACTCGAATATGGTTTCATGTTTAGAATTGTTTTTGACACATTTTGCAGTATATTCTTCTGAATTAATTTCTCTCTTAAACAGCAAAGAGTAAGAATTTATATCATATATGACAAATTGGGTGAATTATTTATATTTTGAATATAGTCATGTGACATTTTATATATATATATATATATATATATAATGTAAAAGTTTGGGAACCACTCCCAGCCTGCATTAAAATTTATCCCAATTTCAACAAAAAAACAGTGGAGGGAATTTGCAGCAAATTTGACACAGGCGAATAACTATCGCCCATAACTATTGGCCTTGTGTTTGGCATCATTGTCTTGCTGAAATGCATTTTACCCAGTAATTCCCTATATTTTAAACCAATTGTTCTTTCTTCTGTTTTAGAAAGAAAAATAGTAAAGACTGAATCTGACATACTTTTGTTGTCAGCACAAGGTTTCTGAAAAAATACATAGCATTTGGTGATTTTATAGAAAAATAATAAGTTTCAAGCACAAAATCTGAAAAAAATCATAGGATTCAAAATTGTTCTATGATTTTATTATGAAACACAAGAAAAATTCAGGAAACTTTATTGATAAATAGGGGGTAGAAGTCCATGCGTATTTGGTTGGAGTAGTTTTCATAAAATAGTAAGAACTTTTCGGATTTTGATAAATAACCCCCTTAAATTTTGACATACCTTCTAAGTACTGTAGCATTTGCCTATTGGGAAATATTCCCATGTTTACACTTAAATTGTCCTGCACGGTTTCGAGCTTTTAGGAATTCTTGTATTGGAATTATATTTTAAATGATCATTAAACACTGTATTTGTTCTATATGAGTAGCACCACTTTTAAGCAGTCTAGTATGTAGACTTAGGTTTAAGATCATTGACATTTAAAAGGTGTAGTTTGAGCAGTTTTTATTTGCTTTTAAGATTATACATTACAGTATATCATTGCATTCATGCAACACAGTTGGTCCTTTAATATAAATTTCTCCATACTGGTATGGACATCAAGTGGTACAGTATCAGTGAATACTTCTACTTTGGCATATTAAATCTTTTAAGAATGTTTAAGCACACTTTTTTGGTAAGACTACATGCAATATATATTATATTTTACTGAATTTTGTTATTCACATGGGAATAGTCCTGAAACATAACTCTCTATAAGCATTACACAATATTTAAAGTTGTTTCTGCTCATGCTATACCCAGTGTATTCAATCAATGTGCCCTAGTCAATCAGTTGAGAAAAAAACACAGCATTAGGAAAAAACACTATTACTCTTATATTTCATTAGCCATATAAAATGAAAATGTGTATTTATTCTGTGGTAGCCATCATTTTATTTTAATCTGGAAATACATTTCTTGATTAAAATATAAATTAATCATTACAAATCATACTTGTTTTTTCATTCCATCCCAGTTCTTACTTTTTAGTTCTGAAAGAACCTGGCATGGCTTTGTTAAAAAAGAATGTTGTGAAGTTAATAATACGTTGCTAAACTCCCAGTATTCTGGGAAGAAATCCAAAAGAGCTGCCAAAAGAGCTGGAAGGAAAGGTGTCCATCATTTGCCTTTACATACTCCAGAGTATTTGATAGACACACATTTTTTAAGTCTTTCAGGATCTTCAACCTGTATTTATTTACTTTTCTTTGTGCATTATAGTGAATGTTGAAAGTTTTTTTAGAACGTGTTTAATCTATGCCTCCACTTTGTTTTAACAGATGCTGTTAATTCTAGCTGTCATTCTAGCTAACATTTGACAGTCAAATAAAAAAAAAAATCCAGGTAGAATAAAAATAATAAAATGCAAAAACAAAACAAGAAACACTTTTCCAAATATATGTGCTAAACTGGATTAACTTCTGAATGTTCCGTCTTAGCTGCATTTGATTCCCATTTTCAAAACACAAGTATACTTTAAAGGAAAAGTAAATGTTTTTCTTTTTCTTTCTGTAAATTTGCTCTAAACAGCCCCCCAGATTAATGTACCTTAATCCCTGCTGCAAGTCTGCTCTGGTTTCTGTGTTATCAGCAGCTTGTTTCCCCTTCTTCCTGGTGCAGAGTGAAGCCCAGCCCCTTAGTTTACTGAGCTGTCCATTTGCTGCTGTTCCACAATAGAGAGGAAGAGGGAGCCAGTGTGTGCATTAGTAAGCTAGTTTCCCCAAGCAAAAGCTGCTACACACACTGCTCTCTGCTATGTCATAGTATGCAAATGATCTTCTGGACTAGTCCAAGATATAAGGTCAGCTCAGAAAGCTAAGGGGCTGGGCTTCACTCTGCACCAGGAAGAAGGGGAAACAAGCTGCTGATAACACAGAAACCAGAGCAGACTTGCAGCAGGGACTAAGGTACATTAATCTGGGGGGCTGTTTAGAGCAAATTTAGAGATAGAAAAAAAAAACGTTTACTTGTTCTTTAACATACTTGTGCACAGTCAACAGCCAATTCAAGTATAATCTTTTATAGAGAAAACAAATACAATCAAAGACACAATAAGCCTCTGAAAGCTTTTAAATTGTAAGATTTTTCTTTATTAGCCATATGCCTAAATACAAATGACATGTATAGAACTTTGGCATGCCTAACTCTTGGCTTGTCTTTTCAGTGGAATGGTGTCAAAATAAAAAAGGGAATAGCTAGAAATAAATACCACATGGGTGCTATGCAAATATGAATAGTTTTAAGATATATTTAATAGGGAGGCACCAAATCCAAGATTCAGTTCAAGACTTGGCTAAATATGAGCAGTATAAAAGTTTGTATTAATTCTTATTTTTCAGTTGAATCAATTCCAAAGTCATTTGAACTGAAAGTGCTGGGCCTTAGAAAAAAGCAATCTCTATGCATAGGGTGCAATTTTTATACAAATTATGGTTTGGATTTGTTGCATCTTTCATAAAGTATTCATTTGTTGACTAAAATGTGCTTCTGAGCTTAACTGGGGGAGGAGCAGTTGGACTAGAGGTTAAATGATTAGCTTTTGATGTCTTTCTAGGAGCTCCTTGTGACTTTGGATATACTGTATCAAGTAATCTCTTGGGGGCACATTTACTAAAGAGGGAAGTGAAAAATGCTGGTGACAATTCACCAGCATTACCACCCGCAGGGACTTTGCTAATTTACTAATTGGTGCAGGCTTCACTTCGCTAGTGAAAGAGATAGACACCAGCAATGATTCTCACTCTATCACCAGGCAACTTTTCACTCTGGCAAATGGACGTTACTCCACAAATTCCCAAAAATGCAGATTTTACTGAATGTTACCTTTTTCACTAAACTTGCCTTCAATTACTCACATCATATTCAGTGAGTGGAAAAAGCATCTAAGTTCAAAAAAAGCTGGCGTCTTTTCCTTTTTTTAGGTCGATAGGCTGCAAAAGTCATAAAAAAAATTTTGTGTAACCAGATTTTCTATCATAGGGAACATTTAGGGACAGATTTATCAAGGGTTGAAGTGAATATTTGAATTAAAAAAATTCTAACTTCAAAGTTATTTTTGTGTACTTTGATTATTGAAAAGGCCAAATTTTTATTTGAATGGAAAAAATTTGACCACTCGAATATTGAAGTACCCATTTGATATTGAATTCAAGAACGGTCCATTTTTGACTGAAAAAAAAACTTAAATTTGATGGCCAAATTTCACAGTATTTTCACTTCGAAATTCGACCCTTGATAAATCTGTCCCTTACTATACAGTGGGCTCATGTGTAGGGCATTATAACAACTGCCATATGTATATTAACCTAAGCACAAGACCTCTAGCAAATGTGCGATAGACAGAAATGAACACTAGTGCATCTTTGATTTGATTTGCTCGCATTGCCAAAGTAACGCTAGTGAAAATTCGGCAGCATCCATTGCCCAGGACGAAACTTTGCATTTTAGTAAATGTGCGTTGTCTCTGTGAATTTTCAGCTTGGGAAGTGTTGCAATGGATGTGATACAGGTGCTGGTGAAATGCTGCCGTTTAGTAAATCTTTCTGGCTACTTAGTGCATCTATAATCATTGTTTTGCTTGCTGTAAAAGTGTTTTGCATCCATTGATCCAAATTAGATATAATACAATCAGAATTAGATTGATCAAATACAGCCTATTCACTTAAAGTTAAAAAATTGATTATTTTAATAAATTTTGTTTGTTTTTTTTATTCAAATTTTCGAGTTGATGTGAGTTTAAAAAAACTCCCATCACCTCGAAATTCGACCCTTGATATATCTGCCCCATAGAGTCTCTACAAATTAGTGTTTTCATTGTCAAGAGAGTGACCATAACTACATTTGTGAAATGAAACCATATCCAAAATAATGTAAGAGACCTCACAAGTGTTTGATTAAATTTAATGTAGCCAGAAAGAAATTCTAGCCACAGAAAAAAGATCTTTGAGTATTTTAACCACTTTTGTTGGTGATTACTTAGACTACTATTTCCAGGTCTTTAAATTTTATTTGGATTCAAGTTTGTTAGATTTTATGATGGCTAATGTAGACAAGAAAATGTTTTTTTGCATGCATAGTGAATATAATAATTATTATGATTTTACTGGTTTGCTTATAAAAAATATATTGGGTTAATTTACCAACCCAAATCATAAGTTATATGTGCCTAATGAGTGCCTTGGCCTGTCCTTTATATCTGGCATGTGCTGGATAGTGCAGCCTGACCCTAGACAGAAGTGCTACCTGCATGAGTACTAAGGAATGCCCAACCTGGGGTCTATGTATATAATTCCTATAAAATCTGAACAGACTGAATCCCTAATATCACAAGAAACAGCACTTCAAGTGGGCTTTCAAAAATAAAATGTGTGAGGTTTGTGAATATTTACTTATTTATGAATGTAAAAAACTCAATTTAATACAATCATGAAAAAACTCAAATACCAAATTTATAGGCTTTAAAAAACGGAATTTGTGAGTTTACAATCTTGAAAACTTGATTTAAACTTAAAGGTTCACACAGATGCAGCCACTTGGATTTGTGTGTTAAATGCGTCATGACTCAGGGCTAATTGAAGAAACTGTGTTATCTAAAGTTATCTTAATTCATTTAATGCATTTAACCTTTTCATTAGCATACCAAAGCACCATTGTTCACAATGATGAACACTTAAATTAGATGGGATGCTGTGACGCAATTTTCTGTGTTAAATGAGAAAAGTGTGAAGTCTGAGTTAAGTTATTCTGTGTCAAACACACAATCCAAAGTGGCTTCATCTGTACATAAAAATGGCTTGAATATTGCCTAGGATAACTCCTCTTGGGGAAAATTACTAAAGGGTGAATTTTCACCTGTGAATGCTCTGCCACGCTTCAACAGGCTCAAATTCTGTACCACTACACTAATTAACCAAAATGTGACGTTATGTAAGTTGCATAAATTCATCAGTGCGAGCATTTCATAGTAAAGTTTGCTACATTTGCTTCTGCCTAGCGAAACTTTGTTAGTACACTTGCACATAGATCAATTTAAATAGGATGGGTACATATACAGATGAAGCCACTTGGATTTGTGTGTTAAATGCGTCATGAACTAATTGAAGAAACTGTTATCTAAAGTTATCTTAACTCATTTAATGCAATTAACCTTTTCACTAGCATACCAAAACACCAATGTTCACAATGGTGAACACTTTATGGGATGGGATGCTGTGATGCAATTTTCTGTGTTAAATGGGAAAAGTGGGATATCTGAGTTTAGTTATTCTGTGTCAAACACACAAACCAAAGTGGATTGATCTGTAGGTCATATATGTATCGTTATTAGAGATGTTGGTGCAAATGCTTGACATGGCCACCTATTAAAAGTGTCCAAGGAAGCAAAATAAAGACTAAAGAGATCTAGACATGCCCTAGACATGAGCCCACCCTAAAACAAATGTGACATATTCTTCAAATGGTAAAAAAGTAGTTAAATAAAAAAAAATTGTAATATAGTTATAAATTTTAAAGAGATCCCACTTTAAAATATGAAAAAATGCCAGGATTTTTTATAATGTTTAGGACTTTTCGGCATATACTGTAGGATTTAATGCCAATGACATAAGATTGAGGAGGGTGCAGTTTCAGCTGATTAGTTTGCCAGGTCCTAGCTAGAGATTAAATTGTAGTCAAAGAGGTAACATTCTGTAGAATTCAGACATGTGAAAAGTGAGTAATAATCATTCACCTAAGTGAAAATTTGACTGGCGAAAGGGCGCAAAACTTTACCAGTGATGTACTCTTTTGCTAGAGAATTGTCCTCTATGCATGTTAGTAAATTGGCGATCTCCTTGTGCATGGGATTTCAGGTGAATTTTTCTAGCGACAGCCACTTTGCCCTTTAGTACATTTGCCCCTTGACTTCTACAGGACTTTGCCAGTTTCTAGATGCTGATTTTTAACATTCCAGTTTTCAAGGTTTTTGCGTAAATCAATAAAGAGGGGAACATTTATCAAAATTGTGATATTGCATCACAATCATAGTAAAAGATTTTGAATAGTCACAACTAAGGGGCAAATTTATCATTAAAAAAATTCGAAATTTGACCATGGGAATAGTAGGTAAAGTAAAATCCTTCGAATTAGAATATCGAATTCAAAGGATTTTACCGCAATTCGATCGATCGAATAGGAAAAATTCGGTTCAATTAATCGATCGATTTGAACGATTTTTTAGATTGATTGAATTTTTTTTATAATTAAAAATAATGATTCCCAATTCTGTAGCTTTGATCTGGTGAACTAGGTGGTTGAATATTCGATGGTCGAATTTGCCTAATTTGCATATTCGAAGATTCAAATTCACATTTTTTTTAAATTCAATAGAACTTCAAATTCTTCATGTGAATTTTATAAATCTGCCCCTCACTGTGTAACCATAACTTTGTTCTTGATCATGATGTATTTTCTGGGATTTTTGCCCAGATTTCTAAATAATTAAAAATTATTTTAAAAATGAAAAAAGCTTAAATTTGCATTCTCCACTAATTCAAGCAAGATGATAAATTGTGCAAAATCACAGAGAAAATATTTCCTTGTATAGCAAAAATATACTTTCCATTGATTTTTATAACATTTCAAAAGGTTTTAGGTAATTTTCATATTTAACTCTTAAGGTTTATATAAAAAAGGAAAGACTTTTTGCTGAATCACGTGTGAAGAAATCATAATGATATATATATATATATATATATATATATATATATATATATAAATCCAACTTTGTGATGCACCAGTATCAAAGTACAAAAAGCGTTAGGGTGCAAACCCAAAAATAGCGGTGAGTTACTCCGCATACAATATATAGAAAGTCCAACTGTGTTGCACACCTTCATTAACGAATCAGCTTCATATGTTAAAACGTAGCATTTATTAGCTTTTTTATATAAAAGGCAAAAATGATTGTAGCAGATTGTACATATCGTTATACATAGAACTTATCTGAAAGAGTCCAGGCAAAAAATAGCGTTGTGACACCCACGCGACGTTTCGGGACTATTTTTTTCCCTTTTTCAAGCGTATATCTCGTGTACAAGCAAGCTAGGACTCCATGTTACAACTCACCTATCCGTGAAGGCGGAAGTGACGTGTCGGGTCAACGCGATGATGCATCTTAAATGAAGAAAAGACCAGCGCGTAAGCCGACACCTCACTCCGCCCCCCGGTAGCTAGGACAATAGTCATAGTAACCAGTTTTAGGTAAAAGTATGTATAAACATAGCTCTAACCGCACTACTATTTTTCGCACGGACAATAAACCCTCAATGATCGTGCATAGAAATTCAATTACATGCCAACACTATATAATACAGAATTTGAGCAAAGTGAAAGAATGTGAACATACAGAAATTTCTATTAAAGAATATTATAAAAATAAATGTAAATCAAAATCTCTATTTAGTCCACCCGGAGAGAGAGTTCCCAACCTGTCAATCCACTTGACCTCTGCCCTTTTTAACTCCAAAATTCGATTGCCCCCTCTCTTTGGTGGTACAATATGTTGTATCACTTTAAATCTTAGGTCATCTGAGGTATGGCCAAACTCTAGACAGTGTCTGGAAACTGGGAGTGATCTGTTACCCGTATTTATGGTAGATCTATGTTGGGAGAACCTATCCCTAACCTTTTGGGTGGTTTCCCCAATATAGACCAAATTGCAGCGACAAATCAGCATGTACACAACAAAATTTGTTTCACATGTATTATAGCCTTTGATTTAAAATTTTTGTTTTGTATGCGGATTTTCAAAGTCTGTGCCTACAAGTACATAACGGCACTGGGCACAGCCTTTACATTTATACATGCCCTCCCTTCTGGGTCCCCAGAAGGCTGCTTTTCTAGGACATGTCTTGACCTCAGCATGTACCAACTTTTTTCCAATTGTTGTGCCCTTACGAAATGACATCATCGGGCATTGTTGAAAATTAGAAATACCTGGGTATGCTTCACGCAATAGATGCCAATGCCTATCTAGCGTGTTTTTGATGCCTGAGCTTGCTGAACTGTATTGAGTAACAAATGCTAGTCTTTCACTCTTATTTTGAATCTTTCTGGTGTTCACATATTGTTCTCTATTTATCTCTCTATCTAGTACCTTTTGTTTGTTTCTCTGGATGACATCATTTGGGTAACCCCTATTGCGTAATTTTATACTCATATTTTCAAAATCCTGTTTACGTGCCACATTGTCGCTTGTTATCCTACTGACCCTTGTAAACTGACTTATTGGAATTGACTTTTTTACTGCAGATGGGTGAAAGCTGTCATATGAAAGTAATTGGTTGCGATCAGTGGGTTTAGTGTATATACGGGTATCAAAACCAGTTTGATTATGTGTAACTAGAACATCCAGAAACGAAACTGATTGAAAACTAGCAGTCATAGTAAACTTGATATCAGTATGGGCTTCATTAATCGCATCCCGGAAGGCGGACAAGGATTCCAGGTCACCCCGCCATAAGAGAAACATGTCATCGATGAATCTCCACCAGGCAACACAGTGCCTGGTGAAGAGTGCATCCTGATAGACATGTTCTCTTTCAAACCAACCCATAAAAGAGTTGGCATATGCCGGGGCGACCTTAGAGCCCATGGCCGTCCCCTGTGTCTGCAAGTAATATTTGTCCAAAAATTGAAAATAGTTTTTGTGCAATATAAAGCTTAACATTTCCATAAAAAATTCAATCTCCTCATCCTTATATAAACCACTTTGTCGCAAAACAATACAGGCAGCCTTCAAACCATCTGAGTGAGGAATAGAAGTGTACAAACTAGAAACATCAAATGTCGCTAGTAATATCGTATCCTCAATAGGTGGAAGTTCAGACAACTTCTCTAAAAAGTGATTAGTGTCCTTAATGTAAGATCGAGTACTTTGTATCAAGGGCCCCAAAATTTTGTCTAATGTCTCCGCAACATTGCTGGTTAATGAGCCCACTCCTATATATAATCTTCTTAGCTGGTGCACTCTTAACAATCCACAGCTGCCTGGGTGCTGGTCAACACATTAGTATGCAGTGAACAAACAAGCCGCACTCCAAGGACTTCATTTTAAAATATAAGAGTGAAATTTTATTCTCAACGTTTCGGCTCCTTAATTGGGGCTGTCTTCAGGAGAGTGAATTCCACACAACAGTGAAGCAAATTTAAAGACATGTACAATTGGTGCCCATGTGCAAAAGCTGATGTCATCAGTATATGTCATACAGCATAATCCTGTTAGTATCAATACATAGGCTTACTTATCATATAAGTGCATATTATATGTACGTAGTAAGATCCAATACACTATCATGGAAATGTGCATATTAATAAAAGGTGCATCATCTGTGTCAAAGTGCTTATTTGTGTTTGTGTCCATACATAAATGCTTATTTAATCACAAAACATTCTCCCAACAGCAGGGAGAAACACCACATTTACTTACCCCCAGGGGGTGTGAGCTTGAGGATCAAATGTCGCCCATATCGCCCCATAAATGCAGCAACAGACCAGTAAACAGTAAACCGGATTACACCTCCATCTGACTCTGTGTATTATCCCATAGCAGTGCTATCCCTCTACCTGTGCACACAAAGTGGTGGCTCCACCCCTGTTGCCATAGGAGTGTCTATGCTTAACCCCTCTGTTCTTGCTCAGAGCTATGTAAGCGTCATGTCATGCTTCTCATCCAGCCTAAATTTACACACCAGTATAACTTCAATTATTTTCTATAGGCTATCTCCTTTTGGTCAGCGCATACCGAGACCCAACCCAATATCACCGCTTACCTGGAGCGTGCCTGTCTCCTAAAAGTATGCTTATCAGTTAGTATTGTGCCACTTTGATCTGTGCCCATACTGGTGTCACGTACTGGTAGTTGCACTGTGAACCCACGGAGACACATTCTTTGCTCTAGTCCGGTTACACTGATATGCCCAGCTGCCAATGGATCCTAAACCTACGATCCACATCTCACTCCCATCCAGGGTATCCAGTAATCTGGGAAAAAAAAAACAAATAAACACGGTCATCCGCTATATTATACAAAATATATCAGTCCTGATTCTACCCAGAGGCCTACATAGTTACTAACACTTATCCTTGCCACGGGTTCATTACTTAATAATCACATTAGTATGCATATATACAAGGCTAGAATCCAATCCTATTAGAGAGAATATAACCTATGAGTGTAAGTCACCCACAGAGTCCAGTGAATTCCTTTAAAGTTTATTAATTTTCTGCCACCATTGTATCAGTAGAAGGGAGTCATACATTAGGTAGTGTCTCATTTAACCCCTTAGGAACTAAGGTGTCCAACTTAAAAATCCACCCCGATTCTCTTTGTATTAGCATGAGTTCACTGTTACCACCTCTCTGTGGTGGGGGCACCTAGTCATATCATAAGCAATGATCATATGGCAAAATTGTGGTAGGGTATGTTTCAACTGAAGCCAGTGTCTAGCAACCGGTGGATCAGCCTTGCCACTAGAAAGGGAACTCCTTATGGCACTCCTTTGGTTGTTCGTTCTTTCTCTGTATGTCACGGCCGCTTTGCCAACATAGTAAAGTCCACAGGGGCACCATGCCATGTAGACTACATGGTCAGATGTACATGTAACTCTGTGTCTGATATGGAACCTTTTCCCTGTCCTCAGGTGTGTAAAATAAGGGCTTTGTAACATTCCACTACACGTCAAGCAGCCTGCACACTTGAAACAACCTGTCTTCGATGGAATATCCAACCAGGTGGTCCCTTTCTTAGGGGATTCCGTCAAATCCTTCACTACCAATAAATCACTGAGTTTTCTAACCCTCTTATAAGCCATGAGGGGCCTTTCCCTCTTAGAGAAAGGTAGGTTGTGATCAGCCTTGATGATCTCCCATCTATCGGTAATGGCCTTCTTCATCATTGTACTAGCGTCCGTCCACTCTGTGGAGGAAATTAGTTCTGGAGGGGCTCTCTGTTTGGTAACACCCGGGTTTAGAAGTCTGTCTTGGGTTAGTTTCTTGGCTCTCTCTAGTTGCTCATTCACTAATGTTACAGTGTAGCCCCTTGCAATGAACTGGGATGCTAGGGTGGAGAGTAGTGATGGGCAAATCTATGCAGATTCGCTTCGCCGAAAAATTTGTGAATTTCTAGCAAACACGTCGCGTCATTTCCGGTGCACGTCTTGTTTTTTTTTTTTTTGTCAGGCAAATTTTCGCCAGGCGAATTTTTGCAGGCCTTTCGCGAATTTATTCGCTGGCAGCGAATTGCGGGAATTTGCCACGAATTCGCGGCTGGCGAATAAATTCGCCCATCCCTAGTGGAGAGTTGGAGTTCTGCCGTTCATCTATCTGAGTTGTTGTGGATCACTCTCAGGAACTTTGAGTACAGGACCCCCCGGGACATATGAAGGGGGTGATGGAACTGTGCATGGATGAGGCTATTTTTATCAGTGGGTTTCCTATATAAGGTATATAAGGTATATATATTTATATTTACTTTGAAAGCAGCAAGTAAGGTAAAACTTAGTCCTTTTGTAAAATGTATAATGAAGCAAAAGAATTCTTAATGAATCAGATGTAATTTGAGATTAGGACTGGCCAGATATGGGATGCTTTGATGTAGTTGGCCATCTTAAATATATTGCAGTATATGGACAAATAATCTGTGTTTAGGTTAATACATTAGATAGCTTTAAGAAGGGGTTGTATGGCTTTTTAGCAAGTGAGGGAATGCAGGGTTATGGAAGATAACTCATTATACAAGTTGATCCAGGGACTAGTCCGATTGCTTTTTTGGAGTCAGGAAGGAATTTTTTCCCCCTCTAAGGCAAATTTTAGAGGCTTCGGATGGGGTTTTTTGCCTTCCTCTGGATCAACTAGCAGTTAGGCAGTTAAAATTAAAAAAAAAATGTTAAAAAGGTTGATTTTGATGGACGTGAGCCTTTTTTAAGCCTAACTTACTATGTTACTATGTTACAATGTAAAGCTTAAGGCATTTTTTAGTAGCTGTATGCACAAAATGTCTCAGTGTCTTAAATATATTGATAAGGGGTTGAGTGCAGTGAACCTAGAAAAATAAGGGATCATTCACAACTGCAACTGCAACTGCAACTGCAATGAACACATTGCAATTTCAAGAGAAATCATGTTTTTCCCATAATGCAGCACAAATTGGACTCTATAAATAAGCCCCCTATCCACTTATTTCCTACTTCTCCTATTGAATTCAGATATACAGTAGTCAATCGTTT
Source organism: Xenopus borealis (assembly GCA_024363595.1). Classification (NCBI taxonomy): domain Eukaryota; kingdom Metazoa; phylum Chordata; class Amphibia; order Anura; family Pipidae; genus Xenopus; species Xenopus borealis. The sequence continues at coordinate 59,287,936 of CM044438.1, forward strand.
ACTCCATTCCAATTATTTTTGCATCAGAAGTAAATTTCAGTGGGGAAAGACACAAAAATAGAAATTATTTTATCTCTGTATTTTGCACCTTATACTGGGCCCCATTTTTTAAAATAAAGCCCTTTTGCATACCGAGCCTTAAAATGAGAAAATGCTGTGTGCAAACATTTTGTTTTGTATTTGCTTTTTCATAGTTGTGTGGTGGTGACTGGGTTTAAGTACAGAAATATATACGTGCATGCCTACCAGTATCTCTGTGTTCTCCACAATTGGTTTTGAGCACTGGTGTTTCAACTTGCATCCAGATGTTTGAACACCCAGCTTTAAAAAGATCATTGCCTGGGGGATTCATTCACAAGTTATTGAAACAGGCCATTTCTTTCAGCAGAGCAATGAGTATTCTGGGGAGGGTGGTGCTGTTTTTTGGCAGACTGACTAACTCTTTCTTCCTAAGATGTAGACATAAAACTCCCTCTTTGTAAGATGCAGACAAAATGATTCACTCATTTTTGCCATTTGCAAATTAAATAGCTATGATGTAATGAGTAAATGCAGAAATGTATGGATAACATTTCTCAGAACCAGGAGAGGGTCATAATGTCTATTTATCACAACGAACAGCAACTTTTTCCTTTCAACCAGGCTGCATATTATAGAGAACAGTGATGGGTTATTTAAGATTCAGAGGCAGACAGTGATTGATTTAATTTTTGTCTTTATAGCAATTATTTAGACTGCTAAAGACAGACTGTGCTAAGTGGAAGGAAATGTCATTAAAATCAGCTTAAACTTGAAGGGTAAGACTCATATACTAATCAAAGAAAACCAAAAGGCAGACAACGAATGGGAAGCATAATAAAGTTTTATTTGGGAATGTGCAATAATGTTGCATAAATTGTCATCACCATGCAATTTCTGTTTATTTTACAAACCACAAAAACTATATTTGCAAGAAAAAGCAATACTTATACTTATTTAGAGAATAACTAAAATACCAGGCTAATTATGCTTCATAAATTAGCTGTACAAGTTTTTCACACAATGGGCTATGTATTTCTCATATTACATGAAGGCTAGAGCATATTGTGCAAAAGGTGATTTATTCGCTCAAAACATATTTGCAAACAACAAGTGGCAACGTTTCGGGCAACACAGTGCCCTTTATCAACTTGATAAAACGTAGTGCCCTTTCTCAACTTGATAAAGGGCACTGCGTTGCCCTAAATGTTGCCACTTGTTGTCTGCAAATATGTTTTGAGCGAATAAATCACCTATCGCACAACACTTCAACCTGGTGTGCTACAGTACTTTGGACTTTTGTAAGTATTTTGATCCGTGGCAAGTTGGATATATTACTGTTTCAGCACCTGGTCCGAAAGGATCTGAAGCAAGATGTTTGAGCACTCCATTCTAGAGTAGCACTAACGTATATGTGATTGGAATTAACCAAAGTCCACGGCCAGCATTTACTAGCGTCTAAGACCAAACTCCTGAAAGTTGCTGTGAGAGACAGCAGTTATTTTCCACCCATGTACATTCATTATAATTACAAAAAAAGTAACTGTTCATAATTAACAAGTAATTTTGCACAGCTCCAAAATTGTATGCAAAAAGTAGTATTTTTTAGTCCAGAGATAACTTTTATAGAAAAGAACATGTTGAACCTTGCTAAGGTTGTTGCTATTGATCAAGGCTTCTGAACTGATCCTACTAATTTAAGGTAGCTAGCTAGGAAAACTTTTTATTATATATATAAATAAATACAGTTACACTCTGAGAATCATAAAAAGGAACATTATAGTTTATAGCAACATCTAAATGTTATAGTTTGCAGACTTCTCCATGTCACATACCTCTGAATAATCAGTGGGAAAATGTTTTTATGCAAAGGTAATAATCAGTGAAAATTTGGATACAAAGGTATTGCTTTATAATGGAATCCTAATCAAATAGAGAACTGTATTTGTACTTATGCAGAAGAATACATGGTGCTTAAATTAAAAACAAAGATTTTTTTCTGTCAATGGAAATATTCAATATTGAGATTTAGCATTCAGCAAGAGTCTCAAAGATGTTTTGTGGCTTAGCTGGTCGTCGTGCTTGAAATATTACATACTTTGAATGATTGAAACTTCTTCGATATTATCCCTCTATGTTCCCTCTTTCTTAAACCTGTCTGCAGTTCTGCTCTTTAAGAGTTCTTATACTCCTACACATTCACTCAGATCTGCTCAAGCCTGTCTTCCTTTAAAACCCTGTGTTGTCTGGAACCTTCTCTCAGGCTGAACAGTGTCTTTGAAACAATCTAACCAGTGCTAGTGAAGTGAAACACAATGTGAGATAACATGATGCTATAAATAAGGAAGAGTAAACTTCTTGATGAACAGTGCCTTCTTTTCAGACTTTTGTTTGGTACACAATAAATCTAGAGAATCTGGAAGAAACTGACAGAATGCTATTACAAAGCAGAGAACCATTTATCTATGACATATAAAACACTCTACAAACTGGTCACTCATATATTATAGTCTGTTAACAAGGAGAACTGCACACAGGAGAAAGGTGGAATTAAAACCAATTGTCTGTGCAATACAGTCAGTAATTACTCTCTCTGATGTGCCATGTACATAATCCCAGTTGTGACCTAAAGATACTCTAATTTGTGCCCTAGCCAGGATTATTCCCTTGTTGCATTTTGTATTGAAGGAATATTCAATTCTCTACAGGAGGAATAAGCATGTCACTTTAACTTTTTTTGGATGCAGCTGTCTCCTATATAGAACAATGAAATACAAACTTCTCTAACTCGTAAAATAAATGGCTTTCTTTTGCTTATATATAGTTATTTTAGTTTAAAAATAAAGGTGCTTTTACTTCCATTTCTTCAATTCATCATTTGTTACATATATATATATATAAATATACATATACACATATATACATATGATATATATATATATATATATATATATACATATATAT
>CM044438.1:59305697-59348813 GCA_024363595.1 Xenopus borealis
TGTTTGACTACATATGTTCTAGCGCCCGTTAATTTAACGGGCTTAATGTCTAGTACACACATAAATAATATTGATTCCTAGTTTTACAGATGTACAGAATATTGCATAGCAGCATTAATGTGGCAGTTTGGTGTATTTCAATGGCATTTTTTAAAAAAGCTTATAAAAATCACCCTTGTTATAAATGAGATTGTGTTGCATAGTTACACAGTTAAATTGGGTTGAAAAAAATACAAAGTCCATCAAGTTCAACACCTCCAAATTAAAACCCAGCATACACACACACACACACCCCTCCGCTCTTTCACACAAACCGTATTTTCCCATTGCTATACTAACTGTAGAGTTTAGTATCAAAATAGCCTTTGATATTATGTTGGTCCAAAAAATCATCCAAGCCCCTTTTAAAAGCATCAACAGAATCAGCCATCACAACATCACCCGGCAGAGCATCACTGTGAAGAACCACCTACCCTGCTTCAAATGAAAGCCCTTTTCTTCTAGTCTGAAGGAATTGGCTCTGGTGCGGTGATCCTTTTTATGGGTAAAAAGGTCCCCGGATATTTGTCTATAATGTCCTCTAATGTATTTGTAAATTGTAATCATGTCCCCTCGCAAGCTCCATTTTTACAGAGAAAACATCTACCAGCATGGTTGTCAGCTGTGTTTTGTAACATCAAACTGGCCTGAGAAATACTTTTGAGAATCTCAAATGATTTATTATGTGTGAAAGCACATTTTTCTGTAATCTCTCCATCTTGGATGGATACTGCTAATCAGGTTTATGGTTGATGCATTACCAGTTTACCATATGAAAATCTGAAATCCTGGCAATAACATGTAACCCTTTCTTGGCCAATATTGACCAAACCAACTAGCATAGGTAGAGCATTGGTTACACGCGACTCTTTCACTCTCAGGTAGGGCTTTCGCTAAGTGGAAAATCACGTGTGATGTAGTAGAACTACAACTCGATACTGCATATGGTGTGTAATAAAGGTTGTTGGACGCCAGGGGTTCTTTGTGCAAACAATATGAACAATTTATTTACAGTAGCAGCACAGGGTATTATATACTCACAGACAGTGGTATTATAGCAGATACTTAGCACAGGTACAGCATAGATTGTGCCCTCAGGTAGGATACCAGGATGGGAGTTATAGTTGCACCAGCCAGGTTATCAATGCCCATGTGGTCCGGATCCCACCAGCAGGTTCAGGTGACTCAGGGTTAAATACTTTTCCTGCAGTCCCTATGTCTGAGGTCCCTTCACTTCAGGCAAGGTAGAGCCTGGGGGAGAGCTACTCCCTACTATCCTCCTTGATGGGGCTTGAGCTGCCCTTTCTCACTTCCCTCTCTTTCTCACCTCTCCTAGAGAGTGCTATGACAGGACTAGCCTATCTCTGACTAGTCCTCATTCACGGGGCCCTGTTCCCCGACTTGATACTTGTACAGTACCTCTATAACAAAACTTCTGGGGCCTTAACTCCAGGCTCAATGGATCTTGTGAGATGGTAGCTGCTGCAGGCCAGAGAGGAAGTGCCCCTCCCTGCAAGTACTTTTAATACAGCACTGCAGGGGGTGGGTCACAACCTGTCACAAATAATGCTACATTATAGCTACCTGGACTTTAGTCCAATAGCAGGCAGCTAGTGAAAGGGCAAGGGAAGAAGCCATAAGGGCCATGCTTCTTATGGGTCCCTACAAACAGACTAGGCCAGAGGCAGTCTTTGCATTAAAATGTACAATATCTACCACATTAGGTGAAATGTTATACTATAGCAGAAGCTTAATCATTGATAAGAAGGGTTGTTAACTCAGAACTCAGATTGGGTGTATACTAATCAGAATTATCCAGTGAGCTCTACCAAAGGATAATTCTGAGCAATGCACATCCAATGTGATCTTATTGCTCATAGATAAAAAAAATAGAGGGCCAATAATTAATTGTGGTCAGAGCAGAATGTGCATCATACTCCTCCTCCACGCCTCCCATTAGATATAACTGTGCTCCCTTATGGGTTGTATCAGATTGGCACTTTTGATCATTTACAATAGCACATATTTGTAAAGGACCCATGTATTACGTTTCCCTGTTTGCACACAAAACCTCACATGTAATAAGAGGGAATATAATATAGAAAAATATCCACAATAACAAAATATATAAATTTGTCATGCTAATGTTTCCACTGAGTACATTTTAATATAGCTTTTAAAAATGAGGAAAGTGTCGTGCACATAATAAAACATTGTAATAAATAGTTATTTTGCAACAAATAAGTAAGCCACCTTTCAGAAAGTAAAGGTTGTATGGGTTAAAGTGATTTTTTTTCATGCACAAGGAGAACAGCACAATTATTGTTTATGAGCAAAAATGTTATTGTTAGTGGCCCTAAACTATTGTTTTAAAATGAAATTGTAAAAGTCAAGGAGAGATTGTTAAAAAACACAAAACTGAATTTATTTTAATACTTAAAAATGCTTTTCTTTTAGTATTTTTTTCCTCAGATACTATATTCACAATTTCAGCAACATGCATTAACTTAACCAATCACAATTCTAAAATTAAATGATTTTTATATCATAAGTAATATGATTAATGGAAAGTACAATATTTCCATTGCTGCCCTTATTGAATGCTGGTATTTTAAAGGGATACTGTGATGGTAAAAAAAAAATTATTTAAAAATGCATCAGTTAATAGTTCTGCTCTAGCAGAATTCTGCATTGAAACCCATTTCTCAAAAGAGCAAACAGATTTTTTTATATTTCATTTTGAAATCTGACATGGGGCTAGACATATTGTCAATTTTCCCAGCTGCCCCAAGTTGACTTGTGCTCTGATAAACTTCAATCACTCTTTACTGCTGTACTGCAAGTTGGAGTGATATCACCCCCTCCCCTTTTCCCCTACAGCAGCCTAACAAAAGAACAATGGGAAGGTAACCAGATAACAGCTCCCTAACACAATATAACAGCTGCCTGCTAGATCTAAGAACAGCACCCAATAGTAAAAATCCATGCCCCACTGTGTTCCATTCAGTTACACTGAGAAGGAAAAAAAACAGCCTGCCAGAAAGCAGCTCCCTCCTAAAGTGCTGGTACATGTCACATGACCTGGGGCAGCTGGGAAATTGACAAAATGTCTAGCCCCATGTCAGATTTCAAAATTGAACATAAAAAAAAATATGTGAATTTCAGTGCAGAAGTCTGCTGGAGCAGCACTATGAATTGATAAGTTTTGAAAAAAATATGTTTTTCCTTTAAGGTGATTTACATATTTACAGATTTACTAAAACCTCTCAACTGTCGTAGATGGATTTGCAATTTGGTGTTATTGTTAATAAAAAAGTTACTTATTAGAAATCCTTAAAAATTGCAAAGTACATTGCAAATGAAGACAAAGTAGTTTTATTTTCCTGTCTTGCAAACAGCTTCTGGTAAAATAAAAGGATTACTACAAAGAGCTTGCTTTAAACAATACTGTATGTCTGGTATTGGTTATGTTGCTGTATCCAGTTATGTTGGCCAGGTAGGGTTTGGAGTTATTCTTATTTTTTTACACGATGTTCGTGTTTAAAAAATTATTTTAAAGAGAAAGGGCTATATTAGTTATGATTTCCTCTGGAGGTCCTTTCTAATTCATGGCTTCATGATTTCTATATCACATATCAAAATAGCTCTCTTCTCAACAAGCATTTATATTAAACTGTTCTTAGTTCAGAGAGAAAACATTTGAGTCTCAAGGACTTGGAGATCAAGTCAAAGTTGCTTAGTTATAGAAGGAAGCTTCATTTTATGCACCAGGACAATTTTCTCCCTACCATTAAGATATTTCAATTAGATTTTGTGGTTCAGATTTTCTCTGATGCACATGGGTTATTTATCAAAATAAGAAATTTTCTGAAAACCACTCCAAACAAATTCACATGGACTTTTCCACCCGATTAATCAACATATTTTCATGAAAATGTATTGCAAAAACTCCTGAATTGTGCAATTTCTTTCAGATTTGACACCTGCAAACGCTGACTTTTTTAGACTATTGCCCAAAAAAATTGTGTTTTTCCCTTTAAAAGTTGGATCAGAAAAAAATGGACTCCTACAAAATCTCATTCTCCACAGATGTAACATAATTTGGAAAGATAAATGGCCAGATTTATCATGTGAAAATTCATGGACTAGATTCAGTTTGAGGAGAAAAAATCTGGTGCAGGAAAAGACTTGATAATTGGAGAACTTCTTGTCTTTTGGACATGTGATCACACTTTTGGAAAATTACTCTACTAACAATGAAACATTGTTTTTGGCACAAAAGCTAAAATTGAGATGGAAAAGGGTATTGAAACAAAGAAAGAAACATTTTTTTAAATATGTAAATAGTAAAAAAAAAAATAATCAGGAAGGAGTGGTATCCTTATTTCCAGAGGGGGGACAGCTGGTCAATGAGAACAGTGAAAAAACAGAGATTCTGAACTGTTATTTTGTCTACACCATTGGTCCCCAACCAGTAGCTTGTGAGCAACATGTTGCTCACCAACCCCTTGGATGTTGCTCCCACTGGCCTCAAAGCAGGTTCTTATTTTTTAATTCCTGGCTTGGAGGCAAGTTTTGGTTACATAAAAATCAGGTGTTCTGCCAAATTGAACCTCATGTAGGCTGCCAGTCCACATAGCGGCCAGCAAATGGCCAATCACAGTACTTATTTGGTACCTCATGAACATTTTTCATGCTTGTGTTGCGCCCCAACTATTTTTTCTTCTGCATGTTGCACATGGGTTCAAAAGGTTGGGGATCCTTGGTCTACACAAATGAGGAACCAACTAATGAAGGTTCCCTTCTTAATAGTCCCAATTCTAGCAATACAACAAATGAATGGTTCACACTAGATGAAATTCAATTTAGACTAGAACATGTAAACATAAACAAAGGTCCAGGACTGGATGATATTCATCCATGGTTACTAAATAAGATTAGCTCTGTGATTGGCAAACCTCTTTATTTCTGTTGAGGTCTGGCATGGTACAGAGATACTGGCACATTGCTAATTAGCAATTAGCAATGTGGGGGATCTTTTTCCATAAAAATGATTGTTGCACCAGAGACCACCCCTTTAGACTAGAGGAAAAGAACTTTCATTTGAAGTAAGGTAGGTTCTTCACAGTGAGGACAATGAGGCTGTTGAATGACCTGATGTATGATTTTGTGATGGCTGATTTTGTCAATGCCTTTAAGAGGGGCTTGGATGATTTCTTGGGCAAGAATACTATCAAAGGTTATTGTGATACTAAAATCTACAATTAATATAGACAATTATGTACAGTATATATAGTTTGAGAGTGTATAGAGGGGTCAATGTCAGTGTGTGTATGTATGTGCACTGGGTTTCATTTGGAGGGGTTGACTTTGATGGACTTTGGTCTTTTTTAAACCCAACTTAGCTATGTAACTATGTGAATACTTACTTAATCCATGTGCAACTGCGTAAGATTCATATGTAGATAGGAAGTACCGACATCTTTAGTTTGTCCCTGAATATTACAGATGAAAAAAATAATAATTTTAGATGGTACCAACTAATATTATGATGTGCATGACATCATATTAATTTGACAAAATAAAAAAACAAAGGTATTAATACAGGCATGGGACTTTTTATCCAGAATGTTCGGGATCTGGGATATTCTGTTAACAGATATTTCTATAATTTAGATCTTCATGCCTCAAGTCTACTACAAAATCATGTAAACATGAAATAAACCCAATTGGCTGGTTTTGCTTCCAGTAAGGATTAATTATCTTAGTTTGGATCAAGTACAAGTACTGTTTCTTATTACAGAGAAAAGGAAATTATTTTGACATTTTTGAAATATTTGGATAAAGTGGAGCCTATTCTTTAATATGGAACTTTCTGGATAACAGGTTTCTGGATAGCAGATCCCATATATTTACTTGACTTCTATGAATGATGTGCTGCTACACTTGCAGTGTTTTCCTCCACCCCTCTCTGTTGCTGTTTTCAGCAGGGTGAATCATTCCAATGTCAAAGCATGACTAAAATTAGTAATATGCTGTTCTTCACATGTTTGCTTTTCAAGAATGTTTGTGGTTAATTTATTGAGTAGCCACCGCTTAAAATTCCAGTGCACAGCTATGCTCCATTAATTTTCCCTTGCCCAGCTACTAAATTACTAAAGCTCAATACAGAAGTGGTGTCGGGGAGCACTTACCATCAATGAAAAACTATGCAAGGTCAAATATTAATACTTGATAAAAAAAAAGGAAAAGAAATGACCTTCCCACCCACCTAATCTGAACCCACTTGAAATGTATACCCACAAGGTAAATTAAAACATAACTTTTACTCGTTATAAATAAAATAAATAGATCAAGTGTTAAACCATTAAAAGAAAGTCAGGTACAGGGAAATGGATTGCCTGGGGGTATCGGATTGGTTCAACCACAAAAAAGTTTGGCAATATGTGGGAGCGGCTTATGTACATGTAATACAAAAACAACCAGGAGAGGTTCATCTGAAAAGTGATGCCGTACTGCATCTTTATATCTTTATACAGAATAAAAGTTATGTTTTAATTTACCTTGAGGATATACATTTCAAGTGGGTTCGGATTAGGTGGGTGGGAAGATGCAAATCAATAGGTCATTTCTTTTCCTTTTTTCTCCTTATATAAAGCAGCATGGGAACACAGTGAAAGTTCATATATGGGTTGGCATGTTGTGGAAGCACAGTCTAGACAATTAATTAAATTAAGTAAAGTAAATTAAAGTAATTTTTTTGTTCACATAGGTTAGAGGGAACATTGCTTACCTATTCTGATACTAATATCTACCTCCAAACTAAGCTTTTATGTTATCTAGGAGAGAGATATGGAAGTCTTCCTGAAATCTCACCATAAAAGCTTTCAGTCATCCTCCCTCCCAGCCAATTATCTGGCCATGCTCCAAATCTTTGGAACTGCTGATTTCAACTTTGGATGTTTTCATAATTATATTTTAGATACAGTATGTGCACAGAGGACATAAACACTTTTTTTTAATGTGTACTCATTTAACTCAGAAAATTGCGTCACAGCATCCCATCTAATTAAAGAGTTCACCATTGAAAACAATGGTGCTTTGGTATGCTAAAGAAAAGGTTAAATGCATTAAATGAGTTAAGATAACTTTAGATAACACAGTTTCTTCAATTAGCCCTGAGTCATGACGCATTTAACACACAAATCCAAGTGACTTCATCTGTATTAAGCAGAGGATGGTTCCATCACAGTTTGCACATTCACTGATGACAAAAGTAATGATACAGTATTCACAAATCTCATAAGATGCAACATAGAATAAAGTAACAGAAGTAAAGACTAAACAAAAGAAGCGACTTGATGATTCAGTGTTGTGTGCCACTTGTTTAAGGGGCAAATTTTCTATTACTCAAAAAAAAGCCCTCGAATTTGGCCGTAATTCGATAAGCATTCGACTATCAAATGCTTATTGAATAGTTTTAGGCTATTTTTACCTCGATCTTTCGATTCCACGAAAAAATCGTAAAATTTCCTTTGATCGCTTGAAAAATTCATACGATTGGAACGATCGAGGCGTGCGATCGTACGAATGGTATTCGAGCAGGTGATAGCAAAAAAAAAGCCAATGGGGGGGCTTCCCATAGGCTTCTATTGCAATACAGTAGGTTCAATCTGGCGAAGTAGGCAGTCGAATAAAATTTTAAAGTTAAAGTACTTCGATCATCGAATGGTCGAATTATCAAATATCCGATCATTCTATCTATTTGATACAGTATTCGATGATTGAAGTGGCCAAATTTTCATATTCGAATATCCAATAAAATCATACGATCGGAATTCGATTGAACTTCAATCTATTCACGTGAATTTCGGAAATCTGCCCCTAAGTGTTTGTGATAGAACATTACTTCCCTTGGAAAATTGCTGCAAATCAACATATAAACATAACAATATTACATCCAACCAATAGTACTTGGTATACCGCAAAGTCAGGTTAGTGCTCTTGAAAAAATACTAACTATGGCTTAAGCTGGCCATAGACGTAACAATTACGATCTTTCTCGGAAAAGATCTTTCCAAGAAAGATCGTTCGTTTCAACACACACGTGTAGAGCTGAATCGTCAGATATACAGGTAGAAACAATAGAATTCTACTTGTATCTGACGATTCAGCACTAACAATGGCGATGTTCAGGGAGCTTTCAAAGGCATCCGATCAAAATTTTCCGTCCAGTCCGATCAACCAGCCGAGCGATATCTTAATCCTCTGACGATGTCGGTCGGCTCATTTCCCACCATACACGCACCGAATATCGTACGAAAATTCGTTTCGTACGATATTATCTGTGCGTCTATGGCCACCTTTAGACTAATGTCCTTAGATGAAGCACACACATATCTGATAGCATTTAGGACCTCACCATGCTGTTATTTAACATACCTTATACTGGAGCTACATGTGCCATAACTATGCAAATTTTTGGAAACTACCCTGAGAGTAAAAGGCAATGTTATTATGCTATTTACTGGTGAAATATGTCCTCCAGCATTAGATGAAAAATTTAAATTGAGGTATGATCAACTTTCTATGTTACAGACTTTTTAGAACCTTTTGCTCTATCTATCTATCTATCTGCTATAATTTGAGTATACAATTTGGACATTCAGATTTTACCCCATGGAGTGCCCTGTTTACTTTGTTATATTATTTTCTGATGTTTTTACAACAAGTTGTTATTACAGTACATTTCTTTTTCAATTTACTGTGAGCCAAGCTAGTTACTTCTCCTTCCGTTTCTGAGCTATCCTAGTTAAGCTGCATATATAGTTACTTTTCTTTTAATTTTAACATGTCTGACTTTCCATAACATGGCCACCTTTATATGCAAGGTACCATATTGTGAAGAAAATACCAGTGATGGGTGAATCTGTGGCGTTTCGTGAAACTTTGCGAAACAGCGAAAAATTCCCAAAACGCCAGCATCCAAAAAACAGGCACTAGCATCCAAAATAAATGGACATGGCAGTTTCGCAAATTTATTTGCCGGCTGCGAAACACGGGAATTGCCGTAAGCTTGCGTCTGACAAATAAATTCATCCCATCATTACAAAATACGCATCCAACATCTCTCTCTGTCTATCTCTCTATACAGTATATATATATATATATATATATAAATATATATTATATATAATATATATATATATATATACTATATATAATTTTCACAGTACAAAAAAAAATTGAGCAAAAGAAGGTGACGCACATTCAACCAGCCATGTATATTAAAGAAAGTGAAGATGGGTCTGTATGAGCATTTGAAAACAAGAGCTCAGAGTTCTACCAACTGCAAATAAGCTAAAATCATTCCCAAGAACAGTAAAGCATGTGCTATTTACCAGTATTGACAGATGCTGAGTGAACTTTATGTTGGACAGGGCACTGATTTTACTTTTGAACAAATAAGACAGAAAGCTTGTTTGTCAAGGTTCCTGTTGAAAAATGCCTACTTTAAAAACAATGCTTGCTCTGCATTCCTTCTTTGTTCTTATTGCTCTCACGGTGATATTTATTTGTTTTAGGAGCTTATTGTTACAGTTCTTTAAACTGAAGAATAATGTTGCAAGCTGTTTTGTAGCTAGTGAATATCCAGTTTTTATCTTTTTTAAATTGTTCCTGATAAGTGTAATTTTTACAGAATACTACATTCATAAATCTAACATCCTGCGACACTCACATGCTCAGTGGGCTCTGAGCAGCTAAGCTTAGGGGATGTCGCAAATTATCAAACAGAAAATGAGGTTCCCCTGTAATATAAACTGATGCTACAGGGATTATTATTAAATTATGATGCTAATTGCATTAAATTTTTGTGCTGCCATGTAGTAATTATCTGTATTAAAGGGGTTGTTCACCTTTGAGTTAACTTTTAGTATAATGTAGAGAGTGATATTCTGAGACAATTTGCAATTGGTTTTCATTTTTTATTGTTTATGGTTTTATAGATATTTAGCTTTTTATTCAGCAGCTCTCTATTTTGCATTGTCAGCAATTTGGTTTCTAGGGTACAAATTACCCTGGCAACACTGCATTGATTTGAATAAGAGACTAGAATATGAATAGGAGATGGACTGAATAGAATGATAAGTAATAAAAAAATGGCAATAACAATACATTTGTAGCCTTACAGTAGTTCCCCATATTTTATCCCATTAGACCATCTTTTGAGTTTCAGAGGCAATACACCTGCTCACATTCAAGCAAAGTTGTATTTACAATCATTTGTTAAAAAACAAACAAATTCTACAAATATATAATATACTCCATGTGTGCCAGCCCTTCACCCTTAGCAAGCTGAGAGATAAATGTTGTGTAAAGCAAAACAGGTTAGGCATTCAACCACATAGGTCACCAAAATATGTATTAAAATAAATATCTTTGTACCTGTAATATGTACAATTAAAAAAATAGATGTAAAATAATTACATTAGCATATTTTTCTATCAGAACCCCACACAGATGTGTTGAGAAAGCTCGAAATACATAGAAGTTCACTCTGTCCGAGCCTAATATATTACACTGAAAAGGAAAGGATTAAGAAGAGGAATTCTGAGTAAGTGACCCTATATAGCAGGGCTGGAACTAGGGGTAGGCAGAAGAGGCACCCACCTATGATGCAATGGTGTGGGGGCACTGGGCAGGTGCCTGTCCATGGGTTTTCTGCCTACTCCAAGTCTGGATTAACTTTCTTGTACCGCTGTTGCATCCTCCATCACTCCCTCCAACAAGTTAATGTACAGTATACATGGGCATACTGGTCTACAGAGAGTTACATCCCCCTTGAACATTGTTTTTGCTGGTATTAGAGGGAAATGTGTGGGGATAAACAAGGTCTTATTAAAAGCCTTTGTGTGAAATCACATATATCCCTAGCCAATAATCTGTTTTCAAATTGCATGATTGTGAAAGAACTCTGGGCAAAGGTTCCTTAAGCTCAGAAACAGCCCAAACTAAATATTACAAATAAGGTGTTTCGAAAAAGAAGACTTGAAGAATTGTATTTACTTAATCTTTGTTGCAACATTAGTGTTATTTAACCCAATTAATTGTATGTCCAGTAATGTAATACTTTATTTAATATTCAGAGACATTCAAAATGCACCTAAAGACAATAAATCAGCACCAAACCTAATCACATTCATGCCCCTAATCATATCTGTATTCCAAGGATTGTAGCATTAAACTAGAACATACATCTTCAAAAGGCAGGTCTATATGTGGTACACTCATATAAATCTTTTGAATAAAATTATTCACATCAATGATTGCTTCAAATAACTTGAATTTTTTTCTAGGGTGGCACATACTCATTAGACTCCATCTGCCATTAAAAGTTGACCTTATGGTCAAGACTAATGCAGAAAGTACTGATTTCAATATAGCCATGTAATATGAATTTTAATTATTAATGAGTCTTCTATTGTGTATATATAATGTGTCATTCAATGCTGCAAATCAGCAGAAGAGAAGATGTGGATACTAAACTATAATGAATATACCATTTCTTGTACGAAATAAGTTTTAGTTCTCCTTTACATATTACAAGGACATTCAAACTGAGTAAATAGTAATTATAATAATTGTGAAATTGTAACGGTTATATTACAAAGTGAAGCATAATTTAGGTTTTTAATTCAGAAATGTCATTCTCGGCGGTTGTATTAAACTACTAATTTGGTGACCCTAACAAATGGGTTTTATTAAGAAACATAACCATCTTTATTTCACTCTGTACAAGTCCCCAGTGAAGTGAATAATATTATCAGTCTTTTGCAGTGAAAGTGCATCAAATGAAATCAAGTTAGTAACGGATCTGTCTCTATTCCACTAAGAAATTAAATTGCAATGAATCACTATTCCCAATTCACCCAAACTCATCAATATACACTCTACAATACTGATCTGTGACCTACTGGTAAAAGGAAACCACTATTTTGATTTTCTTGTAACGATCACTAACAAAGATAATTACACTTTGGCAGTTGCTGTGGGGGGCTGGTGGGCAGGCCCTGGATCTAAAAATAGTGAAGCTCTAAAGGATGAGTTGGCAGAATTGCTAATTTAATCCCTTAAAGGATCCTATGGTTGCCTTTTTCTGCCTACAAGCATGGGTCATTGTCATCATATATCAAAGTAACTGATCGACGCATTAGCAGTCAGTTGTCTGTGGTGTTTTTAAGTTTACAAGGATATTTATTTAAATGGCAATAAAGCAACAAATACACTTCAAGTTAAGCATCAATCAATATGTTTTGGTGTTCAATTATTTTGTAGACCACACACTCTGTAGATGCTACATTGAAAGCACCATCTATTAAAAAGATGTAAAAGGATCAAAAGTCAATAAAATGATTGAGAATACTAAAATCAGGATGTCTTTCCATGCCGTGATATATAAATGGCATAATATAAGAGCAGATTGTATAGATTAACACAGCAAGTTCATAAAAAAAACAGTTGCTCATCAGAACTGTCAGATTCATATGATTATTAAAGGATCCAATTTGCTACAGAAAAGCAATAGCATGACATTTAAAAAATCATAATTACAATGTTTATGGTCTAAACTGCATGTTGTCGTCTCATATCCACTTTTTTTTAAACTATTAATTGAATTGCAGAATTCTCAGTTACAGGAATAGACATTAAAAAAAGAAAAAACCTTGGTATATAATGCCTAGGGCCAGATTTAATACTTTTTCGACAGTTTAAAACCTGAAATTTTTCACATGGGTAAGGAGATGTTAAAAAGCTGAATTATTTATGACTTTCAAGGGCAAACCCTATTTGAGTATGTAAGTTACATTCAAGGCACAGACTTCCTTCCTCATGTCTCTAAACACTTAGAGGCAGATTTATTAAGGGTCGATTTGAAAATTCAAATTTGAATTTTCTAAAAAAAAATTATGGTCAAAACTCTCAAATTTTAATTGTGAATTATCCAAACTCGATTTGAATTTTAATTTTAATTTTGAGATTTATTTCATTCTGGCCCTTTAAGAACTCAAATTTGACTTATTGTCAGGAATATTAGTTTTAGACATTCAATTTTATTTATAAAATTGAATGTCTAAAACTAATATTCCTGACAGATGAATTTAGAGTATATTCAAATGTAATATAGTTTTAAAAATTCGACCTGTATCAATAAATGTGCCTCCTAGTTCTTAATCTTAAATATACAGTAATTGCATTTTGTATTATTTTTTTATTGTTAATATACGATTGGTGTACTGATAATCATTTATCAATAGCCTAGTAACAGCAACAATCTGTAACTTTGTCTGCCATACCCTTTATTTCTTATCTTTGTAGGCCATTTTCCCTGAATTTTCACATATTCACTAGCTTTCAGCTGCTGTACATTCTTACTGACTTAGGTGTACCTAATTATCTGTATTTTTAAGGTTTAGACACTTCCCCCTTAGATGAAAATTAGCAGTGAAGAATAGACCATGGGGGTCAATTACAATGACCCCAGGCAGTAGTACAAGATCACTGACAGAGCCTCTAGTGATATGAAGATTAAAAAAGCTCAACTGAACCTGCAAAAGGTTACCATTGTAGGACCTGCACCCAAACCATAGGCGCATCATCTTCTGTACGCAACTTCTTTGCACATCTCTGGTTCACAGGCACTGGATCCTTGGGAACAGTGGAGGAGTATCCTTCCACATTCTGACCCACACCCAATCTGCAATGGTTGGCCAAATTTCAACCCAACCCCACCCAACCTACATATCACGCTTTGTTGCAGCCTACATTCCTAATGGCTTCCTAACATGTGAATAAAGCACAAGGTAAAAGGTTGAGGTAGGGAGGGGTGGAAAGGGGATCCCCTACCTACACAGGCTGCATTGTATTATTATTATTATTATTATTATTATTAATCTCTGTGCCCTTAAACGGAGTGCAGAAACTTGCAGCATTTAATTTATGCTGGAAACCAGGGTGCAGTGTGCAAAAGAAATGGTGGCTTGATCATATCTTTTAACTTTACACACAGCCTGCTTCCCAGTTTGTAAATGATCCATCACATCTTATATGAACCTTATGGAGTTAGCCAAATATAAGGCTTAGCAGAAAGGGAGATTGCAGTATAAACCCAAAGCAATCAACAAAAAAAGAATGTGTTTTTCCTCTAAAAACAATACCTATGGTTTTAATGAATAAGAGAAGCTTTGTAAAATGTATTTATTTGTGCAGACTACTAGATTCCCTTTCCTTTATTCAGAAGCAAATACTTATAATAAACTTATGCTTCACAGCTCTTAACTAATCATCTCTGATTCATTCTACATACTGCATTTATTTCTGTGTTTCTATTATGTCTAAATGTTACCTGCTGGTTGATTGCTACAGGTTGCTAAAACTGAAGCAATCTGTGAACACATTATTAGATTACACAATGAAAATTATTTGTAAGACAAGGTTTACATGAATTTGAGCAGTGCCTATTTTTATGTATTGATGATTAAAATGATAAAAGGATTTCCATTTACTTTGGAATATTTGCAAAAAAGGCATTCCGCAAGCAATAATGGCTTACTTACATTACCACATTTGTTACCAGACTGCATTATTATTGGATTGGTATGAGTAACCTATTTGAAGATTTGGCAGAAAATACGGGTGCACAGTTTGGTCAAATAGCATAATAGAAAGCCAAATAGTACATGGACTGTATAACTGGTTATGCTGAATATACAAGGTAAGCATTAGTGATAGCTTTATTTTTTTTAAAGTGTCCCTCTTCTGGTTACTTTAGGGCATATTTATATATGCAACCCCGATTGCAGTCACCCAAGAGTAGACACATTCATTTTATATTGTTAAGCCATTCATTAAAGGTGCTTTTTCCTAAATGTATTTGTGCCATAGTGCCCGTTCATGATGAATTAAGTGATCCTATTGACACCTGAAAACCACGGTGGTCCCACCATGTAAATATGCCTCTAAAATCATGAATAGTCATTTGATAATGCTGATTGCTGCAAGTGACCCAACTGCAACTATGAAAATTGTTAGTGCAATTGCTTGTGATTAGTAGAAGTATGTCCATGCTCGTGTTTAATGGATTACACAAAAGCGCTTATAATGAATCTGCAGGAGGACGCTATTGTGTTGAGTGCAATTATGAGCCTGGACAATTGTGCTGAAAAATAATATATACAGTATTTAAGACTGTGCTCTGTGGTCCGTGGTTAAGTGATGCCTCTGAGGAAGTGCAGTGAACTGCATAAAATGTGTAAGGCCTTTGTTTTGTGTGTTTTGAATTCACTACATTTCAAATATATCCACTTACTTATAATAAAATTGTTTTTAAAGAGTGGTTGTGCTCAGCCAAAGTCTGCAGTAGACTCCATAATAGCACCTGGACTAACCAGTGAATCAGCAGTAGAAAAAGAGAGAGAGACCCTGTTGGGACTTCAAGCAGTGAGAAGAGGGCATGAATGAAGGAGCAAGAGGATTAAAAACAATCATAATGACAAAAAGCGAACAGAAGAACGGTTAACCTACATGCAAGAATAAGACTGAGTAGAACGTGCCTCTGCTCATGTCTATGGCAAAAACAGAATAGTGGAGTAAGCTAATCTGTCAACATCTTATGCGTGTATGATATGATGATGATTTTTATGAACCCTAGAGAATATTGTAGTAGGTTACAAAATGAGCTGGGCCTACAGAAGAGCAACAAAAGGGGTTACCTAACAGTAATTACTGGGGTGACCCCCTCATTGTATTTGACACATATACAGCATGTCAGAATAGCATACAACCCAGAATTGCCAGAATTACCATTTTAATAAAGGTATTTTCACAGTCACTACAAATATCTTTTCCAGTTGTCTTTGTTGGTGACTGACAATAAACAAAGCATACATTGTGTTCCCTAATGAGAGAAGTGACTAGTACAAGGAGTACAAGGAGAGCATTTACATTTTATACATTTACATTTTTTTAAACTGTCATTATTAAACCTGTTATGTTTAGGGAGCTGTGCGCTATTTGTATAAATAATTCTATAGTGACAACTGTCAGAGCTTATGGGAACAAACGGTTTGAATTGAGTTGGAAGCGAATCACAGAAGAATGGTATTCCATAACCACAATACACTTGTATTACTAATTTAGACATATATGTCTAACAGACCGTCATTTGCATCTCTATAACGCTATAACTTCTACTCACTGACTGTAGTCAGTTTAATCTTCTTCTCCACCTCCTATTCCCCAATTGTGCTAATGGTCCCTTCATCCTCATTTCTGGTCTATTGCCTTTATTTATTTTGTTCCCTTTATACACTACTTTGAGCATTTGTACTCTCAGCAGAGCTTTTATTCTGGTGTTTTCTTTATTAACTGAAATTCTTGAGGCAGAAAGTCCAAGAATTGTAACAGGTAATTTTTTTTGTAAATCCATTTTTCAGTTGACATTTAAAAAAAGCCTCCAACATTGCTATTATTGTATTCAAGATGTATAATTTGTTATTAAAAGGGCAATTGTCAACTTGTATCTTTTTTAATGTAATACTACATCAATAATATACACACAGAAATAAATTTTATGGTTATAGGGTAAAGAAAATGTGAGTGTTGATGTGATCTAGATGGAAGAAAGGGATAAGATAGCCATAAACTGGACAGTATTGCCTAAAACTGTTTTTCTTGGCAGGGTCACTTTCAAACAGTTAGTGACAGCTCAATGAAAGTACACAGAAGTATATTTCTACAGTTTTTCTTCTATGAAAAAGTGCAGTCCCACTGCATGCACTAGCCTCCATTGTGATACTGCTGCCTCCACCTTCCAGATATCAGCATTAGTAAGAAAAAAAAAATCACACATACCTGAATACTAGTTAACTCAGTGTTTCATCTGTTCATTGACTTCATTCCTGTGCTACGACTGTGAAGTCATCCCCCAACAATATGTCACTTCGCTTTGACATTTAAGGGATCAACCAATCACACTTATACTTCTGAAAGCTGACCCTTTGTATTTGGTCAGTGACAAAATAGTCAGTCTCAGAGAGACTACCAAACTGATAATCATGATGTCCATAAAGAATTCAGCAGCTGTAGCTGGGCTGGTCATATGACATTGCTTTGTATAGCAAAGACTTCCATTCTGAGCTCCATTAACCAAAAATGTAAAAAAAGAGACGTATACCTCAATGTGTCAGAAGCAATAGAAGTGAGCATAGAAACATTCACTATCTTTATTATGCCAGCTTTGGCATGTGTTTTAGGGAGCAAGAGGGAACCATGTTCCAGTATCATAACAATTAGCATTAACGCTTACAGGGATATAAGGATAAATATGCAAGTTTATGTTAGAGAAAAGCAAGTTCTGTTCTGCAAGAGAAATGAGACAAAGCAAGCTCTCCTGAGGTACCAAATATGCAAGAGCATGGGCTGAACCCTAAGGCTATTCTTGTTAAACTTACAACCACTGCTTCTTTGGGGATTTCTTTGAAAAATGTTATTACTTTGACCAAAACAAGGTAACACATTTTACAAAGTGACACCGAAACAGTTGTGCTGTTCTAAGAAATAAATGGTATTGTCATAACATAGAATGTTGGGTGCACATTTAAAGATCATTACTATTGACTTCAAGCACACTGAAAAGGGAAGATTTATCAAGGGTCATATTTCAAAGTAATTGCCGATTTTTTTAACTCCCATATCTTAAAATCTAAGATTTTTTCTGTAGGTGAACAGGCTGTATTTGAATCATTCGAATCAAAGTAAGATCGTGTTCTACCTACATTACTTCGATTCAAAGTTTTTTTTAAAAAAAGTCGACCAAATGACTCCAAATAGGGTTTAGGAGGTAACCTTAACTTAAAGAGAAAGTACATGATAAATGTAGATATTCGAATACTCAAATTTTTAAAATTCAAATCGAATCGAAGTAAAATAAAATTCTACTTGAACATCATGAGGCATATTTATTAAGGGTAGAATTTTTTTTAAAAACTCACATGAATTTCAAATGAAATTTGAATATCCCATTATTTATTAAAAAAATCAAATATTTAAAACTTGGACGAACTCTACAGAGTTGAAAATGCTACAACTCTACAGAGTTAAATGCTACAACCCGCTGTAATATGTATCCGCACTGTGTGATGTAATAAAGCCAATTTGATATTACCAACTGTGTTCATCCTTTCGAGCCGGAGCTGCAAACGAACATTACAGTTTTGCATGATAAATCTGTAATTGAATTTGAATTTTTTTTAATTAAACTCGAATCAAGTTTAAATAATTTTGACAGTTTTGACCACTGTCTTTTTAACTGACTCTGGCACATCTAGAAATATGGAATCTGAGGAATGGTACCGGATTTAATCTCATTGGTTTTGTCCAGTCCTGTGCTGACTTTACATAAATAATATCCTAGCTAATGTATTTAATGTATAAAGTATTTACAGTACCAAATAATTTAACTTTGATGCTGAGTTACATAGTTATTGGTGAAAAGAATTACATGTCCAATATATCTTTTTTTCATGGATATCAATGAATTCCCTACGCCCCTTTCTGCAGGTGCAAACGACTGTTCTAACTCTATTTGTGTGAGTTTATGGACTTCATTTAAATGTTTCCTGTGCCAGTATAATGTGTTCACTGACATAGCATGATTTGAATTTTTTACTGGCAAGGAATGGCTTGCTGCCAGGAATATATATCATCAACACTAAGTTAAAAACAATTCACACAATCCCCAGAGCATCAGCTCAATTCAATTCCTGTCTTACAAGACATAAGCTTGTATTATAATACATTGCCTGATAAACACAAAATACACTTTTGAATTGTCCTATTTCATTTGGTTGTTTGTAATGCAACTCTGCTAAACACCTCTAGTCAATGCCAGGGTCACATTGCTACTGACAGTTGGACAAAGCTAAAACCTGGAATGATGATTGCGGGGTGTCATGGTTTCTGGGATACAATTTGGTAAAATGTCTTTATCTGCAGTGGCCTGATGTTTTGTAAAACTGCAATTCATTTGTTGCAAGATATGAAATCTAAAATATGACACAGCACAATCCTTCATCCATCAACAGTGTCATCAATCAAGAGCCTTTTTGCACAAGAACAAGTCAAAATATAGTTCATAAGAAATGTAGAAGAGTCGCAAAAAGCTAAATATATCAGTCATTGGAATATTTACTATAAGAATTGTGTAATACAAAATGATACCGGTGCAATCAGAGGTGTCAGCAGGTTAGTTAGAAAATAAATATGTATGGTGTATTTAATCTCTGTTCCAAAAAGGAGATATTTTAAAAATAGTTACTGTGTAATGAATGAAGCCTTAATGACTTTGGCAATAGATGGTCTTTATTAAAAAGAAAAAACAGTTTGTGAATTACAGGAAATCACCAATGAGCAATGTGCGAGAACCATCAATAATTTCAGGCAGCAGTGAAAATCATGTGCACACTAAAAAGTAATTTATTATTACAAAAGAGCAGCCTAACATGTTACATGCATTTTGGGGGAACTTACTCATAGGCTAAAGGTCATACCTCTGTACAGACATTTTTGGAGGTACTGGCCAAACAGCGCAAGTCACATAGATAACATTAGCTATCATCAGATCAGTGTGTAGTTTAGGTGAACCACTTAAAACATACTTTGGTGTGTCAATAAAGTGCAAACAGTGTATGTTACATCACATATAATTTTACATATAGGAGAAGAATGAAAGCATCACAATAGAGCAAAGAATAATTAACTTTCATTTAAAAAAAAAAAAAGGAAAAACTTAGATGATAAGATAATACCCCATAAAGAGGAGACATAAGAGGACTAATTAAGTTAAGACCTAGTTTAATTTAATTTCTAATTTTAAGTTGCAATTTAACTACTGCTTGGAGCTCTAGCAACAATTTGTCAGTACCTCCATTCTACCAATAAGACCATTCTATTCGACAAGAAACTGCCCCTCAACTCTCGGAGACACTGCATTGGCCTGGGTGCAGACACACAGCAAATCTTGCCATGACAACGCATAGCCACACATTAAAATCCAGTACACTCAGGCCAACACAGTGACTCTGTGAGATTGGAAGAGAAACAGTCAAATCTATATCAAAGGGATCCTGTCATGGGAAAAAAAAATTTCAAAATGCATCAGTTAATAGTGCTGTTCCAGAAGAATTCTGCATTGAAACCCATTGCTCAAAAGAGCAAACACATTTTTTTATATTTAATTCTGAAATCTTGACATGAGGCTAGACATATTGTCAATTTCCCAGCTGCCCCAAGTCATGTGACTTGTGCTCTGATAAACTTCAATCACTCTTTACTGCTGTACTGCAAGTTGGAGTGATATCACCCCTCCATTTCCCTCAACCAGCAGCCTAATAACAGAACAATGGGAAGGTAACCAGATAACAGCTCCCTAACACAAGATAACAGCCTGGTAGATCTAAGAACAGCACTCAATAGTAAAAACCCATGTCCCACTGTATACCATTCAGTTACATTGAGAAGGAAAAACAACAGCCTGCCAGAAAGCAGTTCCCTCCTAAAGTGCTGGCACAAGTCACATGACCAGGCCAGCTGGGAATTTGACAAAATCTGTTTGCTCTTTTGAGAAATGGATTTCAGTGCAGAAGTCAATTGGAGCAGCACTATTAACTGATGCGTTTTTTTAAAAAAAAAACATGTTTTCCCATGACAGTTTCCCTTTAAGCATGTGACCAAATACTGATTTCATCAAAAACCTTCAACAGCTTAGCTAGGCAAACAGACTGATATGTACGTATGTATGTATATTTTTATTTGTATAGCGCTCTTTGAGGGCAAAGCACTGTACAGCAACAATAAATTAGTAGTAACAAACAAGGGATTACTGCATTAATAAGTAACAATAAGTGCATTATTATAAATACAGTTTGCATTAATATAAAATATAATTGCACAGTGTTAAGGAGACAAGATGATGGAGGACCCTACCCCTTGGGGCTTACAGTCTAAATGGGAGGGTAACTTACGAACACCATTTGGAGGGGTAATAAAGTGCTTTTTACAGTGGGTGAAACTGTCGTATAAGTGCCAGTTCCCAGTTCAGGTGTTATCCAGGTGCTCCTAGAGGTAGTCTCTGAGTTTTGTTTTAAAAACATTGAGGGAGGATTCTCTCTGGAGAGATGCAGGAATGGCATTCCAAATATAAGGAGCTGCAAGAGAGAAGGGTTTGACACGGGAACTAGCAGTAGAAGTGGGAGGTACAACCAAGCGGTTAGTCTAAGACGATCGGAGGTTTCGGCCAGGAACATATAGAGAAACAAGAGATATGTAACGATATGTAAGACTAAGCAAGGCAATGTTAGCAAATGTATGCTTTTTAATGACACCATTTAACTGATATGACTTTTTCTGAGTTGGTTAATTGTATTAAATTATTTTGTTCTAGGAAAGCTTGTTATTGGAGTCCAAGTACTGGAAAACAACAACTTTTTTATGTGTCTCTGCAGATGTACACAATGGAATCAGCATTAAAACAGGCATATCACTTTTTTGTTTCACTACACAAAAAATAAATATTCACCGCTTTTCTGCTGAACAAGCAAACAGTAATTCACTTGCATGAGAAAAATTATCAATAATACAAAAGTAATTCTCAAAAAACAAAACAAAACTGTATAATGATAGAAAACCATCAAAAAAATTCCCTTGCACAGAACTCATTATTTAGAATACAAATAAACTTCCTTGATGAAAACACATCACTGCCTCCAATTAAGGCAGTATAATTGCATGCTTTCAAGTGGAACAATGACAAAATCTGAGACTTCAGAATAATAATTTAAGTCTTCACAAATTCTGATTTATAACAAAATTATCATTTGATCTACAGTATGAATGTATTAAATGTGAAAGGACTGCATGATGCAAAAACATAAATCACTACTCCTTCTGATGTACGTCTTCAAGCAATGTGGCATTTGTAAATGATGTCCAAATTTCAGCCTCATCATTCTTTAAAGAAACGTCTTCATTTTTGCAAAATAATCACAAATTACTGTAATAGAAAGCTGCCTGCCATTTTACAGGTATGGGATTCATTATCCAGAAACAGGTTATTCAGAAGTTTCCAATTATAGAAAGGCCATCTTCTATAGACTCCATTTTATCCAAATAGTCAAAATTTTTGTAATAATTAAACAGTACATTGTTAATCCTTATTTGAGGCAAACCCAGCCTATGGGTTTGTTTAAGGTATCAAGATCCAAATTATGGAAAGATCCATTATCCAGAAAGCCCCAAGTCCTGAGCATTCTGAATAACAGGTCAAATACCTATAGTGTATAATGGGCCATGTATATGTAGTTGTTACAGAGAAGAAGAACATTGCATCTCCAGAATTACTCTAAAAGCATGGTATTGTTTTGGAATTCTGTTAGTGACACTTTTTTTAATACTTAAAAATTGTTCAATACCTCGTGTATAAATGTAAGATACAAAATGGCTTGCTAAATAGGATCAGAGAAATGTAAGGTACACCATTTAAAGATCAACATTATTTTTTTTCAATAGCAGTTTTCAGTAGAATAATGTCAGTCAGGTTACCATGGTACCCTTTTTTTCTCTGTTATCTTATTGTTCATTTGTCTATATCCCTACTGTACTAATACCCTTCACTCACAGTAACTGCACTCCAATTACACAACATCTTTTTATCGTTTTCTTTCCTATTATTGCTTGCTGGCAGGGCCGCTCCGGCCATGAGGCAAGGTGAGAACAAGCAAAAAGCTGCCTCTTGTAACTTTAAGAGCTGAATTTTCCGGGTTTAATTGCGCTCAATGCACTAGGGATACCCCCTTTTGACCCGCTCCGACGCTGATTTTTTAAGGGAGGCAGCATCGGGGCTGCTACCTCAGGCGGCGGCAGCCCCAGAAATGGCCCTGCTTGCGAATTTCCAAATTGGCGAAAAATTCGCAAAACGAGTCACGTCACGTTTTTGACGTGCATCGCATGGTTTTTGATGCACGGTGCGACATTTTCTGCGCGTGTCTCGTCATTTTCGGCACGTGTCTCGTTTTTTTTTTACGTCACCAAATAAATTCGCCCATCGCTATCTGTTTCCTTTGATCTGGTTGTGTTACTTGATTCCCCAAACCATGCTTTTAACTACTATTTTTGTTATAGCAGACAACACCCTGATTCCATTTTTGCCCCTACCATCTTATTATTGTACATTTTAGTTTCCACCATGTAACTTATCATTCCCTCACACCCTTCTTTTGCAGCTAACACTGTGTCATCTTTTTGTCCCATATCTTTTCCCACTGTCATTACTTTTCTTAGTTTCCTGTTTGTCTCTTGTATTTCTTCTGTCTTCTGACAAACCCATTCATCATGCTTGATGATTATTTCACCCTAATAGCAAAGTATGACCTCATAGTTTGGGTTATCAAGGCCTATATCCTGCACACATTTCAGTAGTAACAACTCTTTATCTTATATTCATTACGGTCTGCTTATTTTCTGTTGTCACATAGCACCATTTACACCATTAGCTTTCTGACCACTCCTATCTTCAGTCTGAGCTTTCTAACAAAAACATGTTTACACACACAAATATATTTAGATCTAGAAAATGTGTGTATGATACAGCTCTCTATTAACTTTTCTTAAATGATGCCACATTTACCATAAGGGCACAAAGAGATATACCTTCAGAGATTTGTTTAATTGTAGTGCTTAGTTCCACAACAGTACACTTTAAAGGGTCTGTTGTACAGAATGACTTCAAATTTAAGGGGCCAATTTACTTAAAATGGGATTTCTATTTTTTTCACAAAAAATATTTTTTCTCTGCATATTTGCGGGGTTGTCTAAAATGCTAATTTTTAAAACCATGAGGCTGTGACCATAAAATACATACAGACAAATACAATAGGTCCTCTGCACTAAACCCATTATCAATATATTTAAGATATTTAGCCATTTTGTGCATACAGCTACATATATAACTAATACACAGGGAATAGTTTGCTTCAAAGTGAGGCGGTATATTCTACAACACTACTTAATCATCATGTAAATAAACATTTCAAGGACATTAATATGTCAAACTGTATTTTCATTTAACTTTTCTCCTTTTCAACTTTTGCAATAAATAACGTATCATTTCTGCAATGATAATTTATCTTAATTTTTGAGCCAAGTATTTGGAGTGCTAAGTCTGCCAAAAGGCTGTTTCCTCACATTCCTTTATCTGTACGTGCAGCATATGATAATATATTCTGAATCCTTATCAGGTGTGGAAAAGTCATTAATGAAAATGGCAAGCTTATTTCATCTAAATTTATAGCATGTCAAGGCCATCTAGTATTTAAGGATTGTCCTCAACTTACATCTGTATATAAACTTAGAAAAGTTCAGTGCTATGAGACTGGGAATAAGACCCACGAGAAAATATGCAGGCTACTGTCTTTTAGATTTTGGACCCACTCATTTGAGAAGATAGGAAAACCTTGACATAGACTAATATGCAAAATCAATCAGCAGCAGTAGGCCAGGGAGTAATTCCAGTATCCCAGAATAATAACATTATTTTTAAATCATGGAAACTGGACTTGTCAAATCCTTGTTATACGGCAGAAGTCCCTTTGGCTCCATGTTGCAGAAAGGAGAATCACTATAAAACTGAATGCAATACTAAATGTATTATAAGTGCCAAATTTTAAAGCTGTTAATATGTACCAAGGAAAAGATATTGGTAATACAGATATTTATACATATTCTTGTTTCTTTCATGAGCAATACAAGATGTAAAATATGTTTAAACATGTATTATACTACAGTATATGATCAGTCACACCACTCTACTTTCACTCTGGATATCTGGTATGCCCTTAAAATCAAGGGTGGTACCGGGACAAATTGATCTCAGAATGTTTGAGAAGGAGAGAAGTGCAAAGCAAGGGCCAAAGCAAACTGTTGTAAAAACAGTATAGGGAAGGTCTACAAATAAATCACAATATTGATCTATAAAACACTTAGGGGTACATTTATTAAATGTCAAATTAAAGTGGCATTAGAGATTTTTGAAACCAAGATTAAACTCTATGGGGGAATTACAGTATAATAAAACTGGCAAAGAGCAAAACTATGCAAATAAATATTTGCCTGTCACAGTGTAATATTCTTAATAGTTTTGTTAACTATTTTGTTGCAAAAAATGGCTTGTGATTGTGAAATGTTATCACATACTCTGGCAAAAGCAATTTGGCCACAAACTTTGCAAGTAAGTTGTTGAGGTCTTTAATCATTCAAAAAATGTGGCAAACATGGTTGCTAATGTTTTTACGCTAATGAAACAAATAACACTGCCCCATTTTTTAATAAAACCACAAATGCCATAAACATTATTAAAATACCTAATTAAACTATAAAAAGAAGTATGAACAAAAAAAAATAAAGGGAAAAAAATAAAGGCTTTCCAAAAACATTACTAGCAAAACAAATCTGAAAACCTTAGGCATAAAATAAGGTCAAATAGTATCAGAGCAGCTTCCATTGACTTCTGTAGGACTCCAACAGCTCTTGATTGCAGCTGTTTTAGAGAAAAAAAATATTTAAATATATTATATATATTAAATATATATAAATAAATAAATAAATATTTTGAAAAAAATCAGCTCTTTATCTAATAATAATAAATCTAATAATGTAAAAAAGTGGCCGTGTTGTGATTCTGACTCCAATCAATTGCTCCATATTTACTAATGAAAGTCATTCCAATTGATTTCTGCAGAAGTTTTATTGCTTTATCTATATGGAGCGATCTCTTAACACCAGAATGATTTCACCTCCACTTTTATACACATCAGCCACAGGTTAATAGTGTAATAAGCCCTGCTGCTTCATTAAAATAAATATGGTTAAACTGACTCAAGCTTTACACTTACCCTGCTATATATTTTTCTGTCTGGAAGTGAAATTCAGCATTTTCTATGGACCATTAAACAAATAAGGACAGGCCAAGATTTAATTTCTAAGAGATAGGATACTGTCCCACATTTTATCTAAGAGCAGAGGAGACCGTTTAAAATATAAGAGCAGGGCTCACCCCATTGCTTGTGCCTCTACATCATTCAGATTTTAATTATTACTTTCTATCCATATGGTGCGTGTTGACCCTCTAAAATTAATTGATGACAATAATTTTGCCTGTCCATTTGATTGTGTGGCTGTTTGAGTAAGGAATGGTTCATTAATCTGGGGTTACTAACAGCTTTGACATTAAAACTTGTTAGATCTGAGTCTGGATCACTGTAAAAACCTATTCATCAAAGAATTGTAATTAGCAATATGACAAGAGTTTAAAGACTTTT
This sequence comes from Xenopus borealis, assembly GCA_024363595.1. Taxonomy (NCBI): domain Eukaryota; kingdom Metazoa; phylum Chordata; class Amphibia; order Anura; family Pipidae; genus Xenopus; species Xenopus borealis. The sequence goes on from CM044438.1 coordinate 59,332,166, forward strand.
AACCTCTGTTTTTCTTGAACAATTAAATTAAGAATTTAATTTATGATAAAATTGTAAATCACAGTGCTTTCCTTTCCATGTAGAAAGCAAGTGATTACAATACAGGTCTGTGGGATATTTATTGGTTGGAGCTGCCATACTGTTACTTATTCACGCAGGTGGTGAAATTAACAGAACATAATGTACAGTACATGGCTTCTATGTAAAACAAAGAAAATATTTGCATAAAATTCATTTAACGGAAACAGAAGTGATGAGTGAAATGAGAAATAAAATATCATAAATACTGGAGTTACTGCTCCAGTCCAGAGGTTAAGCAATTTCTTTTAAATAATGAGCATTGCCCTCAAAGTTGTTCACAGGATCTCCCCAACTTGTATGTATGTGAGTGTATCTTTAATAATAAAGTCCTTTTAAGGAGCTGCAGTGCCATATAATGCATAACAGTACAATATGGAAACTGGGAAGAGAAGTCAGACAATAATGCATACAAGTACAATATATATAAAAGTACAATATATAAAGTACACACTGGAGGAGAAGTCAAACAAATATAAACAGCGCACAGAGCTCATATAAGGACACAGAACTTAAGGACACAGTCGGAGGAGGTCCCTGCTCCATAGAACATACAGTCTAACTGGTTGGGTGCACAAGGTAAAAGGTAAATGTATTGTCCAGTAGGTACCAGGACTAGACTAATGAATAGACCAATCTTGGATGTTTATAGATTGTCTTTTGCTTGCAAGTGGCTCTACTTTACATATTCAGTTTTCTCTGGGCTGTTGTTGTCAATGTAAGTTTAAAGTAGCCAGGAATGGTCAAAAAATAGAAAGTACATGATGTTATGGGGTTGATTATTTTTTATTCAACTGTGTTGAAGCTATTACATCATACATATTTTTTATCAATTGTGAATCAGTTTTGCATTATGAATTTTAGATACTATTATATATACTGTATAATGTGTGACAGTTCATAACAGAAAAAAAAACATTGGGTGCTACAGGAGGCTTCTTTTGAGCACACACCACCAAAAATATGTGGTGGCCTTGGGCTAGTACAGGAAGCCAAAACAAAATATTTAGCATATACTATAGATTGCTTATTGAGCTTTATAACGTCTTTAATTTAAAAAAAAAAGAGAGTTCAGGATCCACCAGTTCCCTTGACCGGTCCCTTCAACAGGAGTGCTTCAGATGACCTTACAGTGTATTTGAGGATCATGGATCTCAGTCTTTCCTTTAGGTTATGCACTCTTGAAAATAGCAAGATGTCAAACACAAAATTATTGTGTACATTTTTAAATTGTGCATATGAATAAAAAATGCTATTCCACATAAGAATAGTTGAAAAATTGCTTTCAAACCCCTCTTCCTTAGTGATGGGCGAATCTACCCCATTTTGCTTCGCTGAAAAATTAGTGAATTTCCAGTGAAATTTGTGGAAAAAATTCACGAAACGAGTCACGGTATGGTCAACTTTGATGTGTCGCGTCGTTTTCGAAGCGCCGCCTTGTCAAAAATGATGCGTGACTCGTTTTTTTTTATGCCAGCGAATTTTCGCTGGCGATTCGCAAATTTATTTGCCGTTGGCGAATCGCGGGAATTCGCAGCAAATTCGACCAATCACTACTCTTCACTTGCACCAAGTGCAGCGAATTATAAGGTAAAGTACACAAAGTGGGCTGGGGGGTTCCAAGCCAAAGTCTATCAGAACCTTAATCCCTTGCCAATTGCATGTTTGATTGGAGTATATAGAAATATAAGTGCAGCATTAGCACTCAATACTAATCATAAATAAACTTCCCAAATTCTAGCTATTGGAAGCATGCAGTATTTAAATACTGTAAATGTGTGCCCAAGATATATCTATGTACCCACATCTTTATATCCTGGGATTGAGTTCCGAGTTTTATTACTGGGGGTTGACCCTGCTTTCAGGGTTGAGATTTCGGAAAGAAAGCATTTGGAGGAGAAATGTAAATATGTCCATGGTCAATTAGTTATTAGGAGTCATGGATTACTTTTAAATAATGCAAGTTTGATGCATTAGAAATATTGATTAGTAAACTTTTTCAGAGAATTTGAAACACCTTGAGGGATTATGTTTAAAATGTTCATGCGTTCTAATGTTAGTAAATGATCAGTGAGCTGGCAAGGAATAGGCTGGTAAAGGAATACAATATAATATTTCTATTACACAATGATTTTCTCTGACCACAGGATTCTTTCACACAAAGGAAGAATGTGTGCTGAGTAAAAAATCCTCTAGTGACCTGGAAAGAGCTAAAATACATCTGCCAGCTTTCTCTAGTACTTCACAACACCATAGTAGACACACTGTAGAAATGGGTAGAGATGGATTACAGCAATGGCAAACAAGCACTTGTTACAAGGCATCATATTTTGCCTGTGACATCTAATAAATACCTTCCATAGAGCATAAATGAATACTCTCAATGTGTATAACTGAAAACTAATGATGGTCGAATTTATTCGCCAGGGGTGAATTCGCGGCGAATTCCCGCGAATCGCCGCTGGCAAATAAATTCGCGAAACGGCAGCAAAAATTCACCGCCGAAAAATGAACCAAAAAAAACGAGCGACACGTCGAAAACGACGCGACGCGCGTTGGAAACGACGCGTTTGACGTGTGACTCGTTTCGCGCATTTTTTCGCCAATTCGCTAATTTCTCTGGAAATTCGTGAATTTTTCGGCGAAGCGAAACGCGGGAGATTCGCCCATCACTACTGAAAACATAACTGCTAAATGACCCTAATATCTATCCATCCATCTATATTTCTATCCATCCATCCATCCATCTATCCATCTATCTATCTATCTATCTATCTATGGCAGAACAAGAGAGACAGAGAGAAGACAATTTAGACAGTTCAATGCTTGAGAAAGGGTCCATTGTGGCTCAAATCATGTTAATAAAGCAGTCTTTGCAGCAAGAAGGACAGTAGCATATACTGTACTCCTAATAACTTAGATGGTTGAGTAAAACCATCAGACTACCTACAAAGGAAAACAGTGGCCATTTGGAGCATTTATCATGGGTATGCAGGGGAAGGAATATTTGTAAAACATGGGGCCAGGGAATATATACAGAACAGTCTTTCTTTAGTAATGGGCGAATCTGGGGTGAATTCCTGCGATTCACCATCAGAGAACAAATTCGCGAAACACCTGGAAAATTTGCCTGGTGAAAATTTGCCGGCACCTCGTTTTGGACATGGGCATCTGTTTTTGTATGCAGCTGAATTTAACCTGGGCAAATTTTTCCAGGCGTTTCACGAATTTACTCGACAGTGGCGAATCGTGGGACTTCGCCACAAAGTCGCGCACAGGCGAATACATTTGCCCATCACTAGTCTTTTTATGTGCTTTGTCCAATAACACTCCTACCTTAAAATGAAAATTATTTTCTTAAGCTCATACACTTTTTATTTCTATGCTATACTGTACTTGTGATAAAAGTTTTGTTAAACCAACTTTTCTAGATTTCATCTTAAAGAAAGCCTCAGCAGGTCTATTGCATTGAGTCAAAAAGATAACCCTAAAATTCCAACCAGAAACTGTACAGATATATTCAAATAAATATTTCACACTTTGTAGAAATGGGACCATTAAATAAACATTAATTAGCATTTTAGTGTTCCCTTAAATTATTTTGTGCTAGGCATACTGTGTAGAATTTTTCAATCATGCTCTTACCCATGCCAGGCAACTCCAACCAATATACTAGTAGTAATCAATCAATCAATCAATCATTATAGCCTAATATGCATATTAGACATGTCTATTAGACATGTCTTTCTATAAATAGTATTAGAGCAACAATGCCTTCAATTTGGACCCTTTGCAATAAACATCTACTGGAAATATTACCCCATGTTCCCATCTGCCAGAGCTTGCAGCATTTTAAAAAAGATAGTACGCATTGAGGGAAGTGAAAGTTTCAGTCTGTAATTGCCTTTTCCTCTCATTTCCCTGTTTTGTGATCGGCTGCCTCAGATTATCACACTTCTGCCCAGGTGTATTATGTCTGGGTGAACTCAGGTGGTCTGTTGCAGTACAAAGAAATTAACTCAATCCCAAAAATCATTTCATAAGAAGCATGGATATGCAAATGACCTAGTGGTCCTAAGACTTCAGCTTCAACTGAGGATGATTTTTTTTTAAATTTGGGGCTGAAATTGTATACATGGCCATGATATGCAAGGCGAATATCCTTTTTAATAATTTCTTTGTGAATTTCTGTGATTTAACTTAACTGCATATTAGACCATGTCTTAAAAGGAGTGTTCATCTGTCTACAAATAGTATTAGAGCACCAATCCTTTCAATTTGGAACATGTTTGTAACAAATATCTACTGGAAACATTACCCCATGTTCCCATCTGCCAGAGCTTGTAGCATCTTAAAAAGGTTATACGCACTAAGGGCAGTGAAAGTTTCGAATGATTCGAATAAAAATCTATTCGATCATTCGACCATTCGATGGTCGAATTACTTGCCCTTTAAATTATTATTCGAATCCCTAGTTCGCCAAAATAAACCTACCAAATTGCTGTATAACCCTATGGGATGCTCCCATAGGGTTATTTCAGCATTTTTAGATTGCATAAAAAAAATTGATCGAATGATTAACATTGTTCGAATCGTTCAATTCAAACTATTTAATCGTTCAATGGAATTTTTTTTATTCGATTGAATTTCGCTAAAACCCTTCAAATTTGATATTCGAATTTGAAGGGTTAAAATTCGATCAAAAATCGATTGGTCGAATTTGAGGGTTAATTAACCATAAAATTCGACCAATAGTAAATCTGCCCCTATACCTGTATTTTATTTTAGTATGCACATACTGTACATCTTTTTCTGAATTACCTAATATTTCTACATAAAATGTATAAAAAAAATAAGTTAATAGGTTGAAGAAGTATAAAGAAGTAAAGATACCCTGCATATGTAACATATTTAAAAAATTATTAGAATGTATTTCTAATTCAACACACAATTCACATCAGGTTGCATTCCAATTATGGAACTCAGCCATCTGTTGAAATCTCAGTACATACTCTAACTGTGAATTAGTAATAGCTAGTTAGATGTATGTGTGTATATATATATATATATATATATATATATATCATCTTCATATTTCATTAGATGACCCTAAGCTGCAATGCAGTCTTTTCCTAGTTGGCATGCCAACTTGGCCCTTTGACTTCAAGCTGTAAATTAAATGCAGTTTTGTGTGAATTCTAAGGCTTATTGTACAAGTGTCTGGATCCTACTATGAGGCTTCTGTTGTTTTAAAGGGAAGCCCAAAAACTCTCCCATGGTAATGACACCCTCCTTTGCTTGGTATGCCATAAGTTTGAAAAACACAAAACAAAATAAATATAAGGGTTTATGTACTAAAAAAAACACTAAGGGGCATATTTAGTAAGATTCAAATGGTAAATTAGAATGTTTTAATATTTTGGGGAGTCATAACTCATGATTTTGAATTTAAATGCAAGATTTATCACACCTTGACCCTGGAAGCAGTTCTAATTCGATACTTCACCACCTAAAACCTGCCAAATTCATGTAGAAGTCAATGGCAAGGGTCCATTGAACCATTTTAAGATGTTAATAGCCTTCCTAACATTCAAGTTTTGTTTTATAGAAATCCAAGTTGGATATTCGGGTTGTTGATATTCGAGACATTCAAAGTTTTTTCTTAAATAAAGTCCTGTTCGAGTTGTAAGTACATTTGCATTTATTAGAGTTTAAAAATCTTATATATCTTAAAAATTAGAACTTTAATGATAAACCCCTAAGTTTGCTCAGGTGTAATATAACCCATAGCAACCAGTTAGCAGGTAGCAATGGTGAATTTGAAATAAAAGGTATCTTATTGGTTGGTATGGGTTACTGCAACTGGGCAAACAGTGCAGTTTCTTACAAATGGCAGACAGCATCATTCTTTAACCATGATAACTCTTTACAAACAATTTCATACCTTTTAAAACATTTATTGGTTTTTAGATTTTCTGAGCTCAATCACATTTTTAGAACAGAGAAAGTTACAAAAACATATGCCAAACCAATCACAAAGATGTATTTCACCTTTAGATTAACTTTTAGTATTGCATAGACAGTAATGTTGTGATATCATTTCTAATAGTCTCAATTCTTGTACTTTTTAATTATTTTACTTTTTGTTCAGCAGCTCTTAAGTTTGGGATTTTAGTAGCTACCTGGTTGCAAGGGTCCAAATTACCACAGCAAACCAGGAAGGGATTTGAATGAAGACTGGAATAAGAATAGGTGAGGGCATGAATAGAAAGATAATAGAAAGTAATAAAAGGAAACAATAAAATTGTAGCCTAAATAATTTTCAATAATTTTTGACAGCTGGGGTCTGTGAGTGTGGCAGAAGAGGAAAGCATATAATTTAAAAACTCTAAGACATTCTATAACCTACTAAAAAGTGAACTTAGCATAAGTTATATAATCGTTAGCTCAACACAGGAAAGAATCAGGAATTGAGTGTAAGGGATGTATAGAGTTGTTTGACAAAATTTACTAAAGAAAACATATTTTTTCTACTCTTGGTAACCGCATTACCCCAGTCAATGTTCTCTTATTATGAAAAGAGCTTTAAAAAAAATCACTGCAGGAGATAGCTTATTTGTCTTTGTGAAAAGCAATAAGGTTACTCATAATTTTTATTTTCCCCAGCTGAACTGTAGGAAAAAAGTTCTCACCTCATTCATTTCACAACATTGCTACTGCTTGTAACCTTTATAACAACTCCCAGTTCATAGTTATTTACAGCAACACAATATTAGTTAACTCTTAGCAGATTCAATGTTTTTCTTACTGATGCAGAGGATGAAAACTTTTTCTGTAAACTCAATGAGACAGTCAGTACATATGCCAACTAAGTGCAATTTAGTTATAAGGTCAACTATCTTTCTTGATTAAAATGGTATTTTAGAGGCACAAAGTATATCAACCATAATATAAATATTTTCTGCCAAGTAAGCCAAGATTTCCAATAACAATTGTTTTGTTTTGGATATTTTACAGGCATGATATCCACTCATTTCTTTTTATTAACATGTAACATACTAGGGTACATTGTTTTAAGGCCTGGCCACAGTTTGTAAGGAAGTGACAACTTATTTTTCATGTGTAAGTAGTTGGGCAATATTACAATTCCTGAGGTTAGCCTGTAGGGAAATTTCCCTGCATGAGACTGTATAAATAAGTGCAGGAGCTGGGCACTTCATCTTTGGTCTAACTTTGGTCTAGTACAGGGGAGACAGATGCTTCTAAATCAGACCAGGTGGGACCCTGATACTTGGTAGGGTAGACAGAGAGGTAGTGGAGTGTGAGTAGCTCAATCTATAAATGAGAGCTAGCTATCTTGAGTCCTGACAAGGAGTGAGTATTTGGGAAAAGCCCAAGGTGATTCTGTGCCAGATAGAGAAGTGACCATGCAAGGACCAGGTAAGTTGCATATTAGTGGTCATAGTGGCCCGACGGATTCCCCCATCACAAGTTAGGGCACAGTGATGTAACTATCAAGGCTTGGGCCCTGGAATACGCAGAGGACCTGCCTCTCCCCCTCAGGTGTATTTGCATTAGCATGAGTGTCTCAAGCGCCCAAAGGGTGACTTTGTATAATTCACTAGTGGGGGACTTATATTGTGTTGAGATGAAGGGGGCAGATGGCAAATAGACCAATGTATTCTATTAGCACTTGAACCATTAAAATATTTTTAAAATGCCTAATAAATATCTTAGTGAATTGCAAATATGAACTGAGTGTTTTCAAGTGTAGAAAGATAACAGAAATCGAAACTATTCATTTCCAAAACGTTTTATGAAAAAGATCTTTCTACCCAATAAAATCAAAGCAATCTGAGGAGAAAGGGAAATGATACATAATAAAGGAATACCTAAATAGTTCTGTCACAGATTTTGTTTGGGGAAACTTAAATTTGTGCTTTACTGCAGGTCCATTTCAAAAGCAAATACTAGATGCAGACATGTGGCTTTAATTGTGTAGTTAGACACAAGGACCTTAGCAATGCTAGGAAGCAGGCATAATAAAAATAATAATTACAATGTTCTAGCATCATGTATAATTCATATAATGCTTTAAAGTAATTAAAAGTCGAAAGCATATTTAAAATGATATTTTTGTGTCTGAAGTTTCTTTAAAAATTTTGTGTGCAAATTACCCTTTGTGATTGTAAAATTTTATTACATACACTGTAAATGTTACCAAAAGCCATTTGGTCACAAACTTTGATAGGAAGTTGTTATCGGTCAAAACGAACGTAATCATGTTTTCTCAACATACAATTGTTTGCAACATAAAATAGTCTTGCTTTTTTTTTATTTTTACATTATTATTAAAAAATATTTATAAAGCTCCAAAATATTCCACAGGGCTATGCAGTAGAAGGATGTATTCATCACACATATGTACAAATACTGACCAATACAGGAGAGAAAGAGGGACGTGCAATTTTCCAAGGTATGTCATCGGTATAATGACTGCGGCCATAATGTGCGGAAAGATATTTGCTAATATCCTAGCCTTGATAGTATAGGTGGAGCATGAGAACTCACAAGCAATCTCTTTTCTTAACACAAACAAAACAATATGACACTAATCATAAGGTGTAAGGCTAGATCTTCAGCAACCTGTATATACACGATGAACCATGTAATGATCCCTTGCTATGTGTCAAGCTATAGTTTCAGGTTGCTCTTCAAAGCTAGCTAATTACAGCAGTTAACAGTCCTTTAACAAACCTGCACCCTTGCCAGCCACGGCTTCAGAAACTCAGAAAATGAAAAAAGCATAGCTCAATATAAAAACTCTGCCCAAGTAACAAACAAAATATAGCAAATATGTTGCTTCTTAATTATACCTGAGCTTTACTTATTGTTTCCATATTTTTCATACACAACTTCAATTTGTCATTTATAAATAAATGCTCATTATATATATATATATATATATATATATATATATATATATATATATATATATAACATACCCTGTAGAACAAACATAGTCAGTTATTGAATAATGGTTAGTGTTTTGCAATTTATTAACTGTACAATGTGCTATCCTTTACCCAGCACAAAGATTTACCTACCTCCTCAAGCAAAGACCCTTGTGAATATAACGAAAAATATTCATATTCATACTCTGAGCAATAATGTAGGATCCTTTGTAATGCTTCACATTAGCATAGGGGTAGAATTAAGCAGCTCCACAATTGTACTTATTGTTATGCAGATGAGACATGCATTGTTAAAGATCTCATGGTTAGTGGTTTTGATGTTGTACGTGATACTGTCATGTACCAACATCCCGTAATTATATATAAATCATGTGTAACTTTTAAATTAGATATAGCACATGGTATTAATTGTGTATGACATGAATAAATATTGCTCAATAAGCCCCTGGCAATTATTTAAAAAAATCCCACAGATGGTGAAAGTTTTAGCAACTATCAAAGGACACAAACAATTTTAATGATATAACTCTTTAAATGTAAATGTAGCCACTTTAGTTAGAAATTAATTAGACAAGTCTTTTGGTACCAACATTCTTATTTTGGAACCAAGTGGATAGTCTTATATAGAAGACACTGGAGAATGCTGAGTGCAACATGCAATCATCATCATCATCATTCCTCTCTCACCATCTGCTTCTCTTCATTCTGTCTTCTTGATGGAGTTGGGTGTCAGATAATCATTGACAGTTAGACTCAATATATCATATTTGGGGGCTTCCTTTCCAAGCAGATGAACTAGAGCTCACTTAAATAACTGATTCCTGTACAAATACAATCTAACAAAATAACTGCCTTTTAAATACATTCACATTCAAATTCAAAATTCAGAGTTTCAATTCGGAGATTCCAATGATAGAAAGGCCCTTTATCTGGAAAATCTTGAGCATTCTGGAAAACAGGTCCCATACTTGTGTAACAATAGCACAGACAACTACATTTCCTCTGTTTACTATATAGTCCATTGTTGTTACACATTGTTCCTATTCATCACACAGTATTTCCTCTCCAATCAAATGCAGATACAAATAAGGAGATCCAAAAGCTCATCCTAAAGATTATTTTGGTACCCAGCTGAATCAAGCCCTTGGCAAAATTATTCTATGAAATGTAATTTTTTTTTACCTGATCAGCAAACAGCTCCAAAAGATCAGTTTGGGACCAGTTTGCCCTCAAATAATTATTGGCAACAGCCATATTTCATTGTTTGCTACTGTATTATATTCCCCCAAAATTGCTATCTTGCAAAGTGCTTTGCTTTGTTTACAAAATAGATTTGAATTATTCTGTATATACCTACATCACAAGGAGAGCAAAACAAAAGTATGGATTGCCTTTATAGTTCCAATATTTGCTGGCCTAATGTAAGTCAGTCTTGTTAAATGCTAGTGCATTGTATGAAACAAAGACACAAATACATTTCTAAACACATTCTGGGTAAATATTCCTTTTCCCTAATGCAGATATCAAGGGACATATTTAAAGAGAAAAAACTTTCATTGCTATTTTACAAGTGTATGGATTTTCACAGTTTGAAAGACTTAACACAGTATGGCTTACAAAACCTAATTACAAAACATAAAAATGCTCAGTGTAATAATGCTGCTCTTTGCAAGGGATATATCGTGTTCTAAATTTGTTTATTTGCCTCTATTCAACCCATGGAAATAGGAGTATCTATATCTAGCATATATATATATATATATATATACATATATATTATCCCACAGTACCGGCACTCAAGACAATACCAAAGCCAGCAGTGCCAGGTCAAAATTAAATTCAGTTGAAGAGAAGGACCAGCACTCACTGTGTTTCCAAAAAAGGTGATTGCTTTTATTTTCAGTGCATCTCAGCCCGACGTTTCGGTCCCACCTGGGGACCTTTCTCAAGGTGGGACCGAAATGTCGGGCTGAGATGCACTGAAAATAAAAGCAATCACCTTTTTTGGAAACACAGTGAGTGCTGGTCAGTCTCTTCAAATATATATATATATATATATATATATATATATATATATATATAAATATAGATGCTATACATAAAACTTAATTTGAATGGCGGTCTTTAGTGATGGGCGAATTTATTCGCCTAGGTCGAATTCGCGGCGAATTCCCGCGATTCGCCGCTGGCGAATAAATTCGCGAATCACCAGAGAAATTTCGCTTGGCGAAAATTCGGCGAAAACGAGTCGCGCGTCAGTCGCGCGTCGTTTTTGACGCGACGCGCAACGAAAACGACGCGACAAGCAACGAAAACGACGCGACGCGCAACGAAAACGACGCGACGCGTCAAAGTTGACGTGACGCGCGACAAAGTTGACGCGACGCGCGACAAAATCATTTCTCTAGAAATTCGCGAATTTTTCGGCGAAGCGAATCGCGGGAGATTCGCCCATCACTAGTGGTCTTACTTACACAGAGAGATTACACAGAGAGATTTTGAGCACATGACAAGTGTTTATTTTTGACTAAATATCAACTTCAATGTTTTATAGATTTGTTTTTATTTCGATCTTGGAAGAAAGTTATAGCTGCCTTTAATGCTTGCATGGTAGAGTGCACACTTTGCTACACCTTTCTGCAGTGTATACTTGGTAGCCATACAAGTAAAGCTTATTATTTTTCAATGTAATTTATAACCCTTCTTTCCCCTCCCCATGTTTAATTGTTTCTATATGATTGAAAGTCATTTTCTGAGACTTTGTCTCACCTAGATATTAGTAGTGGTGAACATTTTATAATCATAATACTAAAATCTTTGTATTAAATCTACATATACCTAGGGGCAGATTTACTAGTCAAACATTGAAATTGATCAAAATGGACCAAATAGGTCAGTATTAGATCAAATTGAAATTGTTCGAATTGTTCGAATGCATCGTTTGATTCTAACAATTCTAATGATTTCAACCAAAAAATTACAGGACAGGCTCTAGGAGGTCCCCCTTCGGCTAAAATTGTAATTTGGCAGCTTTAAAGAACACCTATCGCCAAAAAATCTTATCCCCAACCCTAAAGGTGCGGGTTGATAGAGCCCGCATTCCGGTTGGGGATAACAGTAGTTTAAAAAAAAAATTTCTCCCCGCCAGCTCTAGTCTACTCGCACCGGGAGGGACCTCCCTGTGCAATCGACATGTCAGCTCAAGCACTTGCACATAATGAAATTGTGACATCATGCACATGAAAAAGCTGCTGCGATTTTAGGGCTGCTTTTCATTATGCACATGCACTTCCATTGACATTGCGGGGAGGGAGGGAGTAGGCTAGCGCTGGCGGGGGTATTTTTTTTTTTTATTAATATACTGTTATCCCAAACCGGAATGCAGGCTCTATCAGCCCACACCTTTGGTTGGGGATAACATTTTTTGGCAATAGGTGCCCTTTGAAATGGCGAAGTGTTGAATTAGAAGGATTTTAAAGAGACAGTACTTCCAAATTCCAATTTCCAAATTTTTTCAATTCTAATCAAATTTTGGGCTATTCCAAAGTAGCCCAAAATAATTTCAAAATTTTTATTTAAAAAATTTGCATTTTATTTAAAATTTTTCTTCGACCCTTAGTAAATGTGTCCCTAAAATTGTTCAGTGGACATGAACATGATACGTTCTCTTAATGCACACCTAGGGGTAGTTCTTGTTTGGCAAAAAAATAACTGTTAGTGATAACCGCAAATGCATCAAATAATTTTTTTTTACATTTTTTGCTCTGGTGATAAAAACATGATAGATGAAAACTATTACAGTTTCAAAATTATCTGTCCCCAGGTCTTATATAAAAGATGCAGCCGGGTCAACTAGCCTTTGCCTAAAATAATATGCATTTATATTAATCATTTCAGGTCTGATGCATTTTACAAATTCAGTGTAAGAGAAAAGGAATCTTGGCTAAGGAAAAACAAGCAAAACAAATGAACTTTAATTCTTGGGTATTATGGATGACTTAGTTGATCAGCATGATGTAGCTAGATTAGGAGTTAGCTATATTTTGAAGAGTAAGCGTAGAAGCTATGTCCCCAGCCCCCACAACATCATTAATGATCCTGCATCAGTGATCGAATTCCTCACTTTAATTTTGCAGCACAGTCAATGCATATCTGTTCATTATGCATCAATCACCATTAACCAGGATGTTGGGAGAATGTCACCTACAACATAACACCACAAGTGCCCCAGCTGACATTCATTCATATAATTAAAGTCTGATATAGTCACAGAGAAACCTTGCAGTAGAGGGTACCAGCTTTAAAAATATTCATTGATACGAAAACTATGTGCTGGCTTCACGGATGTTGACTTGGTTAGACAATTTAAATTGACATTGATTTTACACAGTGGAAAGACCATGTGTCGATACTAGCTCCATTAGCATGTATGAGGTAATTATTTACTCAGTTCCCTTTTCAATCAAGCAATCAAACCAATGTTTTAAGACTGAATTCTTAAATAATCTGTGGTTCAGATACTATACACATACTGTAAAGAAACCTTCAAAACTTGACTTACTTAGGCTTTCTTTTTCCAAAATATTTTTACATGAGAATTGTTAGGCACAACTTTTAAAATCTGGTGTTCCCAGTTCATTTAACTGGCGACATATGTTCTCATCTCTATTTTGCTTGAGTTACAATAGTTGTATGATATAGTTATGGGGACATTAGATCCCATGCTGGTACTACACCAACAACCAGGTAATTGCTTATAACAATAAGCAATTACTGAGGAACAGTGGATCAGTCAAGAAAATAACTGGATATAATATAGTTCACTGTGCTGAATGACATTGCCAGTTTTTAGAGAAGTCTGAATAATGACTTTCAGAGCAATCCCATGCTGGTCTAACTGATTCATTTTCTCACTTTCACAATAATCTCACTCTGTCCAGTATGCTTAAATAACATATACCCTCTAAATATCTGCATTGGGTTCTTTATGGTACTCCAATTTCAACCCATAGTCCAAAAACATACAGGCAAGTTATTCGGATCCTCATAATTATGACCCTAATGCATCCCATGCAAATAATATTGTAAGCAGCAGTGGGGCAGGGGTCAATTTGAATGTAACTAAAAAAGAAAAAAAAAGTTATGTTACAAATAATTTATGTATAGGGCTTACCACACAAAACCAGCAGCATAATAACCTTATTATAATGATGATCTGACTTCTGTAGCTGACCATCTTTCTTAGCTTGGTAGACACTACTTTGTGGGGCAGATTTAGAAAATTCACGTGAATAATTCAAAGTTCGATTGAATTTAATATAAATTCGAATCTTCAAATATGCAAATTAGGCAAATTTGACCATTGAATATTCGAATTCGAATGATTCGAATATTCAAATAAAATTTTATTCCAATTTATTCCAATATTCAAATATTCAACGGTCGAAAACTTACCCTTTAAATTTTTATTCGACAACCTACTTCGCCATGATCAAGCATTAGCTGAGATCGAATAAAAAAAGTTTTTCATCGAATTTTTTATATTCAATCGTTCGATCGATCGAATTGCGGTAAAATCCTTCGAATTCGAAAGGATTTTACTTCTAACGCTAGCGCTAATTCACCAGTGTGACATCAAATTGTAACTTCGCAAATTTACCAACACCGACTCTGGTAAATGATAAATGCTGCGCACTGATGAAGGATCATAATTACGCAAATTCACTAAGATGGCCATTTTAATGAACGTGACCACTTACGCTAGACGTTCAATATAATAGATAGGATTTTGAAAAAAAATTGGAAATTGGAAAGTCCCAAAAAAAACCCTGGCGTGTTTCACATTTCTAGGGTGATAGTCTGAAAAAGAGCAAAATTTTTTTGGGGGTTACCCTCCTTCCCCCCACATTTCCTAACATATGGCAACACAACTATATAGGGGGGCACATGTAGGCCAATAGGCCAACTTAATTTTTTTATTAAAGGTTTCCTGGGCTTGTGTAGTGCAATGTAGTGGCTGTAACATACACTTCTATTATACTTTGAAATTCATGCCGTATGCAAATTAGGCATCGCTAGCGTAAATTCGCTTTGCCTGGCGAAGTAAAGGTAGTGCTACTTTGCTAATGTTCGCCACCCTTAGCAAAAATTAGCATCTTATTGAATTTGCCTGGCGAAGTGCGGCGAACGTTAGCGAAGCCAACACTAGTGAGTTTTTGCCGCTTAATGAATTTCCCCCTATGGGGCAAATTTATCAAGGGTCAAAGGAAAAATTAGAATTATAAAAATTTAATTTTGAACAAATTTTTGGTTACTTTGACTATCGAATAGGCCAAAATTCAAATTGAAAAAATTTGATTCAAATTCAAAAATTTGATTAGAAAATCAAAGTACTCAAAGTGTCTTTAAAAAACTCTAATTTGACCCTTTGCCACCTTAAACACATCAAATTTCTGTTTTAGCCTATGGGGGACCTCCTATAACCTTTAAGGAGTGTTTTTGAATTTTTATGAAAATCAAATTCAAATTAGACAAGCGATTTTTAATTCAATTGAAAACTGACCTATCTGATCGAAAATGTTCTATTTTTGATTGGAAAAACACCTCTAAAAAATGTTATGGTCGAATTTCGAACTTCGAAATTTTACCCTTGATAAATCTGCCCCTTTGATGCCACAGACCCCTTTTTCCCTGTTTTAGACATCATTGACATTGTTATTATATAAAATAAAAATCTGTGTTCCCCATTGTACATTTAAAAAAAAAAACAGAAAAAAAAAGCTTTGATACAATTTTATATTTCAGAAACCTTACTTGACAAAGTGACTGAAGAAATACAGTTGCAACTGCGAAATAAAGGATTCAGATTTGCTAACTCTAAGGTATTTTGTTGACAGTTCAGTCAAGACATAGATAATCAGCTGAAGGGCCAGAGAGCCTTGAGCTGAAAGTTGTCAGAGATGTAGAACATGCTGCTTTGGGTTTCACACAGCATTCCTCTTCATGGCCTTCAAGAATTTTAAGTAGGCTTTGCTTATCAACTAAAGATATAGAACTTTAATTAGTACCAAATAAGAAATCTGGTATTTCATCTAGGAAAATAAAACTGAAAACAATATTTGTCTCATTCTTACTAAATGTTAATGTAAATACTACAAAAAAGAGTCATCTAAAAATTTTTTATTTTATAACATAAATGTGCACTACCTACAATATGTGGATTTTTGCACCATGCTGAGGCAGATAAGATGTTAACAACTGCCAATGTTCTTTCCATGCACTTTTATATTTCTTTCCTTAAAATATAAGGAAACCCCTTTTCCTGGGGTGGTGTGTTTCTCCTATTATGAAACAAATGCACAAGTTCATTGAAAAAATGTCCCTCATCAGATTTTTTATTTTTGTAGTCTAACTCTGTACTACTAACATGCACATGCATGCACATGTCTGTCTGCATTAGGAATGCCAAGGCAAATTCACTAAAAATAATGAGTTTTCGTTATATAGTTATCACTTTTTATATATATATATATATATGGTTGGGAGAGCAAGCATTTAAGGAGAGCCACCTCCCATAATACATATAGTGATACTTA
>CM044438.1:59349837-59414905 GCA_024363595.1 Xenopus borealis
TATATATATAACATTTGCATAATGCATGTCTTGATTTAAAGGTGGTATTCTTTGGTGCACCAATATAGACGTTTTATTACATATACTGTACACTGGTGTAAACTATAAAACTTGCACTTTTTCAACTGATAGAAGGATACTTCTGGAGATTTGCAAAGCAAAAGAACATTATCTAGAATTTTAAAAGTTCTTATTCTAAATTACAAGGGAATTTTTGTTTGTGCATATTGTTTCTTTTGTACTACTTTTATTATATTACCCCATAGGTAACCTTTCCAAGCCATCTAACAGTGTTATTTGAAAAGGGGTCTCTAGACTCATTGTCAGTTCTTTTAACTTGAGTAGCAACTTTGTATTTCTACATATTTGACATACTGTAGATAATTACGGTACTTTATGAGTTCATGCTGTTAAAATAAGTGTGCAACCCAAGAAAGGTTAAAATGCACCTTGATATGTTGCAAAGAAAACTACATATGACTTTCCCACTTTTTGACAGTAGCACATGCTGAATGAGGGCTATTAACATAAACTTTTACATCTCAACCAGGGTCTTATTGTCAGTTAATATATTGCCCATTGGTGTCTATTAATAAAACAATTTGTGTTACTGAACTTACAGAGCTAAGACTGAAATAGTACTGAACATCTAGCAAAATGATTTAAATTTAATCAGCTGTCTGAAGTATAATGAGCTCTCAGCTCTCAAAATGTGCATAGTGGATGATATCACAATAGCTCAATTTCCTAAAACTGATGCTTTTTGTAGATAATTAGAATAAATGATCTTTGGCATAAATAGAAAGAGAAAAACAAAAATATCCATTTTGTTCTAATGGTATTATTTAAAGATCATTGCATGGTCATGGTCAGAGGCCAAGTCAGACGTAAACATGCACAGCGGCTATAGACTAATGAGTCAAATGCATTCATTTTAATTTTGTAAGACTAGAGCATTTTCTGTATGGTGAGCACTTCACAATCCCTGAATAGCAGGACTATGGCCAGTATTAAATTAAATTAAATTGTACTCTTTCCTAAAAACATGTTTTGGATTTAATGACTGTGGTTTCAATCAGCCACAGCACACACTGTGAAACAAATATAGCACTGATGGCAGTTACATATTATGTGAATAAATTAATTTTTGTATGTGGTTTGTATTTTTTTCAAACACAAAATGTTTGCACCTAAAATGTCAACATTTCATAGCACATACAGTAGGTCTCCATCCATTACCCACTTAAGGGAGGGGAATGATGTTTCCTTAATCTTCAACATACAAGTATATTTCCTATTCTTAAAATAAATGCATCCTAATTTAATAATCATTATACAGATTACAGATACATGAACAAATATATATGATATATACTATACCATTAACAATTAGACAATTTTTGTGACCTTTTGTGTAGAGCCTCAGAATATGTTCTGTACTTGTACAGACCCTACTGATCCTACCTTACAAAATATTACAAAAGATAACGGGGAGTATATGTTATTGCATATTTATTAAATCCTCTTATTTATATACTGTAGAACTGTTGTTTTAGTTCCTGTGATATATATATATATATATATATATATATACCATATATATTTCATATAATTTGTTCATGTTTTGTTCTAACTTTCAGTAGCAAAAAAATTTCCAGTGAATGGAAACCCACTGGATATAAAGGGGTTCTTTACCTTCTGAAATGTATGTCTAACTTTAAAACCAGTGACCATGTGTATAATTGTGGACGTTGCTTAGAAATACAGTATATTTTTTTTTTATTTAAGAAAAACTTTTGTTAGACGGAAATACAATTATGAAGCTGTTTTTTTTAAATGTATTGATCTTTTTCAAATGTGTTGATGTTTCTTTCCTGGATCATCACTGTTGGAATGTCAGGTTTCAGACAATTTGGGGGGAGCAGTGGCGGTAATAATCTAATAAAGAATAGAAGCCACATAAAAAATTAAAAATAATGCTGTTTACTCAGGTTCACTTTAGTTATTTTTCACATTTAGTCACATTTTGCAGTAGGGTTCTTTGTAACTATAACCTGCACTGAAGTAGAGGTATTTATAGAGTATATCCTTCTAACTGTGGCTGGCTCTCTTTGGTCCAATGTCCAGAGGGTCAGGGAATCCTTTTGGTGGTGCTTAATGACCATTTATGGCTTGCTGCTTCATTTTCAAATAATTATTTGCAGCACTCTGGCAGTCCAGGTACAGTTTGGTTTCCAACCTGGTAGAAAAGAAATTGAATATTAAACCTACTCTTCTCTTTTCTCAGTTATGGTGATTAAAGCATATGGAAATCATTGTTAAATATAATATATTATCAAGTGCAGTTCAAAATACTATAGGGGGAAAGTCTTATCTGCTTATGCACTTGTTAACACAGAAAGTAAAAAAAGGAATATAGCTTCATAATATTTCTAAGAGGAAAGAATTGTGAGAGCTTCTTTTAAAGAAAAAAGGGGAATACCATTTACTTTTATGCTTTATGAAACAGAGACAAAAAGTCTTTATTTTTTCACTCTTCAAGGAATAAAAAAATATCTAAAGAAGTTAGGTATTACATCCAAGGTGAAATGAGCAACTAAATTAAATAGGATGGTACCTGAAACTTAACAGAACCTGACAAATTCAAATCAAAAGTCTGATCAAATGTAAGGAAGTACAGAAGTTATTTTGTTACATACAAAGGCAAAAATACAGGTTTAGCAGAACTCTTTATTATGTTAAAGAATAACTGGTTTCTAAATTTGATTTCTATTTTACAGTGAATAGCAGGAATAAAACACGTTATTCCTTATTTCAACTTATAATAAAATGTTATTACAATGTAGTTTTTATTTCAGTCAACAGTGCAGGTATATTTATGACACAATACTATCAACACAAAACTAAATATGTGCACTATAATTACACAGCGTTTCAATGGTAGTTCAGTGTTTCACTGTTTCCCTTTTTGCTGTAAGTAGGAGGTTTCTTAGTAATTATAATGGGGTGTGTATAAGGTGGACAAATTGTACCACTTACAGTAGGTGGTGCAATGCTTATGTATTCAAGCTACTTTTACAAACGTTATTGTAATCAAGTAGTTTCCACATAGACAATACAACAGGGATATACCACAAATAGCAGCATGGCATGATAGCACATCAATACCCTTCCATTTGTTTTCTGACTGTGTGGTGGAGTCAACATCTATTGCAATCTTTATTAATGTGTAATCTGTTCCACACAATCTTAGAAAGAGCTCTTTCATATGGGCCCACTGGGCCCATAACTGTCTACAAAGTATTATAAACTGGTGTAATGCGGTCCTTAATTCAATTTAGCAGGAATCTTCCACCCTTGCTCCCATCCAGAGCAGAACTTGTCAAGGAGAAAAATGTGTAGGGATAATGATACCATGAAGTGCAGAAAGCTGCTGCTGGAGTGCCTATATTTTCCACACTGTCTACCACAGTGATAATCCTCTTAACACCTCAGTGGACCCAAACTGCTCAGATAGCCTATTCATAACTCTCACCAACTAAAATAAGCTTAACATTAGCTGACAATGCTGTAGCTTGGTTTTGTAGCCTGGGCTAGAGTCCTGCGGGGGTCAATTTTTTGGGACCCGTACCCAACCCGTACCCGCAACCCGCAATCCGCAACCCGGACCCACTACCCGCATTCTTACCCGCTTGGACCGGCAACACGTCCCGTACCCGCAACCCAAGATCTGCAACCCGGACCCGCTGACCATCAAGAATCAGGAAGTGCTGTCATTGTAAACCGGAAGTGACATCATCGGAAGTAGCCTTGATCAGAAAAAAAGGAGTAAAACAGGAAGTGCTGTCGATGTAAACCACATGTGACATCATCAGAAGTAGAAATGCAGAGAAAAAGGAGTAAAAATCGCTATAACGAGGATCCGCGGCCCGACCCTCAACCCGCCAACCTGCAGAACCATTGGCCCGCTTCTACACCCGCACCCAGAAATTCTACGAGCAACCCGCAGGGTCCAGCCGGATTTTGTGGGTAACCCGCGGGTACCCGACCCACTGCAGGACTCTAGCCTGGGCATTGCTTTCAAGGTTCATATCCTCAGGATCTTGGCTTCATTCACCATCCCCGAGTCAAAAAGGCCTTAGGCCTTAATATATTTTACAAAATATTCCTTGCACTACCCATGATATACTTCTTCCTATACAGCCAATAACTGCATTGTCCATAAATGTATTTACCATAATTAAGCTATTAAGATATATGAACTCCTTAGCTGTTTAGTCCTTTAAAGTCCAATTACTTGCAGTTTGGATTTGAGGTTTAGCTGTACCTGGATCTTGTGCCTCCCTTCTTCTTTCTTTTATTATCTCTTTTCTGGCATTGCACCCATTCACTGTAGCTTCTCCATTCAGTCCCATTTAAAGGGACATTTACTTTTTATGGCAGCCTTCTGTCCATTCTATCCATAGGTAATACATATTTCAATAATTATGGGGTTATGACATATCAGGAGTAAAGTTTGCTACACTTCTCATCACCTATAGCAACCAATCAGCAGGTAGAATTTAACTGTTTAAATGGAACCTGTCACCGTAAGAAGTAATTCTAAATCCTATTTTATGATATAAGGCAAGTAAAATAAACTTTAACAAACAGGGCAAAGTTGTGCTCACCACTAATTTTAAACCATTAGGCAGGGGTGCAATGAGGCTGTGACCACAAAATACATATAGACAAATTCAAGAGGTCCTCTGCACTCAACCCATTATCAATATATTTAAGTCATTGAGACATTTTGTGCTACTAAAAATGCCTCACCCTTTAAACAAAACAGGGAGTGTTTGTCCATATATTGTAATATATTCAAGCAGGCCAGCTACATCAAAGTAATCCCATATCTGGTCAGTCCTACTCTCAAATTGCATCTGCTTCATTAAGAATTATATTGCTTCGTTATAAATTTTACAAAAGGGACTAAGGTTTGCCTGCAACTTACTTGCTGCTTTCAAAGTAAAACTCCCAAACTTGGTTGCCCTTTTATTAGACTTAAGCGGGATCACCTGACTATAGCTGGAAAGGGGTTGGTGCTACAACAAGGAGCTGGTTACTGCTCCTATATGAACTATAATAAACAAAGGAAAGTTGTGGTCACTAATTTAAAACCATTAGGCGGGGTGAAATGAGGCTGTGACCACTAAATACATACAGACAAATAAAAAAGGTCCTCTGCACTTAATCCATTATCAATATATTTAAGACATTGAGACATTCTGTGCATACAGCTACTAAAAAATGCCCTTTAAACAAAACAGGGATTGTTTGTCCATATATTGCAATATATTTAAACTGGCCAACTACATCAAAGTCATCCCATATCTGGCCAGTTCTTCTCTCAAATTGGACAAACAATCCCTGTTTTGTTTAAAGGGTAAGGAATTTTTTAGTAGCTGTATGCACAAAATGTCCCAATGTCTTTAATATACTGATAATGGGTTGAGTGCAGAGGACCTCTTGTATTTGTCTATAAGTAAAATAAACTTCCCATACACTATAAACATTATTTGAATATTGTTTCTTTTAGTCTTGGAGGTGCCCTTTTGATGACACTGTTATTAAGGCAAGCTTTGCATCATTTCAAAATTGTGTGAATGCGCCAGAGTGCACCACAGGTATCTGATACCTATGCCCATGGACTGGCTATTAAATTAGATGGTGAGAAGGGAGGGGGATGTAGGGAATGCAGTGATATCTAGGAAGTGCAGAATGGAAAATGAAAGCAATTGTCTGCCCCACTTTTATAACAAGTATGGATGTTTAATAAAAAAACATTGGGTTTCATGTGTAATTTAAAAATTACTTTTATTAAACTGTACTGCTTGTGATGTCTGGGTGACAATTTCTTTTTAAAAGCACAAATCTTATTGATTGCTATGGGTTACTGCTAGTGATGGGCGAATCTCCCGAGATTCGCTTCGCCCAAAAATTCGCAAAACGAGTCGCGGGACGCTTTTGACGCACGTCGCTTCAACTTCAACTTTGCTATAGTTACATAAAGCAAAACAGAGATAATTTACCCCCCATATGTAATAAAAGTTGACAGTAACTAGTGATGGGCAAATATATTCGCCAGGGCCGAATTCGCGGCTAATTCCCACGAATCACAGCTGAAAACGACGCATTGCGTCGTTTTTGGTGCGCGTCGCGTCGTTTTCGTCGCGTCAAATCGCGGGAATTCGCTGCGAATTCGGCCCTGGCGAGTAAATTCGCCCATCACTAGTTACTGCTTCTAGGAAAACTTTTATTACATATGGGGGGTAAATTATCTCTGTTTTGCTTTATGTAACTATATTATAAACTACAGCAACACTAAAATATATACATTTCACATTGTCATATGTTGCAAGGTATTATCCCACACTTGCATATGTCTAATTTATGGGGAGCATTAGTAACTGAAAGATTTGCAATATAACCTGGAATCTGTATTAGTTCCAAATCAGCATGGCATCTAGCATGTCTTAGTCTGTCTTCTGGTTGTTCATTGACAAGTAAGGGTGCTACATTTTCTAAATACCTGTTTTCTATAGAAAGTAGTAACATCCCTGGTGAAGAGGAAACAGATCTAGTCAGTATTTATCTCTTTATTTTTAGATGAATTTTATTTTAGACACATTTTTCAGTTTCATTCATGCTTGTCCTCGCTAGTAGCTGGTCACTGCTTTTTCATATTAAAAATAAAGTACAGTGCTGCGCTTCATGTGTCACTGCTGACAGCATTGGTCATTATTAATTTTATCATTGCTTCCTAGTTCCTACATCTCCAAATGCAATTAAAATACAGTCATATAAAACATGATGGTAATTAAGTGAGCACATTAAAATAAAATAGAATAAAGCCATGAATATTGAAATGATAGGAGAAAGTAAAGCAAATAAAAGGAAAAATACCTGCATTTTAGTAGAGCCATAAAAATCATTAAGACTATGCCTCAAGTACTAAGGTCCATTAATTCCTTGATAGAAAACAGGCATTATAGATGTTCACTTTCAGTATTTTAATGGCATATTCAGCAGTGGGCTATTCCATTCATCCTAATGGTTTGTTGTTGTTGAATATATTCAACTAGCAGTGAGGGGAATCAAATGTATATAGGTTTCTATTAAAACAGTTTCACGGTTGCCATATGAAAGATGCACGGTAGTGCACATATACTTCGGCTCCACCAAGCATTGAACCTCCCTGGAAGTTATAATCATGCTCTCTGTGGGTGACAGTGCCCAGGATTGCTTCATTTTGCTCTTCGCTACAGTGTTACGGCATGTTTTTTATAAGCTTTTCAAAATAATATATAGCATCTCTACGACAAAACCATTGTACAACTGTGATGAGACAATTGGAAAATGAAAAAATATTATTATTTTAAGAATCGTAGCATTTTAATATAATGTGAAAAATGATAAGGGAATAATAAATGCCGTGCATAAAACTAACTAATAATAAAATTGCTTTGTGAGAAATCCTGCTGTCATATTTGCATTTACCCTTAAACTTATGCAGAGCACATTTCTGAATGCAAATAATTCACGAGAGGGAGCTATATGAGGATTTTAATAATCATTTTCCTTTAATGAGAAGCTGTACTTTGATTGAAGACTGCTTCAAAATGTTCTGAACTAGATCTAATAAAGGGCATTTTTTAAGTAATAAAAAAAAGTATTGGTAGAGAATTTTCCATTTTCTCAAATTGTAATACAATTTTAAATGTTCATTAAAATTGTTAAAAGTTAATGAATATATTGATCATGAGCTAATGATGTTTTCATAATTGTTTAATTGGTCTTGTAATGAACAACATAATAAGTCAAAATTCGTACTTACTGTATATGTAAAATGTCTGCTTTTTTATTTTAGATTGTTAATTTTAAACTAGTACACTACATAGTACATAATATTTGAGAACACAGAAGAAAGCGCCACATGAATAAACAATTTGACACATTTAGCCTGCTGCAAAAATCTTTATTCCTGGTGGGTTCCAATATATTTCTAAATTTTTATAGCAGCAGAGTGGTATTTACTTTTATGGTATGGAGAGAGATAAAAGAGAGAAGCAGCGATAGAAATAAAGAAATTCCCTATTCCCTATTGTCCACAATAAAAAAGAAAAAAAATACACTTAATCTAGTTTATAATGCAGCAAGGCACATGGCTGCCTTTGTCTCTCTCTGCCTCTCCTACAGTTCTAAACTAGAACATATACATTTATTTATGGTTCAATTCATGGTTCACGCTTAACTCAAAATTAGAGAGTGAAAGTTTACTAGTAATGGTTTATCAATCTTCATTCTGCCTGTATAATAACTGCCACAGAGGAGCTTTTCTTTTCATTGCCCTTTTTATTTAAAATTACTAACCAATTAAGAGGACATTTTTTTTTTATTTCTACAAGTTGGAAATGTGGAGGCCGATTTATTAAAGGTTGCATTTTAGTGTATCTTGAGGGTTTTGAAACCACTGTTAAACTCTATGGGTGTAAAGATTCACAAACTTGGGCCAATGTGCTGAATAATTTGAAAGGTGTTTAATAACAAAAATGTGCACAGACCTTTGCAGAAACGTAAAAGCAGCAAAAACAGAAATCCAGGCACAGGCAGAAATTACAGGGCAGGTGGCAGACAAACATATGAGGGACAGGCCAAAAGTTGGAATGAGGGGGAGTTAATACAAGGTCCAAAACAGGATGAGGCCAATGCCGGGAGATCCAAAAATCAAGAGTAACAGGAAGCAGAGATAAATCAGAGAAGGGAAGCAAGACAGGAACAAGACAAGATTACCAGGAGAATTCAGGAACAGGAAAACTGGATTCAGGAACACGATCAGGAAATCAGGATTCAGGAACACGATCAGGAACACGATCAGGAATAAATAGCCCTCAAATGAGCAACTGCCCTCAATTGCAGGTTTTACTGAAAGTTACCAGAGTTTCCTTCACCACCTCAGACCAGATGAAGTGCAATGGAGTAGCTATAACTTACTCAATCTTCTGTCACAACACATTCTTTGAGCCAAAAATGCTTCAAAGTTCAAAGTTCAGTGTTTGCCTGCAAAAGTCCTAAAGATATTTTTTTGTAGCCGGTTTTCCCCCTACATTTTCCAACATATGCAACATTTACTTTATAGTGGGCTTATGTGTAGGGCATTAAACTCTTTTGTCTTTAATAAGGACATGTGTTTTAACAGTGGAAAAGTACTGTATTTGAACCAACATTGAAAAGAGAGATGTCCATACAGCTTTAAATTTCCAGCCCTATGAAAATCAACATGAGCACAAGATCAATAGTGACTTTTCACTAAGCAGAAATGAAAGCTAGTGCATCAAATGCTTGCATAGCCGAAGTACCACCAGAGATAAGTCAACAGCATTTGGCGCCTAGGATGAAACTCCACATGTTAGTGATTTGGTGTTGTCTGACAGATTTTGTGCCTACCAAAGTGTTGCAATGGGTGTAAAGCATACGCTGGTTAAATTTCACTGGTTAGTAAATCTGCCCCTATCTCTCTAAAACCACAAATGCTATGAATGTTATCAAAAGATCTGAATGGAAAAATTAAGAATGGAAAAAACCCTGAACAATGCACTAAAAAATATGAAAACCTCTAAAAATTCAAGTTTTTTTTCTAATTACTAGCTGAAAAAAAACCCTAAAAGTTTGAATTGGTTAAAAATGGATCAGTGCAGCTTCCATTGACTTCTATGGGACCCTGACAGCTTTTACTTGGCACAGTTTTATATTAATATTACATAAATTGTTTATGGCTTATTGGAAAAAAAAAGAAATCTGATTGTTAATAAATAGGCCCCAAAGTCTCATTGGTTGTAAAGGTTAACTGTGCTCATGAAATGTAGTCCCTATGTAGTCCCCCACATAATTAAAGTCTACTGCCCTAGGTGGTATCAATGAAATATGCCTTAAGTGAAAGCACAGTTAGATACAGTGTTGCATCTAAAAGACAAAAACATGTCTAGTTTAATCAGTAGCTTGTTGAGGATTTATGTCTTCCAGAGACGGTAAGCTTTCTTTATCACATACCCATCCTGGACCCCTATATAGGATTTTTGGACAAGGTATAATGTGGGATGTACAAAACTGTTTCTAAAATAAAAAGTATTTTAAATCCAGAATGAGCTCTGCTTTAAGATGGAATTATATAATTAATGCTGCTCTTTCCATTGCAGGAACAAACCTTATTCTCAAGCAGTGTTTTGGGATTGCTTTGAACCATTTACAATCTATATTAATTCACTATTAACCATGCTGAAGCGTGACTTGACCCTGCGTATCAAGTGCTTTGCAGGTTATAACCAGTGGATTGCTCTGCTGTTGACTGGAGAATTAAAACCTAAGATTTCAAGACCAAAGCAGTTTCTACTTGATGATTCACTATTACCAGCTAATTATTTAAAGATGTATGAACATATATTGGTCAAAACTTAATTTTAAATGTTGTATTAACGTATTTCATTTTATATTGTGCAATTTAGGAATATTATACCCTTTTGTTTATTTCCTAACTAATATATATTAAAAAAAAAAAGTCAAAGGACCAAAGGTAGATATGCAACAAGGTGGCATGTTTCATGATCAGCCTCTGCAGAAGTAATTTATTTCTCTAAATGGATCTCAAGAGAGAATGGTAGAAACAAGCCTTTCATGCTACTTATGGTCTAAGTGAGATAATAGCATGTGGGAAGGGAAAAGCTTAAGGTTTGTACAGCTTTTGTGGCTTTTATGATTGTTCATCAGTAGCTGTTGAAAAAGTTAAAGCTGCAGAAATGCCTCAGAATGTTAAAAGCTTCAAGTTCTTAGGAAAAGAAGGAAATACTGCAGAATGGCACTTTATAACAGGCTTAACTTTCTTCAAATACAAAGTAAATGATCTTTACATTTTTGGATTTTTTTTTAAAGTAGAACCAATAAAGCATTTAAACACCTATCCATATTATCCATTACTAACAGGTTTACAGTGGTTTTATTTTAACACAAGTTTTAGCATACAGATATGTAGCCCTATTGGTTCTATTGATTTCTTACTAAAGAAATTACATAACAATTACAACTTGGGTCATTAATGAACAATTCCAAATTAGATGTTATTCTTTAGTTAACCAGGCCCTGAAACATGTATACCTTTTTTTATTCTTCACAACACATTTCTGAAGCAACATCCAAGTGACACCCAAAATCTAAGGACTTTGTATGCAGTCAAATATAATGTACTTCAATGGTATACACTATCAAATTTACATATATAAGCTAAAGTGTAGCCATGGGGAAATCATCAACTATGCAATTGGACCATGGGGCTGATGTTTACATTAAATAGAAAAATTAGGTAGATTCCAATACATTTTGTTCCTGCTCTTGCTTCTATTGTTCACCCATACTCCTAAAAATCTCTTTAAATGGTGAGTATACCCCCTTGTTCAACATAGGTTTAATGAATAGGATTCTTGCCAAACATACTTTTTTTATATTACAATGAAACTTCTCCCACTCACACTGACTTCTATTTTTTTACTTCATGTTTAAGTGGAAATGTGTCTGATCTGGCCAAACCTGGGAAGCCTTGTAGTTATTCTTCTGGGGTTTATCTTGATGTGGTATAGTGGCTTATCAATTTTATTATCATTACTTTGTAACTAAAAACTCCTGCTTTGGAAAATCAAAATATGCAATCAATATAATGCCCCGATAATGCTTACATTGGGCTGCAATATGTAATAGGACATTGATAAGTTAATGGATTGATGCATATGTACATATATTCACACACATTGTGGGTCTATCACAGATCACAGTATTGTGAACCTCACCTAATAAAGAACTAGGGTTTCCAACATTTCTGGAAAAAAATACTGACTATCCAATATTTTTATCTCTCTACCCTATTAATAACATTGGCGTCAAGCATAGTTTTTACCAACCACGTCAGTAAAATACCGGCCAGGCAGCAACTCTGTATAGAATCCATTCCATCTATGCACAGAAGTTAGAGTTGATAATAAGTCATCATGGAATTAAACAGGAGCCCTTTTGAGGCCTAAGTAAGAATGTAATACTCAAGAACCTTTAAACTCATAGTGGCATAGTGGTGAATCTTGTAGACTTGCATAAATGACAGTTATTATGATATACTTAGTCACCCTTTCTCTTGCCAGTCCTAAACTCATATTCATCTGCTTCACTAAGGTACAGGTATGGGACCTGGATTTGTTTTTCTGGATAAGAGATCTTTCCATAATGTAGAGCTCTATACCTAAAGTCTACTAAAAATCATGTAAATATTATTTAAACCCAATAGGATTGTTTGTCACTGAAGGATTACTTATATTTTAATAACTTTAAAAAAGGCACTTTTTTATTATTGCAGAGAAAAGGGAAATATTTATTTTTTATTTCTATTATTTGATTAACATTGAGCCTATTCGAGATGGCTTGCAGAATTTGGATCTTTCTGTTTAATGGGCTTCCTTACAATAGATGCTACACCTATACAAAGTTTTACTTGCAACTTGCAAGGTTAAAATGTGACCCTTCTTATTGGATGCTGCAGAATCTTGGGAGCTACACGGAGTTGGTCACTGCTCCTATATAAAGTGTAGCGAAAGAGAAAGTACTCACAACTAAACAATTTCAAACATGCAGCTACATTTCTAAGGTTAAAACACCCAAACGTGCCCTATACTAACAAACAATACCTGCCATTTTAGTATTTTGGATGAACTGATGTTAGGTCAATTTTCTCTAAATGCAATTAGCAGACCATCAATTGGAATATACAGAGTCTTGCAAAGATAGCAAGAAGCTAAGCAAATGCTGAAGCATAAAAAGATCTCCTGTCACAGAGTATACCCTCTTACAAACCCTATATTTAGCTTTATATTCAAAATCTACATTAACTTTCATGCACTGTAGACACAAAATCTACTAAACTGTTGGCAGTTGACCTTGGCACTTCAATTTAATATAAGCATATCAGTCATGGGGCAGAAAATGTATCACTTGCCACTTACGCTTATTTTATGAGAAAGTACTTATATAAAACACATTTTTGCAATATGATTTTCAGGCTGTTATCTGGTTGTGATAAATCTGCTAACAAATCTCACAACATCAATTTATCTGACATAAAATATGCAACATGTTCCCATAAATCCAGCTTACCAACCAAACACTTTATAATGCAATAATGTGGAGTTTTCACTTAAACATGATGTTATTTAAAATAATTATTCTAATTTCAGATAAAAACCATAATTCTTACGCTGATTACTGCTTTTACATTTCCAACATATCACATACATATTTTATTTAAGATAGAAAGTGAGGTTTTGCATACTGAATTTAATGCAGAAAGCAATGTCAGATCACCATTTTAATACATTCATTTGTTTGTAGTTTAGGAATGCCAATCACATAAATCAAAGTTTATGTCCAACTGAAACTCTTAATAGATTTTTGCACATAACAAGGCAAGGCAAGCAAAAAAAGAAAATTAGATGTTCACTGACCACAATTAGACAAAGACAATTTTCAAGAAATTCCCCAAAGAACCTAGTCCTGTTCAGTTTCACAGTAATTCCTTTTTAGAGATAACTGTATCAGCCCTTAAATAAAGTATGCCCTGGTGTCTGATAAATACAATGAAAAAATCAGCTAATAAAGCTGCTAAAAATATGGACATTCTTCTGAACAGAGTCTGTAAATAGAATTTTATTTTTCACTGCAGTTCTTGTATGACCTGAACATTAATGCTTATAAAGGACAATAAGGTCCTGATTATTGTTATATAAAGATACCTGAAATAAAAGCTAAAATATAACGCTTATATTATAGCAATGTGCCAATTGTGTGTTGCTATGGCATTTTTAAAAGAAAATTCATACAGAACTTTTAGACTAATATATCAGATGTCTGTAAAACTGAAGTATTCTTTTTATACCACTAACCTCATAAAGCAAAAGGTATGATTAACTGAGAATGTTGTAATATTTTTCAATTGTATCCCCATGCAACGTCACACTTTTTGTATATTGTTTGTATTTACTAAGGTTTAGGGTTTAAGCCACTACTCATTAAAGGGGTTGTTCACCTTTGCGTTAACTTTTAGTATAATGTAGAGAGTGACATTCTGAGATAATTTGCAATTGGTTTTCATTTTTTATTGTTTGTGATTTTATAGTTATTTAGCTTTTTATTCAGCAGCTCTCTAGTTTGCAGTGTCAGCAAATTGGTTTCTAGGGTACAAATTACCCTAGCAACCCTGCATTGATTTGAATAAGAGACTGGAGTATGAATAGGAGAGGGACTGAATAGAATAATAAGTAATAAAAAGTGGCAATAACAATATATTTGTAGCCTTAGAGAACATTTGTTTTTAGATGGTGTCAGTGACCCCCCCCCATTTGAAAGTTGCAAAGAAACAGAAGAAAATTGCAAATCATTAAAACACTATGAAAAATAAATAATGAAGACCAATTGAAATGTTTCTTAGAATTGACCCTTCTACAATATACTAAAAGTTAACTTGAAGTTGAACCACCCCTTTAAGGTCACAATGTGAAAACCCACAAGTCCAAATTGAATAATCCCTTTGGCCCACCCCCAGGTAACTAAAAGAGGCAAAGGCTGGTCACCAAATAAATGAACAGCTAAATCATATCATTGGTTTGCACCAAGTCTAGAACCAATGAATTACTGGTCCACTGCATTTATTTATTAATACTGCATTATTTCATTGGTTTCTATGGATTTCTAGACATGGTATAAACTGTAAACATTTACCTCTAAAAGATATTGCATCTGAATGCATATTCCCACTTTCATTATGTAGGTTATCAAAATATGCTGCTGTTATAAAGTATCTGTGTAACTCAGTGCCACAAGCCTCTATCCCATACTGTTGTTCTATACATGATCACTTAAAACTACATAAACATTCATATCTTGCATTTAGAAATAATGATGAAAGGGATTATGGTTCCTTTATAACAGGAGTGTCCATACAAGGTCTACTGTTAGTGCTGTTTTCCCATTATGATCTACATAGATAAAAGCATTGTTAGTATTCTGTCCCATGGAAGATATTACTTACAGATGAAGCCACTTTGGATTGTGTGTTTGACACAGAATAACTAAACTCAGATATCCCATTTCGCCCACTTAACACAGAAAATTGTGTCACAGCATCCCATCCAATTAAAGAGTTCACCATTGAAAACAATGGTGCTTTGGTATGCTAATGAAAAGGTTAAATGCATTAAATGAGTTAAGATAACTTTAGACAACACAGTATCTTCAATTAACCCTGAGTCACGATGCATTTAACACACAAATCCGAGTGGCTGCATCTGTACATACTGATTTATGGTAAACTGTATACTGCAATAGTTGACAAACAACTATTTCTTATGTGACCTTAACATAAATATCTGAATGAAAAGAATGAAATGGAGGGTGATTAAGACAAGCTGTTTCTTGACAGTGTCTTGAGATCTTCTTACCACCCAGCTAAGGTCTGCTGGTAAAATCACAATCTACCTTTTGGGGACCCCTGTTTATAAGAGGCAAATATTTTTAATTATATAATAATATAAATGACTTTTTTTAAAACTCGTTAGATATGGAGACTTTTTTTATGAATTCTACTTTTTACAGAGTTTCACTGCGAAATTAAAATTGGAATTTCGAAAGTACATAGAATCAGTCTCATCAAGTTAACTAGGCAAATTATAAAATCAAAACTCTTCATACACTGGGACTTAATTAGGAATATTTGACAAATAATTACCTGGGCAATAAACCACAGCAGTCAATAAAAAAACAAAAATGTATTGCTAATTTATTGTTTTGGTTACTGTCCTGCTCACTGTTAGTAAATGAGTCCCCCCTTTAGCACCTTAGTAGAAACAAGTACTGGACATAATAAACACAGAACATACTGGGAATTTCACAAAATTGGAGATTAAATACTACTAATCAATACCTGATGAGCAACATTCTTCCAAATTGCAGACCTATTAAAGGGCAAGTAAAGGCACAAAAAATCCCATTTTTACTTTGTTTTATGAAAAAGATACTTATCTCCAAAATACTTTTATTAAAAAATGTATACTATTTTTTTATAAGAAACCTGACTTATGCAGTGAAATTCTCCCTTCCTTTACTTCTGTGGATAGGAATTGTCAGACAGTGCCCAACTGCTGTGCAGGGAAACAGTCATACTTCTGAACAACAAGGGAGCCCCCGCCTTACTATCCAGCCATGCAGAACTCAAGCAGCTTTGTTTCCCTGTAGTTTGCAGTTGGTGACTGTGTAGAGATATGTATTGGATTTATTTTTGACTTTACACCCCCTTTACTGTTTCCAACTCTAGCTGCAAGGACAATGATCATGGCACCAGATAAACTAAGATTCTATTTGGAAAATATTTTGCTGCAGCCACTGGTTATAGAGAGTTGGAGAAAGTTTGTATTAAACAAAACAAAAACTATAAAGTCCACATTAGATTACATGACAACACAGGACCCATTGCAGTCTGCATATTCTGATTAGTAATCAGTCCTGCTGTATTGACTTCTGGCAGATATTATTTGACTTGTGCTGTTTTAATAATTTATGACAAAACCTAAGCAGCCCAGACAACACTGAGCATGTGCACAGTATTGGTCTTGCAAAGATGTTTAACAAAGTCACAAGATGACAGTCCTCCTGTGACAAACTTTGAAAGCATAAATCATTGTTTGGCAAGTCTAGATGGGGCTGATCTCTCTAACAGCTGGGAGACCAATTTCTCTTGTAGTGGTGGGGAGTCAGGCCTAAACAGATTCCAGTTGTAGGTAATTCAGTTATTAGGAAAGTGGATAGTGTAATCTGTGGTCTGGATCGCTATAGCCGAACAGTTTGCTGTCTACCTGGTGCCAGGGTTCGGCATGTGGTTGTTCGGGTACAGAAATTATTGGGTGGGGTTGGGCATGATCCAACTGTCTTAGTACATATTGGTACTAATGACAAGATAAATGGTAGATGTAAGACCTTAAAGAGTGAGTTCAGGGATCTAGGCTCTAAGATTAAGGGAAGGTCTTCCAATGCAATTTTTTCAGAAATTTTACCTGTGCCACGTGCAAATTTACATAGACAGCGAGAGCTTAGGGAGCTAAATGCATGGCTCAAGTCTTGGTGTATCAAGCAAGGATTTGGGTTCCCAGAGCACTGGGCTGATTTTTCATTGGAGTACAACCTATACAGTAGTGACGGATTGCACCTCAATGGAAGGGGGTCCACTGTGCTGGGAAAAGAATGGCCAAGAGGCTGGAGGAGAGTTTAAACTATACAAGTGGGGGGTGGGTGAGATAAAGAATTATGGGGAAGCTAGGGTAGATGGGGTAGTGGGTTATCCATGGGGGAGGAGTGAGGGGGGCATACAGCTTACCAGCTAAGGAGGTTCCTCTGTTACTAAGAAAACAGGATAATACTAACCTAACATATAATTCTCCACTAAGTAATGCAAATTTAAAAAGTAGTAACCTCCTCCGATGTATGCTGGCAAATGTACAGAGTTTGTCAGGTAAAATGAGAGACCTGGAATTAATTGCATGCTTGAAAAATTATGATATAATTGGTATCACTGAGATCTGGTGGGATGAAACATGTGACTGGACTGTGAATTTAAATGGTTACACACTTTTTAAGAGGGACAGAGAGATTAAAAATGGTGGAGAAGTGTGTTTGTATGTAAAGCCTGAATTAAAGCCATGCATCAAAAGCCATTTTGACTGGGCAAAAGGTTACAAATAGAATTATCATTGGTGTATGCTATAAACCACTTCATATAAATGACAAGTAATGACAACTTTTTATTCCAGCTCATTCAAGAACCTACTAGAAATCTCTTTCGGATCTTTTAATAACTAATAATACTGAACTCATCTTTAGCATTTGTGTGAGTGAGCATTTAGGGAATAGTGGTTATAACATGGTCTCCTTTGACAGTCTGTCGTAGAGGCAATTCTATAAGGGAGTAACTAAAACACTACATTTCAGGTGTGCATAATTTGAGATTTTAAGGGCATCTTTACAACATATTAAGGGGGAAATGCTTTTCACCGGGTTAAACACAGAACATAAATGGGAAGTCTTTAAAATGCTGCTTGATAAATATACATGTCAGTATATTCCCCTTATAAACAATGACTGTCTTTGCAAAGCAAAATCTTTTTCGGTTCAATAGAAGTGTTGGTGTTGAGGTGGGTAAGAAAAGATGTGCTTTTAAGGCTTTCAAGTTATCTGGGACAGCCAAATCATTTATAAGGTACAATGAGGCCAATAAATCATGCAAAAAATATCAGGCAAGCTAAAATCGATATGGAAAAGAATATTGCAATAAGCAGTAAAAAGAATACAAAATTATTTTTTAAACATGTTAATAGTCAAAAACTGAAGCAGAAATTGTTGGGACCTTTAATATCAGAGGGGGTCAGCTGGTTAATGAGAACAAGCAAAAAATTCAGATTCTGAATGCATATTTTTCATCTGTCTACACAAATGAGGAACCAGCTAATGAAGGTTTCCTTATTAATAGTCCCAATTCTAGTAATGTCTAATGATGCATGGTTCACACATGATAAAATTCAAAAGTGACTAGAACATGTTAAGATAAATAAAGGTCCAGGGTCAAATGTGATTCATCCATGGGTACTTAGCGAGCTTAGCTCTGTGATTGCCAAACCTCTTTACTTAATTTTTCAGGATTCATTGAGGTCTGGCATGGTGCCGAGAGACTGGGAATTGCTTATGTGGTGCAGATATTCAAAAAGGGATCCCATTCTCTGCCTCAAAACTAGAGGCCAGTTAGTCTGATGCCGCGGTGGTAGAAAAGCTTTTCGAAGGATTAATAAAGGATAAGATACTGGACTTCATAGCAAATAACAATACTATGATTTTGTGCCAGCATGGTTTTATGTGTAACAGATCTTGCTAGACTAACATAATTTCTTTTTATGAGTAGGCAAGCAGGGACCGCAATTCTGGGATGGCAGTGGATGTGATTTACTTGGACTTTGCTAAAGCATTTGATACAGTGCCACACAGAAGGTTACTGGTTAAATTAAGGAATGTTGGCCTGGAACATAGTATTTGTATCTGAATAGAGAACTGGCTACAAGATAGACTACAAAAAGTGGTGATAAATGGAACGTTTTGTAATTGGATCAGTGTTATTAGTGGGGTACCCCATTCAAAGTACTGTTTCTATTTTTGCAGATGATACTAATGTTCCTATATGTTCCATGCAGAATGCTGCCACTCTGCAGAGTGATTTGTCTAAGTTGGGAAACTGGGCAGAAAACTAGAAGATGAGGTTCAATGTTAATAAATGCAAGGTTATGCACTTTGGCAAACATAACATAAATGCAAGTTATACAGTAAATGGCAAAGTGTTGGGAGTTTCCTTAAATGAGAAGGATCTTGGGTTTTTTATAGATAACAAGTTGTCTAATTCTGAGCAGTGTCATTCTGTAGCTACTAAAGCAAATAAAATTCTGTCTTGCATAAAAAAGGGCATACACTCAAGGGATGAAAACATAATTATGACTCTTTGTAGATCCCTAGTAAGGCCTCATCTGGAGTATGCAGTGCAGTTTTGGACTCCAGTCCTTAAGAGACCTTAAGGATATAAATGAGCTGGAGAGAATGCAGAGACATGCAACTAAGGTGGTTAAGGGGATGGAAGACTTAAATTATGAGGGTAGACTGTCGAGGTTGGGGTTGTTTTCTCTGGGGAAAAAGGCGCTTGCGAGGGGATATTATAGACATTATAGACAAATAACAGGGGACCTTTTTACCCATAAAAATGATCACCTCATCAGAGGCCACCCCTTCAGACTATAAGAAAAGGACTTTAATTTGAAACAGAGTAGGTGGTTCTTCACAGTGAGGACAGTGAGGTTGTGGAATGTACTGCCGGGTGATTTTGTGATGGCTGATTCTGTTAATGCTTTTAAGAGGGCTTTGGATGATTTCTTGGACAGACATAATATCAAGGATTATTTTGATACTAAACTCTATAGTTACTATATGGGCATTTATATTTATGTGAAGGTATGGAAGTAAATAAAATATTATGTACTGTTGCCTTCCACTTTTAAAAGTGTGTTTGCTTCAGAAACTCTAGTTCAAATAAACAAGCCGTTGTGTAGCCATGGTTGCAGTTATTGAAATTGAAAAAGGACTAAATGGCACAGATTACATAGCATATAACATAACTTCTTTAGAAAACAATGTTACTGCATGTTACTGTTCCAGAAAGCCACTAGTAGAAGATACAAAACAGACAATAGTTATGGATGGCTTTTGCTAAGTCACTACAATGCAGATTCACACAGCAAATATATTTGCCCTGCACATGTTTATATATCTAAAGATGGATAAGAGTAGTGTATTTCATGTGCAAAAACAATTGATTTTTTTCTTTGCACTGAAAATGTCTGTAAAGCTAATCTGGGCTATCCAGACCACAGACCAAAAATGTCCAGCTATTGGTATGAGCATGGTTTACATTGGACTCTCTCTTCAGGATCCCGGGCCTTCGCTAAGTGGAAGCATTCCCTCTATGGTGTAATGCAACTACAGCACCCAGACACTGTGCGTGCAACTTACAAAAATGATGGGCACCAGAAGGTTCTTATAATGCAAACTCAAACAAACTTTTAATAGTCAATACCCCCAGGTTTTACTCACAAATTGATGAGGTTTCAGCACAATGACATACACCATCACATCAGAGGATATATCATAGCAGAGAACAGACTCTATAAGGCATTTGCAATTAATACAACCATTCCCTCCTGGAAGTTGTCAAGGAAAGTAGCCTCTACCCTCACAGTCCCTCTTCACTGAGGTCGCTGCACTCAGGTATTTCAAAACCTGTGGGAAGCTACTCCCTCCTGCAAATCGTCATTGGATTTGAACTATCTCACTCTCCTAGGGGTAGATTCATCAAAGAGTGAAGTTAAGAGTGAAGTTCCACCACTAGAGGGAAATTCCGCAGCTCTCCATTAATTTCTATGGGATTTTTGAAGGCGTATTTACCAAAGGGTGAAATTTCTCTTTCACCCATTGATAAATACGTCTTTCAAAATCCCATAGAAATTAATTGAGAGCTGCGGAATTTCCCTCTAGTGGCGGAACTTCCCTCTTAACTTCACTCTTTCATGAATCTACCCCCTAGAGATTCTATCACCAAAACTCCCCTAGGATAACTAAACCTCATTCACAGGGTTTCCTGGTCCCTGTCTTACCCACCAAATTTGTCCAGTCCCACTGGGGTTACTTCAGAGCAAAGGCCTGTCGACTCAAGTCACGCAAATTACAAGTTTAAATTATTCAATGCTATCGTAACAGTGGCAACAATTTTTTTTTGTCTTGGTGACTATTTTGTCCAAATGCATGAAAGTCAATGGGCATTTTTTCTTATGGCAACATTTTTGACAGTTTTGCAGCAAAAAAACCATGCTTGGTGGATAAATTCGCTCATCACTAGTTACTTCCACAGGCTGATGGTAGATCAGATTTAAAAAAAAGTTATATCAAATGTATCATAGCTCATAGATCAAATGCCAGCCCTGGGAAGTTTAATTCTCAAAATGCCAATCATCAGTACATTACTTGGTGATCTTTATCCTTTTAACCAATCAGTACTTGCACCACTGTCAGATACACTAGGGAATTTGTCACATTTTAGTATTACATACAGAGTAGGTTCACATGATGTTGCACATAAACTCAGTTAGCAACTAATTAACCTAGTCCCTCTTCCACCGGGTCTCTAGCTAGGTGAGGTACTGCTGGGACACTGGTCCTTATCTATTTATTGAAGCCTCAGCTGTTCATCTCACTAAGCTACTGCTAACTCTCACTGAGTAGAGCAAGGTCCACAAACCTAACCTTCCTCTCATTGAACTATTGTACTTCTCCAAGTGGTACATTGCCGAAGTGTTGGACCTGAGACTTTACATCATACATTTTCTCTCCTTCAAAGAGGAAGCGGCTCACTAAACTTCCCCTCATATAACCTCTCCTAGGAAATTCCCCTTCCCAACATCACCATATGGTGGCTCGTTCAAAACTGGAAACCAGTAATCAGTGTATTAAATAGCACTCTGTATCTAACACTTTTGTGTTTAAAATTAGTTTTTTTTTTTTTGCATCATATATAAAAGTTTTTAACTTACTTGTGTAAATATGTTTGGGTTTCATTTCCTTTTGCTGTGTAATGTTCACATCAATCAGGAACCTTTTAGAAGATAGAGGGTACACTCAGAAGCACTAGGGTTACCGGTGTTCACTGATGAACCTTAGTGGCCCCAGGCCCACAGAGGAAGTATGAGTTTGGGTAACAACACGTCCGAAATGAGGTACCAGTAGGGATAAGGGGAAGGCGTAGTCAATCAGGTAGAAGGGTCTTAAGTAGGTGGCAGAAATCAAGGTCAGTAAACAGGCAAAGTCAAAACCAGAGTAGAGAATCACCAATAAATTCTTTTAGCAGGATCTGAAGCAGAAGCCAGCTTGGACACTACAGAAATGAAGAATTCCCCTTTTAAAAAGAATTTGGTGCCAAAGTTTCAAATTACACCATGACTGATGATGCCATGACTCTCCTGTCATGATACTCGGCATTAGTTCTTCAGCCGTGGAGAGATGTGCCAGGAGGTAAGAAGAACTGGGGTTCTCCTGGTGCATCTTACAAGATACCTTAAGAGTCTTCTTTTTTTTTGTTTCAAGTCTTCAGAGGAAGAATATGTGGGAGAAAGCTGTAGTACAATACAGAATGGTAGGAAAAACAAGAGATTAAATTAAATACATGTCACATAAACACAGCGTTAAACTCATTAGTATAAAACATATCCATTAATTATAAATTTTAGCTATTTACCATTGCCATTAATTGTGGCTTAAGAGGAATTCAATAGATTGCAATAAATAATTCTTTAACCAAGTACTGTATGTGCTAAATTCATTCAAATGAAAAGATATTGCTTCCAATCCAAGCTTATGGGGATACAACAGTATAGTTTGTTACCTGTGAGATTCCATATAATGAATCTTTCCATGATTTGGATCTTCACACCTTAAGTATTCTATAAAAGCATGTAAACATTAAATAAACCCAAAAGGCTGGTTTTGCTTCCAATAAGGATTATTATATATCTTAGTTTGGATCAAGTACAATGTATTGATTTAGTACTACATCGAAAAAGGAAATAATTTTTTAAAACTGTAATTATTTCATTACAATGCAGTCTATGGGAGATGCCCATTCTATAATTTGGAGCTTTCTTGATAATGGGTGTCCAGATAATGGACTCCATATGTCTATTACCATTCAATGCAGGAATGGTTGAATATGTTGATACAGGGAGTGGTCTAATGACTATTTTAGTTATGATACATTTGATCTAAAGCTTGGACTTTTTTTTTTTTTTCAAATCTGATCTACCGTCAGTCTATGGAAGTAACTAACGATTAGCGAATTCATTCGCCAAGCATGGTTTCTCTGCTGCAAAGAGACCATTGTGGACCAAAAAGTCGCCAAGACGTTATTGTTACTGAAACAAAAAAGTTGCCATAAGAAAAAATACCCATTGACTTTAATGCATTCGGAGTGAGGAAAAAATTGTCAAATGAGTAAAAAAGGTTTTTTGCCCAATTACTTCAATGATTTTTTGGGAATTTTTCATTCATTTTTCAGCAAATTGAAACAGGACAGGGTTGCTCGTCGCTAGAAGTAAATATATCAAGTTTCTGATTGTTAGCATTTGTAAAATACTAAGTGCTTCACTGACTTTAATGCAAGAAAGGAGAGATATTATCATGGCTACATATAGAAAATAACATTGAAAATCATCCATAATGTTTCCATTATAAAAAACAAACATATTTCTTTCCTTTTCAGGCCATGCTTAGCTGCATATAACTTGTATTGTTAACATTTAGAGAACACAATAATGGAGTCCAACACATTTCACCACTCAAACTATAAAATGTTTAATTTTTTTGTTTTACCTGTAATTTTGTCAATTTGTGATAATTAGCATTAAAAAGACACTGCTAACAAAAGTTTTGGAAAGTGCACTATTCAGTGTGTCTGTTATATGCTCCTTGCAGTAAGCTCACTGGGGACACTTTTGTACCATGCTCTGCTAAGTATTGTGCCTTCAAGTATCTAATTAATGCAATTTTTTTTAAAGAATACATTACCAGTTTCCAAGTGAATTTTATGTCCCCTTTCACTAATCTTTTACATTATAGCTAAAATGTAATAAATGACTATACCAAAGAAAAGAAAAATAGATGTTTCAAGACTTTTTCATTTTAAAATAAGCACAACACTTTGGTTTCTTCTATGTTATTTTAGAGGGGAAAAAATGATTTGTCCTGTATTTTTTCATGTACGTGTACTATTTGTATGCTGGTTCTGATCCACATAGTCTTACATTAAGATCATTTTCCGCAGCCTTGGTAATTTAAAATCTGTTTCTCAGCTGAAGTTCTTATTATGATCATTGATTTCTCATTCTACCTTTTAATATCTTTTCAGTGAGAGAGGGGTGAATCATCAAAGAGCACTGTGGCCTTGAAAAAAATGTTGCTGAATATTTAGATGAAGAACCGGATTTATAAAAATTAAAATGATAGTATTGTTCATTAGAACATTGAAATAAACTTGATTTGTCAAAAACATCTCAATTGCTAGCTTATTTATGGAAAAACCACATCACTAAAATCTGGTCATGCAAAACAGATAAAAAAAGTAAAATGCTTTGACTTACATTATTCCATTAAGTTTTAAAGTTTAAAAATTTTAGACAATTTAAAAAGTCAACTTTTTATTTTTGGGGGCATATTAAATAAGGCTTGAGTTTGTGGTTCTTCAATGATTTGAGAAAATCACAGCGAAAACCCCACACTCCAAAAATAATTTGAAACTTACTAATAAACATCCCTACTGACTGATATAGTTTTGCCAGGTTTTGGTAATTGAATTTTTATATTCAGTTTTCAAAAAACTTTTACAAAATTGCAAAATTTTAAAATTCATCAACCAAAACCTCTGTAGTAAATAAAGGGGAAAAAGGTCACCAATCATTATTATTTACTATGGATAAGTAAATACTATCATGTACATATCTGAATTTAATTTATTAAACAGACCTTCAGTTCAAAAAGAACATAGTTCTGAATCACACTGTGCAGCATAGTTTTAAAATGTCATTTTTGGGGGTTAATTTCATCACTGTGTTACTATACTATAAATAGTTGTTTTAGTATGGCTGTAAAATTGGTGAAACAAAGAAACATTTTGTCTATAATGTGATCCTGCTGCCCTACTGCTTCAAGTTAACCCGATATAGTAAAAACATGTTGAGATTTTGGGGAAGATTTACTAAGGGTCGAATTCAAGGGTTAAAAAACGCTCGAATTTGACCATGGGAATACTTGGGAATTGTTGGGGAAGTAAAATCCTTCGAATTTGAATATCGAATTTGAAGGATTTTACCGCAATTCCATTGGGCGAATGATTGAATGGAAAATATTCAATCGATCGATAAAATCGCTTGGATCGAACGATTCGAACAATTTTAACTATTCGATCGAATTTTTTTATTCGATCAAAAATAATGAAACCCCATTCGGTAGCTTTGATCTGGTGAACTAGCCTGGAGAATAAAAATTTAAAGGGGAAGTCTGCCCCTAAGTGATGAGTGAAATTTCACGCAATGTTTCGAGGCCAAAAAGACACCCATAGACTCCAATATTGGCCAACTGATGCATGTGAAAAAAATTGCTATGCATCAAAAAACAATTGCCGCCCATAGACTTCAATGCATTTGCCAAATTTTTCACCGTCTTGCATATTTTTGGCATAATGACACGGATCAGATTCGTCCATCATTAGGTAAGATAACTCTGTTTCTCCACCTGTGCACCATAGAAATTATAGAAATGCCCTCCCCCC
Source organism: Xenopus borealis (assembly GCA_024363595.1). NCBI lineage: Eukaryota > Metazoa > Chordata > Amphibia > Anura > Pipidae > Xenopus > Xenopus borealis. The sequence goes on from CM044438.1 coordinate 59,375,912, forward strand.
ACAGTAATTATTTAATTAATAAAAAAAGTAGGGGGTTATACAGTACAGAAGCAAACAAAAATTTAGCAATAATAATATCCCATTGAAGGATAATATATAAGCAAATAAAAGTATATGCTGGGTTCTCAAAAATGTTTCACTAATGACTGGCCAGCCTACTAATCATAGAAATTTTAGGAAACACAAAAATATCATAAAAGTATATGCTTGGTTCTCAACTGACTGTTTATCAGTTGGTAATCAACAAAATTTTTATAAAATTCATATCGTTAATAAAATTCACAAAGTGAGGAGGTGGATATGCTGTGAAACAATCAGTTAATAGTATATGCAGCCATGGCATGCATCACTAAGTAATTAATACTGTTAAATGACAATTCCTTAATCCCCAGCAAGAGACTGAAAACAGGTGGAAGAAAGAGGCAGCAATGTGTTCAGCAGAATGTAAATAGTTTCATAAAACTTCTGCTGATATACTATGATATACCTATGATAACCAATGTTCTAAAATGATTTAAAATAAAAATGTATCAAAATACAAACATTTTCGAATCTTTGAAAATGCAAATTTCATTGTAAATCTGTTCCAGGAAAATTAAATGGAATCATTACTAATGATCAACCCTCCACAGTTAAAGGAGAGTGTGACAGTACTTATGCACAATACAAATCAATAAATTTTCCTTTTCAATTTATCTATTCAATCAACCAAATTTATCCATTAACAGAAAATTGATTCTGAACTTTTCATTTTCACAATGCACAGTGAATGCAAACAAGTCTTAAACTGTAAATAATTTGGCAAAAAAAATGTCCCACTTCAAATGCATCTTAAAAAATGCCAGTGAGCAACAAAAGATGTAATGACTGTCAAATGAATATTTGTTTTTTTCAAAATTTAGTGATTTTTTATATTATATAGTGAATAAAGTACCCCCTCTTGTAAATTATAAGGATATTATAAGTTACCGAGGAGTTCCGTGACCATATATGGTGTTTTTATACAGGTCATGGAACTCCAAGGTAACTTCTAATATCCTCATATTTTGCAACTGGGGGTACTTTATTTATTATAATACACACGTTTCAGTGAGTCATGTGACAGAAATTACATCAGAACTCACCGTTTATAACCGATGACATCAGAACTCACTGCTTATAAGGATATCATTTGCAAGATATTTATGGCTTTTGTGTATTATAAAAGTATATCCACTATTCTTGATGGGACAGATTTATCAAGGGTTGAATTGAAAATTCTAAATTTTAAATTAAAATTTTGAGTTTATTTTAGTGTCATTTGACTAGAGAATAGTCCAAATTTGATTCAAAAGTAAAAAAATAAATAAAACAAAATCCAAATTTGACTATTCACCATCTAAAACCTAATGAATTGGTGTTTTAGGCCATGGGGGACCTCCTACAATCAATTTGCAATTTTCTTTTACTTTTTTTATTTTTTGTAAAAACAAAAATCGAATTTGATTTGAGTTTGCAGGTAAATCCTATTCAACCATTTTTTTAAAAAATTTAAATTTTTTACTAAATTTTGATTGGTCTTTTTTTTTTTTTTTATTCCCTCGAAATTCAACCCTTGATAAACATGTCCTAACTGCATACCAACATATTGTTTGTATGAAGGCACTTTTAAAGCATATTTTCATTGTAATGTGCAATTGCATAAGGCAACCAGTATTTGTACATGTCTATTTGTTTAGTGGAAAATATTAGGTAATATGAGATTTTGTTTATAATTTGATCTAGAATAAATGAATAAGAAAATGTTTATGTTAAGTTCACAAAACTCCATAAAAAGATGTTTACTTGGATCTGTTAAAACAAAACAAAATGTTGGTTATCTATCTGGAAGGAATTTGTAACACTGGTCCAAGTCAATTTAACCAGAGATTTTTTTTATTTTGTTCTGAAAAGGATGCAAAGATGGCTCCCAGTAGATGTTCTTGCTAGAATTAACTTCATAGAAATAGTGACACATTTATGGAAACAGAATAAACACAGTTAAGTAAGACACCTGTTTTGATTTCCCTGTTTGACAATAATGACAATAAAAACAATTGGTACACACGCAAATGTTTTTCTGCAATATTATTTCTTTTAATCTTGGAAGTTTACACTTGATTTTTGTCAACATCTTCCCCCTTATGTAATAAAAGACATGTTTACTCAGGTGCAATATCCCAGACTAGAGACCAATACACATTACACATTTGTTGCAATAAAAAGCAAAATTTGCTAATTTTATTACATCATTTATGGTATTTTACTTATGACAAAGAGCAAGGGCAAATTGTGCCTTTTCAAATGCATAATTAAAGAGATGCTCCCATAACCACATATGTGTTACCTTCTGAACCAGTTATGTTTTGTGTCTCATTTATATACAATGGTACAATATACAATGCAATTTGTTGTTATTCATTAAGATACAGCTGGAATAATAGTTTGAATAACTGACCAAAATATTTATTGATTTGTTAAAAAAAAAAAGTTTTTGAAATCTAAAAACTTGATTGGGCACAAACATGAAAAACAGCTTGAACACAGCAAAAACATTCTATCCATTGATTTAAAACACTGCCTAATTTTGAATGAATCTTGAAAGCTTACTTTAAAAAAGGGATTTTGGTAATACAACTACCACTGACTTCTATATGAATTTGCCAGGTTTCAGATGCAGAATTGTTATATTTAATTTTTCAATTTTTTTTGGGCTTCATAAATATTTTTCAATATGTATCACAAATTCGAATTCAAATGTGCTTTTATTGCACCAAAAAACTTGCATTACAGCAAAAAAAACTGAATTTGATGGTTGATATCTAAATCAGCCGCAAGGCATAAGACCACCATTAAGGGAAATAGAAACCCTGAAAACAAAATTTCCCAGAGTGCTTTTTCTGAGCCCTTTGGTACTTAACAATTTTTTTCTAGTTTTCTAATGTGCACTACTAATACACTGCATTGGAAACAAAAGCACCACCTGCTGTTCATTTCAATGTCATAGTTGATAGAAAATTAATGTAGTGAAAAAGCTAAGTTTTGTGAAGCAATTAATAATTTGTTTCAATCACAATAAAATGGACTTTCATCGATTCATATTAGTCTCATCATTGGGCTTGTCATTGGTCTGCTCCTGTCTTGGAGATTTAACACTACCTAATGAGAAAGCGAAAAATTGCCAGCATACGGTTTACGTGGACCCGTCACCACAAAAAAATATTCAAAATCATATTTTATCACATTAGTCAAGCAAAATCAACATTAATTACACAATATAAATTATTTTAATCTTGTCTTCAATCTGGGAATTCCTAATTATAGCAAGCAGGCAGGAGCCATTTTGTGGACAATGTTATTAAGGCAAGCCTTGCATCATCTCAGAATCTTGTTTGCGCACCAGAATGGGAGACCCGATGTCCATCCCCATGCACTGGCTACACAATTAAATGGTTAAGAGAACTGGGGGAATGTGAGGAGCAGTGGCATCTAGGAAGTGCTGAATGGAAAGTGAAAGTAATTATCTGCCCCACCTCTATGCCTGAGGCATAGAGGAGTGGCAGCCAATATTTGATCGACAGCTGAGATTTTTAAATGAGCTTAAAACAGCTATGAATGGTTTGATAAAAATTTTAAATTGGATTTCATGTTTAATTTGAAAAGGACTTTTATTATACAGATTTTTGTGTCTGGGTGATGGGTCCACTTTACATATAGTTTTAAAAAAATTACTTGTTAATACCACACTTGGTCAAAATATGTAAGCTCACATGCCACATGAAGGCCCATCATTGTATGTGAGTCCTACACTATTTGTGAACATTCTAAGTTAGTAGTGAATTTAACATCAAGTCCCCCAGCAACCATTGTGAGTAATAAGACCAATGTGCATTTACCCTTAGTGCAGCAGCTCTAATGAGAATGCAGGGAACTGTTAAGCCACAGCCAACCAACCTACACCTGTGAATAATTCCCTTCATCCATCTATTAGCATTCTAAGTTTGTAGTGTATTTAAATTCAAGTCCCCCAGCAGAGGATGTGACTGAGCAATAAGACCATGGTGCACTTCCCCTTATCTATAGTGTAGAAGCAAGGAGCATTTTAGCCCCAGCCATACTGTACGTCTATAAATAATTCCCTGTTTAAAAAGGCTGAATGGCAGCCATACGCTATATTTGGCTACAATATGTACACGAAAAAGGAAAGAATTACCAGAACTCCAGACTTACCTATGCTGTGGCATTGCCAAGCTGCTAGAAGCACCCTTGTGCCAGTGCTTACCCACATTCTGGAGTTGACCAGCTGCTATAAACAATAAAAAGCCAATATTTGTACACAAAATGAAAAAGAACAATTGCCAGCATGTTCATCCAAGTTGTAAGTTTCCAGTGATTCTGTACATAGAGCTTGGACATTTTTTGTTGTTGCTATTATCATTTTTGATTTGTGACATGCAAATTGCACTGAACTTTGGACTAAAGTCTTGGTCTTATAAGATTAAAAAATGTTTTCGATGTTGTAGTTGCATCAGCTTCATGCTTTATGGCTATCTTCTTTTATCTTCTACCATAGAGGCCAGTGTTTTTCAGAGCTATTTAAATTATCCACTCACATATTAAAATATGGAGGTAGTAGTTCACTGCTTTAAAATATAGAATTTGTTACATAACTTTGGCAAGAAAAGATAAGACTACATAAAGAACATTTTGTGTAAATGTCAATTTTATTTCAATTTAGACCTTATTACGTGCTTACTTGCTGCTATTGATACATTTTCTTATACTGAAATAATTAAGTTTATTAAACAACGGAGCAAATGATGTATATGTTAATTTTGCTAACCACTTGGTTAAAACTAATAACAGGAAAATCTTACATTTACTTTTTTTCATGGTTATATCTTTAAAACTGATTGTCTATGCTGTCAGTGCCATTCTGCTGTTAGGATAATTTGTGAAAGTACAGTCATTGTTCTCCCTTGAGAATTTTTATGTGATCTTATAACCTTTCTAGCTAAAATGCTTCTAATGATTCACTCACATATTTTTGAAAGCTGTAAATCAACCACTGAAATTTACTTCCTTTATTAGGAACAGTTAGCTGGGCGGGTATATAAAGAATTGGAAACAACTATATAAGTATTCTTAAATAGCTTTCTTTATTCGTAACATGTTCCTTTTGTGCTTTTCAAGGTTTTTAAAAGAGTAAAGATTGTCTTCCAAAGAGCCATATTTTGTATGTATGTTAACTTTTTATGTGGGATAGATAGGTAAATATATAGTTAGACAAGACAGATGGATTTATATAACAATGTTGTCAAACTCATCAAAAGGAAGGCCAGGTATACGTGCCCTAGACCTTACATCTTAGGGTGCAGATAAACCAAATTTCAGAAGAGGAGGCAGGCACATTGGAATACATCTGCAAATTCACTATGAAGGTTTTCATTCATCCAGGTCATGGTATACTGTATCTAATATAAGTAATTCTAAAACAAGTGGACTTGCTGAGTAATCATTGAAGACATTTCACTTCTCATACGAGCAGCTTCATCAGTTCAACTGACTGGTGTGGGAGAGGAGAGCTCGAGTAAGGACCCGAACATCACTATCCTATCAGCAGATAAAGGGTGATGCACAGTGGTGCTCAACACAACTGATTATTACTGAAAGATAACCACACTACTCAGTGAAAGCAATACATATGAAACCTTAAGGAAAGACCGAACCCACAGTTACAAGAAAGAGGTGATAGCTTGCCTACAACAACTTGAAAATGAGAAAGCTATTGATTGAGTTTATACTGCTGCCTGTACTCCAGAGAAGCCATACCATGCTTATACAGACTCCCCAAGATATACAAAGAAGGAGTCCCACTAAGGCCCATTGTCAGCAGCATAAATTCAGTGACAAACAGCATTGCAAAATTCTTGGCTAACATCTTAGCCCCATTGATTATACAGTACATCATATCCAGAATGCCAAAGAGTTTGTAACCAAGATTCATGGCATTACACTAGAGGCAGAAGAAACAATGGTATCATGTGATGTTGCTTAATTGTTAATATGTATACCTACGACAGAGGAAATTGAGACTGTAAGAACTCCACTGCAGCAAGATAGCACCCTCAGCAGCAGAACGAAGCTCAGTCGTAACCAAGTATGTTTTGTTGCTAGATGTGTGCCTTAACACCACATACTTCAAATACAAGGGCCTCTTTTAAAGACAGAAACATGGCTGTGCAATGGGTTCTCTAGTCTCTCCCATTGTAGCTAACTTGTACATGGAGGAAGTGGAAAGGATGGCCTTACTAACATTCCAGGGAACAACACCAAGTCACTGGTTCAGGTACTGTATGTGGATGACACTTGGGTAAAAATCAGATCAAATGATGTTGCGGCCTTAACAGAACACATTAACTTAGTGGACAATAACATCAAGTTAGGGAAGATGTCCATGAGAACAAACTTGCCTTTTTGAACTGTTTGATATGCATCCAAGAGGGGGTAACTTGAAAATGGATGTATACAGGGTACCCACTCATATGGATCAATATTTGTTTTTTGATTCCCACCATCCACTGGAACACAAACTGGGTGTCAATAGAACTCTACACCACAGGGCAGAATGTGTGGGAACTGATACAGAGTCCAAAGACAAAGAGCAAAAACATTTCAGAGGAGCTTTGAAACCGTGTGGCTACCCAGACTGGGCCTTTGTCAAAACAGTGGCAATCAAGCCCAACAGGAACTCCAAAAGTAACACCCAGAGACACATAGTAAACGAAACATAGTCATCCCATATGTAGCTGGACTGTCAGAGAAACTCAGTTGGATTTTCAACAAACACCACTTCCTTGTGCCCAAAAGATCCAACACCAAAAGAAAAGCAAAGCAATGTGGTATAAGGAGTCCAGTGTATCGAGGAGTGCACAGATCTATACATTGGGGAGACCAAACAACTGTTCATCAAGTGAATGGCTCAGCATAGGACAGTGAATGCTACATGGCAAGAATCAGCTGTCTTTCTACACCTAAAAGATAAGGGACACTCCTTTTAAGATAGCAAGGTCCAAATCTTGGATAAAGAAGACCACTGGTTTGAACGAGACGTGAAAGAGACAATTCATGTCAAGGTGGAGAAACCATCCCTGAATAGAGGCAGGGCCTATGTTACCACCTGTCTGCTACATACAATGCTGTTTTCACAACTGTACCTCAGCAGTTTCTTAACACTTCACACATCCATTCATGCAACTCTCACAATTAACACCTGTGTCTAGGAGTTGCATGACATATTGGCAATCCTATCACAGTACAACTACACAGAATCAACACTTCATCAAATTCAGATGTCACCTCTATGAAGAGTTACAATGTGCCATTGTGATTGTATTAGTGGAATAGTTTATATGATGAGAACTTCCCACACCAGTCAGTTGAACAGAAGAAGCTGCTCGGATGAGTAGTGAAACTTCTTCATTGATTACTCAGCAAGTCCAGTTGTTTTATAATTACTTATATTAGATACATCTGTAAATTAATTCTGAAACTTTTATATGTAAATAGATTTTTAAAAAAATCAAAATATGGAAAAAAAGTGTTTTGTGTCTAGCTGTGGACATTAATTATTAATTATACAGTATTTAAATCTATGTAAAATGCATTATCTATAATTTTCTCCAGAAGAAAAAAATCATGCCAAATCATTCTTACAAGTGGAAAAAATAATTTCTTTCTATACCCAAAAAAGACTGTTTTATATTGCATTGTTCCTGTCATTGTTCAGTTAATTTCAAAATTAATAATATATATTTATATATAACTATTAAGGCATCCCTTCAGTTCTTGACTCACGCCAATAAATTACTTGTTCCTTTGCTCCAGTCTGTTTACAAGTAAAGCTGCGTTAAAAAAAGCAAAGTCCAGATGGGTGCATTGCTTAATATGGTAAATCTAATAAAAGTGTAGTACCATTTGCCTTATGAAAATTAAAGCCCAGTAACATTAAATAAAAAAAGGACTTGAAAGCTTCAGACAAAAAGACCTAAGATATTGGATCAGTTATGTGGAATGCTTCAAATTAGGGGAAGACCATCTTTGATAGAGTTGATTTTAAGCAAATATTTTTATTTCCCTGTAATAATAAAACAGTAGCTTGTTTTTTATATTTTTCAGAGTTGTATGAATTCAAATTGGTAGCAAAACTATTTTTTTCTGTTCTATGAAAGGAGAGAAGGTTAGCACTCCCCTTGACAAGGATGGAAGAGGTTCTAGTGGCCTTTACAAAACATATACAGTTAAGGCATTGCCACCTACTTCATGGCATCTCTAACCATGTTTTTCAATTAAACTATAACCCCATCTCATCAGGTCCGGTGCATTGGGGTTATCCCAAATTCTGCCCTGTCATTCACACCTCATATCCAGTCACCTCCACCTAATGAACATATCCAAAATACAATCATTTATCACCCAAGATGCTGACAAAATTCTTATTCACTCTCTCATAGTTACATAGTTAAATTGGGTTGAAAAAAGACAAATTCCATCAAGTTCCACCCCAAATTAAAACCCAGCATATACACACACCCCCCTCCACTCTTTCACACAAACCATATTTGCCCATAGCTATACTAACAGTAGAGTTTAGTATCAAAATAGTCTTTGATATTATGTCTGTCCAAAAAATCATCCAAGCTCCTCTTAAAAGCAACAACAGAATCAGCTATCACAACATCACCCAACAGAGCATTCCACAAACTCACTGTCCTCACTATGAAGAACCACCTACGCTGCTTCAAATGAAAGTCCTTTTCTTCTAGTCTGAAGGGGAGACCTCTGGAGCGGTGATCCTCTTTATGGGTAAAAAGGTCCCATGATATTTGTCTATAATATCCTCTACTGTATTTGAAAGGTGTATTCATGTTAACTCGCTAGTGCCTTTTCCCAGAGAAAACAACCCTAACCTGGACAGTCTACCCTCATAATTTAAGGCTTCCATGCCTCTAACCAGTTTAGTTCCAAGTCTCTGCACTCTCTCCAGCTCATTTATATCTCTCTTAAGGACTGGAGTTCAAAACTGCACTGCATACTCCAGGCTCTATAAAGCGGTATAATTATGGTTTCATCCCTTGAGTTTATGACCTTTTTTATGCAAGACAGAACTGTATTTGCTTTAGTAGCTACAGAATGACACTGCCCAGAATTAGACAACTTGTTATCTATAAAAACCCAAGATCCTTCTCATTTAAGGAAACTCCTTACACACTGCCATTTAGTGTATAACTCACATTTATATTATGTTTGCTAATTTGCATAACCTTGCATTTATCAACATTGAACCTCGTTTTCCAGTTTGCTGCCCAGTTTCCCAACTTAGAAAAATCACTCTGCAGAGTGGCAGTATCCTGTATGGAACCTATAGTTCCAGTGGTGTAACTAGATATTAATGGGCCCCACAGCAAATTATTTTTCAGGCCCCCAAAATGTCTAGCTGTTGACCTGTTATACCAATATTTATTTAACTTCTACATGAATTAGGGCCTTATGGGGCCCCTATACCTCTGGGGCCCCTATACCTCCGGGGCCCCCCTGCAACCGCAGGGTCTGCTTCCTCTGTAGTCACACCCCTGTATAGTTCTGCACAATTTAGTATCATCTGCAAAAATAGAAACCGTACTTTCAATGCTCACTTCCAGGTCATTAATAAACAAGTTGAAAAGCAAGGAACCATTACAGAGCCCTGCAGTACACCACTAACAACACTGGTCCAATTAGAAAATGTTCCATTTACCACCACTCTTTGTAGTCTATCTTTGAGCCAGCTCTCTATCCATTTACAAATACTATGTTCCAGGCCAACATTCCTTAATTTAATTCTGTGTGGCACTGTATCAAATGCTTTATCTAAGTCTAAGTAAATCACATCCACTGCCATCCCAGAATTGCGGTCCCTATTACACATAAAACCATGATGGCACAAACTTATAGTATTGTTATTTGCTATGAAGTCCTGTATCTTATCCTTTATTAATCCTTCGAAAAGCTTTTCTACCACCGGCATCAGACTAACTGGCCTCTAATTTTGAGGCAGAGAACGGTATCCCTTTTTGAATAGCTGCACCACATTAGCAATTCGCCAGTCTCTCGGCACCATGCAAGACCTCAATGAATCCTGAAAAATGTAAGTAAAGAGGTTTGGCAATCACAGAGCTAAGCTCGCTAAGTACCCTAGGATGAATCCCATCTGACCCTGGACTTTTATTTATCTTAACATGTTCTAGTCTCTTTTGAATTTTATCATGTGTGAACCATGCATTATTAGACATATTACTAAAATTGGGACTATTAATAAGGAAACCTTCATTAGCTGGTTCCTCATTGTGCAGACAGACAGAAAAGTATGTGTTCAGAATCTGAGCTTTTTGCTTGTTCTCATCAACCAGCTGACCCCCCTCTGATAGGTAATACTAGGTCCTATCCCTTCCTGCTTAATTTTTTACTACCCTAGCTTCCCCATAATTCTTTCTCTCACCCACACTCCCACTTGCCTAGTTTTAACACTCCTCCAACCTCTTGGCCATTCTTTCCCCTAGCACAGTGCTTGTTCTCATCAACCAGCTGACCCCCTCTGATAATAAAGGTCCTATCCCTTCCTGCTTAATTTTTTTACTTTTAACATATTTAAAAAATAATTTTGGATTATTTTTTACTGCTCACTGCAATATAATTTTCCATATCTATTTTAGCTTGCCTGACCAACACTTCTATTGAACCAAAAACGTTCCTTGCTTACAAGTGGAATATACTGACATGTATATTTATTAAGCAGTATTTAAAGACTTCCCAATTTTATTCAGTGTTTAACCCTGTGAAAAACATTTCACACTTAATATGTTCAGAGATCCCTTATATTGTCAAAGTTTGCACGTCTGAAATTCAATGTTTTAGTTTTATTTTATAGAATTGCCTCTGCAACAGAATCTCAAAAGAGACCATGTTATGATTACAATTCCCTAAATGCTCACCCAAACAAATGCTAGAGACCATGTTATCATCACTATTCCCTAAATGCTCACCCACACAAATGCTAGAGATGAGTCAGTATTATTAGTTATCACAAGATCCAAAAGAGAGTTAATCCTAGTAGGTTCTTTAAGGAGCTGGGATAAAAAGTTGTCATTAAGCATATTTACAAACCTACTAGCTTTATCTGTCTTGGCAACCCCATTACCCCAGTCAATGTCCGGATAATTGAAGTCACCCATAATAACTTGACCTAGTTGTGAAACTGCTTCTATTTGTAAAAGTAGCTGGGCTTCATATTCGTCACTTATACAAGGTGGTTTATAGCATACACCAATGATAATTTTCTTTGTAACCTTTTGCCAAGTCAAAATCTCTACCCAGAGGGATTCTACACCCTCACAAGTGTCAGCAATGGTTATTTCTTTAGTGCACGGCATTAATTCAGACTTTACATACAAATACACTCCTCCCCCCTTTTTAATCCCTCTGTCCCTCCTTAAATGGGTGTAAACATTTAAATTCACAGTCCAGTAACATGTTTCATCACCCCCAGGTCTAGGTCTCCCATTTTACCTGACAAACTTTGTGTATTTGCCTCCTCCATGACCCCTTACTAATCCCACTACCCCATCTACACTTACAGATCCCCCACTTAAAGAGCAAACACTTAAGAGCTGCTAAACACTAGATCAAGCTCCACTAGAGTCCCAGGGGTTCTATTTATACAGTCTGTTCAGGTGCATCTATGCAAAGTGAAGCCTTCTGAAATCAGAAGGTATTTACTTGTCTCATGCCATACATATAGCACTGCCTAGATAGCAAAAATGAGAGTTTTATTCTCCCATAATGCATCTTAAAAAAAAAAATGGTATAGGCCCAGAAAATATTTAGACATATATTACCCTTTTTATAAGGAAATGGTTGGCAAAATATAAATAAAGTAAAGACTAAGGTACTCTACATTAAACTACTATTATTAAAACAATATACAAAAGTAAATATTTTCTTTTTAAGATTAGTTTAATTGCACAACATAAGATGTTGCATTATGAAAAGCTTATCAAAGAACGAATTAATATAAAAAATTGAAATGTAAAAAGAGCAGAAATCCAGATTGCATCATTATAGGACCTTGCTTGTTTTAAGACCATGGGGTATATTTTTCAAAGAGTGAAGTTAGAGATCACCACAGTTCACTAGAGTGAAATACCACCTCTCTCCATTCATTTCTATCGGATTTGAAAGGTGCATTTATCAAATGGTGAAAGTGAAAGTTCATTAGATAACTATGCCTTTAAAAATCCCATAGAAATGAATGGAGAGAAGCGATATTTCACTATATTCACTGTGGTGATCTCTAACTTCAATTTTTGATAAATATACCCCATTGTGTTCACTATGCTATATGAAACAGCACATCCAGGGTGATTATAGAAATAAATATTTAACCATTAACTAAAGGAAATATGTTATAGGTCAAGTTATGAAAGCCCTACTGATGGAGGTGGGGAGGAGAAGTTTATTTGATAAGAGTAGCCAATGGGGTAGCCATTCAAAAAAAGAAAAGGATGAGGTTACCAAGCAGATAGCATATAAGCTCAGCTTATCTGTTACCCACTATTTCACCTGTGTCATTTAGCCATATTTAAATTGCCTCCATTGCTACACAGCAGCTTGTTTATATAAACTATAGTTGTGTTTACCAACGGGAGTGCCCATAAGTTTATTAATGTGAGGTCTACCTTTTAGTGATGGTGTTGCATTATGATCTACATCCATAAGAGCATCTGTTCCATGAAAAATATTACTTAAATATAATACTGATATATGAAAGAATGTATATTGATATATTTAAGAAATAACTGTTCTTATGTAATCTTAACAGAATAATAATCTGAATGAAAAGCAAGAAACAGAAGTGTAATTTAGTCAAACTGTTTGTTTCTGTCTTAAGATCTACTTATCATTATTATTATTATTATTGTTAACATGTATTTCTATAGCGCCAACTTGTTTCATAGTGCTGTACTTATCACAGCCTAAAGATCTGCTGGTAGATTCTGATCTACCTTTTTGGACACCCCTTCTTTACAACCCTAGAGTTGTCTTTATAGCGATCTCTTGCACACAAATGAGGGCCTTCGGAAAGGTCAGATTAATAGAATGCCCAATCTAACCAATATATCTTGTGGATTGGGGTAGTCAGCTAACGGCCCATGGAGTGATCTGCATTCAAGAAAGATAAAGATAGTAGTGGGGGATCTAAACAAAGAGCTGGTGAAGCCACTGCAAGCTGGCTTTCAGAAACAGAAAACTATTTTTAGTAACTAGTAAACATTTTATTGATTCCAAGAATAAATCATGTAAAGCAGTTATGTAATGTATGGACACATGAACAAACATAAATGTGAGAGGACATTACCATAAAGTTATAGATAACGTGTGTCAAGCCAACAATAAGGCTTTTGCTCTCTGTATAGCAAATGGGTCTGTTTCCACAATAGTGGAATTAGAATACTAAGGGGCACATTTACTAAAAGTTGAAGTGAAAATTTTAATAAAAATTAAATTTTTAAATTCAAATTTCAAATAAATTTTGGGCTACTCCAACTATCGAATAGCCCAAATTTTTATACAAATTTAAAAAAAATAAGAACATTTGAATTTCTAAGTATTTGCCCTTTAAAAATCCTTCTACTTCGACTGTTCGCCAGCTTAAAGCTGCCAAATTGCCATTTTAGCCTATGAGGAACCTCTTAGAACCTGTCCTTAAAAATTTTCTAAGTTCCAAGTAAAGTATTTTGCAGAGAATCGTTCGAATCGTTTGAATCGTTCGAATCATTCGAATCGTTCGAATCATTCGAATCGTTCAATCGAATCAAACGATTCGAATGATTTTTTCTTAGATCGAAATAGGTCCATTTTCGATCGAAAAAGCCCTTTGAGGGTTGAATTTCAAAGTTTTTTTACTTCTACAATCCTTCCCTTAGCAAATTTGCCCTAAAATGTAATCTATATGGAATGTTGTAGCACCAATCTATAAAATATGATGTATGTAAAAGTTTGTGAACTATGGTAATGGGGACAGAAGTAAAGAGAAAAGTGGATACAAAAATGAAGAGGAGGAGGAATATACAGTATGACACACCTGATATTCCCTCATACTTGTGCCTCATCTTAAAGCTAATATAATATTGATATTTCTGCCCATTATTTACCTTTATTGTAGAATGTTAAGAGCATGCTGTGGCATTGAGATTCCTGGGTGTCCAGAATGGGATCCATAAAATTGTTTTTTTTTTTTTTTACCTGGGAGTAATGCCCTGCTGTAAAACCAAGAGAACCCCCCTGTTAAGATTTACATGGTACTTTTAAACAAAAAAGTATATTTACAAGTAGAAATCATTAATATAAATAATCTGCATTTAAATTATATTAATTTATGTAAAATAAAGGTGCAACTGATATTTTATCTGCAGTTTCCTTTTAATTTTTCATCAAAATCGCCCGCGGCAATTCACATGCGGCGCTTCGTTTCCCGAAATCACACAAAGTTTCCCCGTGTGGCAATTTTAGGCAATTTCGGAAAATAAAGTACCGCCTGTGAATTGCCACAGGCTATTTGCATTTTAGCCAGCGCAAGACGGGGGAATCGGTTCGGGGAGATTAGTTGCCCCAAAGAAGAGGCAATTTGTCTCTGAGATGACTAATCTCCCCGAATCCCTCGCGAGGCAACTTGGAGCGATTTCAAAAATCGCGCCGCTCCGTGTGAACATGCGCCGGCGTTTTCAAGCTACGCCGGTGTGCGTGGGTGCCTGGCTATTCGGGGAGGTTCGGGGGCGAGAAGTCGCGGCGAGAAGTCGCCAGGCGACACATTTCCCCCGAATCTCCCCGTCTGGCCTAGCCCTAAGACATTATTGTTGTACTAATGAAAGAATAGGTTTGATAGATGGCTAAAACATCATCATTCATTATGTGCTTTTATCTTATCTTGTGAAGATTTCCTTCACTTATAAATAATGATAAAGCTGTTGCTTTAACTTTCTACTTCCATTACCCTTAGGCCCTAATCAATCAAGAGATGATGTTGCAATACTAAGATCATTTTAGGTCTATTCATATTAATGAAATTGAAAATTTCCTGAACATGAGATGTATGACCATTCCATATGCTGTGCGGCTATTTTCTCCTGCTGAGAAACAAAATAGTTCCATTGATATGGATATTTTATAGCAGTCTTGTCAAAATTGCTGGCTATGTTCAAAAGGAAATAAACATTCATTGTGAGAAAATTTACATAAAAAACATTATGAAATTATGTGTTAGTATTAAAGTCACATCACGATCCATACAATTAATTCTCTTTCATGTATAATTAATCAGTCTCTTGACTCACAAACACATTATGGTTACAAGAGGATATATCTGTAAAGACTCAATGCCTGGAAAAATTCAAAATCCAGTGTTACTCTCTTGCATTGATGAAACGTTGGAGAAAAGAAATGGACAAAGGCACAAAGTGAACTGGAAGAATATAACAGAACCAAATGAAAGACGATCGTGTTTTTTTAAAATTTGTTTTATATTTTACTAGAAACCAGAGGTTATCAGACTTCTTGAGTTCACACCCACTCTAAATATGTATCCAGAACCCCTTTACCATATAAACAAAATACAAGAGGTCCTCTGCACCATTTTCAATATATTAAAGATATTGATACATTTTGTGCCTTGAGCTACTAAAAATGCTTTACCCTTTAAACAAAACAGGGATTGTTTGTTCATACATAGCAATATATTTAAGCTGGTCAACTACATCAAAGTCATCTCTGGTATGGCCAGTATTTCTCTGATTCATTAAGAATTCAATTGCTTCTGTATACATTTTACACAGGGATTAAGTTTTACCTGTAACTTACTGCTTTCAAGGTTAAAGCCCCCAAACATGGCTGCCCTTTCATTGGCCACCTCTGGGATCACCTGATAATAGCTGGAAAGGGTAGGAGCAACAACATGGAGCTGGCCACTGCTCCTGTATAAACTATAACAAATAGAAGTTGTGAATTGCCACAGTTGTGCTCACCACTAATCTTTCAAAACCTTAATGAGGCTATGCCCAGAAAATTCATGCAGACAAAAGATAAGTTAAGTGTAGGACTGGCCATACCAGTGTTGACTTTGACATAGTTGTCCAGCTTAAATATATTTCAGTATATGGGCAATATATCTATATATTATCTGTCTATATTGCCTTCCAAAGTACTTGTAAGGAGTAATTATGCCCTCTCTGGTGCCTTTTCTCCAGAGAAAACTTTAGTTGCATGTTTCTGTACTCTCTCTAGCTAATCAATATCCTTCTTAAGGACTGGAGCCCAAAATTGCACTGCATACTTGAGGTGAGACCAAAAGACAGACAAAATTATGTATTCATCAGTCAACTTAATGCCCTTTTTTATGCAAGGTATTACTTTATTTGCTTTAGCAGCCACCACCTACAGTTGCACAACTTGTTTTCCACAATAGTAGTAGACAATGTAGAGGGTAGAAATACTCGTTTCAAATGTTCATAGTGAATTGATGCAGTCAGAGGCAAAATCCACTAGGTAAGTCAATGGTCATGGCAGGTGAAGTAAAGAGACATGCAATGGGTAAGGGCAGGCACCAAGCAGAAGCAAAATTTAAAGGTCAGGCATTAGGACCAGGTCAGTAGACAACTGCATACTCAAAATAGCTTAACTTACTTTTACTTTTATTTTGCTGTAGCTCTTGGGTGAATATCAACTTTAAAATATGTTTTTGGGGGTTAGCATTATACCAAACTATTAGGAATTGCCATTTCAGTGTGATTGCTGGGATACTTTTCAGCAGATTAGTTTGGACAATGTATTTATAATTTCAACTGTCCCTTTCTGATTAATATACTGTATCATGGTTTTATTGTATATTATTTTTATCTTAACTGTTTTTTTCTTTTACTAAATAATTCAGTATGTTTGTAATTTTGCTGTGCAATGATAGTTGCTATCAATGGATCAGTTAGCTTAATTGCCCGATTACAGAGCCATCATTGATCATTTGCTTTTATAGACAGAGTAGCCTCTTTGTCATCGATTTTCTTCTGCTACATTGCCTTCCATCTGATGCTGCTTTCTTTGCTTTATTTGTTGAATTGTTTTAACTCAATATTACTTTCAGAGAGCATAATTTTTTTATATATATAAACTCTCTCATCAACATATATAACTCTCATCAACAATGGTTCTTATTTGCCATTATAAGTGCAAACTGTAAGCTTCATAATAACATATCAAGTAATTACTTTCATTAATGTAAGTGTAATATGATGACAAATGTTTGTTAGCGATTATGATCCATGGGTTACAACAAAAAAAAATGTTTTCCCCTAACAAATAATTCACTCTACCAAATAACATTTTAATCCTGAACCAACAAGTGTATTTTTATTGTAATACTTGTGTGTAGACAGTCATTTCAGGTAATTGTACTTGTGCTTTTGTAGAGCCATCACAATGAAACTGCTTTCAGATATGCTTTTGTTTCTCCTACTCAATGTAACTGGAGGAGTTTCAGTAGGTCTTGGATTTACTACTGAATTCTATCCTCATATCTTCCAGGGAGCCATTAGCTTTTGGCAGGGAGCTGTTATCTGTTTACCTTCCCATTATTCTGCTATTGGGCTGCTGGGTGGGGGGAAGTGACTAAAATCACATGACTAAAGGAACCTGAGAAACTAAGATCACGTCTAATGCCAAATTTTAAAACTAAATATTAAAAAAACTGTTTGCTCTTTTAAAAGACAGATTTCAGTGCAGATTTATGCCAACACAGCACTATTAAGTGATGCATTTTGGAAAACAAAAACATGTTTTCCAGTGACAGAATTCTTTGAAGACATTTGCAGTTCAATAAGCACATTAATACAAAACTTGGCACAAAGGAGCTGCTACTTATTCCGTGTTTTTGCGGATTCACCACTAACACGCCAATAGAAGATCTACGACAACAAAGCCCAGGTGTACCAGAGGCTGAAGGATACTGAGTTTAGCACGTTTATGAGGACTGGGTCTTTATACGTTGGATTGTTGGAGGCCCATGTTATGCCACACATCTGTTACAGTAGTAAAACTTAAAATGAGTGTCACTCTCTAAATTCTGAGGATCATAGCTGCCAAGACAAAGTTCGGTAGTTTAGTGTTTTTGATAATATTTGCGATTAGAAGAGCTTTTTCTTTAAAGTTTTTACTATTGCAGTGGCTGGGCACATAAAGTGTTAAAGAGCAGCAAAGAAAAAGTGCAGAGCACAAGCATTGGAAGTTTTTGCTTAAACAATTAAGCAAGCTATGTTTACAAACAAAAAAAACCCCACTTCTTGGCATCTGTGGGAAATGAGTAATGAACTTTATTTCCATATCATTTCAAAGGCCATGCAGGACAGCCAGCTGTACTCTACAGGCATAAGATGCAAGCAATCTGTTTCTCTCATTCCCATGCTTGATGAACTGCAGAGTTCTTTAACTCCTACTAACCCTCATAATATTAATACCATTTGAATAATCTCAAAACTAAGTGCTGTTGTGATTAGAAGAAAATGCTTAAAAGCAAAGTTGAGTGGTCAGCATCGTGGTTAGCATAGCAAACATTCCTTTATTACTGTCAGGGCATACTTTTAACTAATGGGCAGTTGAAAAGAAGCACTGAATTCAGCACAAGCTGGACTTTTTTCACATGATCTTTTAATATTGCAATTAATTAACAGTACATTTTCAATACACAAGTGGGGAATAAGCTTGTACAGGGAATTGTATTTTAGTGTTAATTTAAATTACCATATGTGTATATTAGCATGCCAATTCATTTTTTATGCAGTTTTTAGAATCTAAGGGGCAAATTTACTAATGTGCGAAAATTCACTAACGATGGCTTCACATGCATTGCAACACTTCACCAGTTGAAAATTAGTTCATACAATGCTAATTCACTAAAGTGCAAAGTTCAACGGACATATATGTTGCAGCAAATACATTACATTACACAACCCCGGGGAACCTCAATAAAAGAAAATAGAGTTGTTAAATTGCCCTACACATGTGCCCACTGTATAGTTTATGTTCCATATGTTAGGAAAAAGTAGGGGGAAGGCGGGTACCCCCAAAAAAATTTATTACCCTGTAAAAAGGAAAAGACGCTAGCATTTTTCAACGATTTTTGGACGAACTCCTATCTACTCTATTGCACGTCTCCTGGTCTGAGGTGACAAAGGCAAATCTAATGCAAGAGGTAACGTTCAGTAAAATCCGCATCTTAGTGAATTTGTGGAGTTACATTCATTCGCCAGACCGAACATTCGCTAGCGTTAGTCACTTTGCCCTTTAGTAAATCTGCCCCAAAGGGAGAAAGTAAAAAATCAGGTACCCCAAATTACTGAAAAATACAGGGGCTGATTCACTAAAGGTTGATAACGTGTTATTTATGGCATGCCTTAAAATTTTTATCACATCTTATATTTTTAGAATTAACGATCGATTCACTAAAAGTTCACTTGTTTAACTTAAGAAGTGATATTTTAACATTCATTTGAGCTGAATATTGTGCTGTATTTTATAGCATGCATTATTTTGTGCTATATTTTAAGGTATTTGATACTGTAACATGTTATTAGTGCGATCTATAGCACGTAAGACATTTGGGATGGCACTGGCAGAGTAGAAGTCTCTTTTTACAGTATTCTAATCATTCCTTTCCCTTGGAAACTCAATATAATTTCATGATACAGAACATAGTGCATTCTGGATCTGCCCAAGGTATCATGAAAATGTGTTAGTGGCTGTAGGAAATTCTCCAGTTCCTCATAAAGGTCTTAAATTTCTGCCCTACAGCACTTCACTACATCTTCCTCCAATAATCCATCTGTTGTTGTTTAGTAACGCCTACTCCTGGGAGGTGTTAAATTTCACAGTAATTATTGTACTATTTTTTGCTTTTATCGCTTAAAAGATGTCAGTGAATAATGCATTAGGATTAATTCTATTCTATAAATATCGCAATGTGATAAGAATATCACTGTAGAATTAACACTTGCGATATGTCTATTAAAGCATGCGAAAATACTCTGATGAATTGTTCCTTAAATAACGCACAAAATAATTTTGACACCCATTGACAGATATATTTTGCTAATTTTTTTTTGAGTTTCGCAAATTTTTTGGCGAAGTAAAATAGGATAGATTTGCCAATCACTATTAGCTACAGATCCATTGAGGAAACCTGGTCTCAGTGGTTTCACTAGACTAGAGATTGGTCTTTCTTGTAGGAGCAACCATGTTTTGAGTATCTGGGTCAGGGATCTCCAAGTTATTTTACCTGTGAGTCACTTCCAAATGTAAAAAGAGTTGGGGAGTAACAGAAGCTTAAATCCTAGGGTGTATAGTCACCATGTAACCTGACAGCATACAGGAGACTCTGGCAGTTTATCTGGTTTTATGCCCCTACTTTGAGGCCATATTAAGGAACAGATTTATCAAGGGTTGCATTTTAAAGTGCTAAAACTTTGAAATTCAAAAAGGCCAACCGAAATTAATTAGAATTTTAATTAGAATAGGTCCATTTTCGATCGAATAGGTCCATATTTGATCGGATCTGAATCGTTCAAATCAAAATAATAGTGCATTCGATCAAATTTGATTCAAAGTATTTCCCAAAAGAAACTTTACATTTTCAAAATCCACCAATTCAGCAGGTTTTAGATGGCAATTGGTCGAGGTCAAATTTTTAAAGAGACAGTACATAATAAATTTAAAAAATTTGAAATTACTATGTATAACCAACTCACCCATGATCATGTAGTAGGGAATATGTCCATTTTTGCCGCTGTTAGCATGTCAACAATCTATATCAGCATCTCAGTATGTACATATATGATATTTGTCATTAGTTAATTATTTAGACCAAAGAAGACCAATAAAAAAATCATTTTTAAACTACTGTCCATCTAACTATATAACCAAGAGTGCACAATAACTCATGCTACACACGTACACAAACACCTATTTCACCCCTTAATCCATGCCACAGGAGACCCCCATGAAAGATTAAAAAGGTTGAAGTATCTTCTTTCAATAACAAGCGATCAAGGAAAACAAAAATCAGCTTTACAGACCCTAGGTCACAGAACAACTATATTGGCAAAAAAAAAAAGAAGCTGTTCTTCTGGATATTACAGTGCCTTAGAAAAATTGTTGAAATCATTGTTTCCAGCATATATTCAATCTTTGGGAAGCAGTAAATGAAAACTTCATGTCCAAAGGGACCAAGTAAATCAAGAAATATCCCCAAGTGCTTTAGGGACTTTTCACAGACAACCTTGAAGTGCAATATTGCTTTATATAACACAAACAGCAATAATTTGTCATTTAGTGACTAATGCAGGAAACATAAAAAAACATGTTTTGCTCTTAAATATGTGAAGCATGGCTAATAAAGTAAGGATGTCGAAACAGTTGATTATAGAATCATTCTTAGGCCAATCGAAAGAAAACTGGTTAAATGGATTTTCGAATGTTGAAAGTAAGATACCATGCAAGGCAGAAAGAGTTTTTAACAGCTGGCTCTGAATTTAATTCAGGAATTTCAGTCTCACTGTCATCAACATGTTGCAAACTGTGAACTGTAAGAGTCAGGCATCATTGCACTGTGTGTTATTCTACAATGGAACCCACATTTGTTAGCCCCAATAAAAATTCGAAGGTGCTCTAAAGTAAGGAGTGTGACTAGGTGGTTTTTTAAACACACCTTTCTATTTTAAAAATGTGCATTATAGGTGCACTGTTATAGGAGCATTCCAAACGGCCTCACGTTAAGAGTGATATATAGGATGAATATAAAGCCAGCTAGCAGTAAATTTAAAGGAGCTTCATAGTGCGTTACAGCGATAACATGTACCTTAACACAATGCATAATAAAAATTAACACCAAGAGCAAAGACCATAGCATTTGTAATGAAACTTACCATAGGATCTTCAGAGACCAAACTACCCAACTTATGATGTATTAAAGGGAATTATTTATTACAAAATACATTTTCCCACATGAAACATACAGTCTACATCATTGTTTGATGATTTTATATTTAGTGTGGGAAAGGAGACTGCAATAGACACAGGGGAACTAATGGATGCAATTGAACGGAGGATGTGGTTTTATATAGAAGCAGGTGGGGTTAATAGAATGCTTTAGATCCCTCACAATTAACATGGAAATTTGTCAGATTTATAGAGTAAGCAATCAGTAATGAAAAAATCTTACTTAAAGCAATTTTGCAGAAAGAAAACCTCATCATGATGCAGTAAGGGTCATTTCCTTGCTAACATGACATGATGATGGTGGTTTGGATGCAGTGGGGCACTATTACACTGGCTCATTACCCATTTGCAGGTTTCACATTGAGTCTTTTGATACAGGTATGGACCTATTATCCAGAATGTTCAGGACCTGGGGTTTTTCAGAAAATGAATCTTTCTGTAATTTGGATCTTCATACCTTAGGTGGCTGATTTACTAAGGGTCGAAGTGAATATTCGAATACAAAAAGTTCGATTTTCAAAGTAATTTTTTTGGATAGTTCAACCATCGAATAGGCTACTTCGACCATTCGACCATTCGACCATTCGACCATTCGACCATTCGACCATTCGACCATTCGACCATTCGACCATTCGACCATTCGACCATTCGACCATTCGACATGAATGATATTAAATCCTTCGACTTCCAAAATTTAAGTACTGACTCTTAAAAAAAAACTTTGATTTTTTTACTTCACCAAATTAAACCTTATGAAGTGCTATGTTAGCCTATGGGGACCTTCTTTAATATTTTTCTAAGTTTTTTTATTGCAGTAAAATTGTTCGGTCATATGCAAAAATAGTTTGAATCGTTCTTTTAGCGTCTGATTGAACAATTTTACTTTTACAGGATAGCCACATTTGTTGAAAAATACATCGAATATCGATGCCAAAGTATTTCACTTTCACCTTTCCCTTTTTCAAGCGCATCAAGCGTGCACAAGCGTCTAAAACTCCATATTCCAGCTTGCCTCTCCGTAAGGTGTCCGGTCAGTGTGATGATGCACCTCAAATGAGATGCGGACCAGCGCGTAAGGGGACACCCCACTCTGCCCCCCGGGTACTAGGAAATACCTATAGATACTGACTCTGTTTACGTGAACATATGAATGAACATAGCCTTAACATTTCCCTTTTCTCACCGCAGATTGAGCAGCAATTGTTTGTATAAACTACAATAACATATTGAGTAAAAATATAACAAGGCAAGATCTTTATAAAAATAAATGAAGATCAAAATCTCTATTCAACGTCACCCGGGGATAGAGTCCCCAACCTGTCAATCCAACTTCTGCCCTCTTTAACTCTAAAATAAGATTACCTCCTCTCTTATGTGGTGGAATATATTGTATCTTCCGATCATCCGAAGTATGACCCAAATCCAAACAATGTCTCGAGACTGGAAGTGATCTCTTACCTGTATTGATAGTTGATCTATGTTGTGAAAACCTGTCCCTTTTTGGGTAGTTTCACCCACATAGATCAGATTGCAAGGACAAATCAACATATAAACAACAAAATTTGTTTCACATGTGTTGTAACCTCTAATCAAAAATTTTTGTTTCGTATGTGGATTTTCAAAGTCCTTGCAAATTGATCTATGTGGGTAAAACTACACAAAAGCTTTCTAATTTAGTTAGTTAGGCAAAAATGTAATGAATAAAAGCTGGAGTGACTGGATGTCTAACATAACAAAACAGAATACAACTTCTTGTTTTTCAGCTCTCTAACTATGAGTTAGTCACGACTTTAAGGGTTCCACACAGTACATAACAAAGACAGGAAAGGAGCCGAAGTTGAAGTCCCAAAGCCACAAAAGGAGCCGAAGTTGAAGTCCCAAAGCCACAAAAGGAGCCAAAGTTGATGTCCCCAAGCCACGAAAGGAGCCAAAGTTTAAGTTTCAAAGTCGCGAAATAACCCAAAGCTGCAAAAGGAGCCGCAGCTGAAGTTCTGAATCCACAAGCTCAGTTCTACTGAACACCAATGTGTTTTTTTTTATTAAACCCCTGGCATCCAATGTATTATTTTAATTCTCTATAGACCCCTGCCACCAATGTGTTAAAAAAAATTCTCTGGGCCCCCAATGTTTCTTTTTAACTTGTAAGGGGGCCCTGGTGCCAATGTTTTGGTTTTTTTAAACTTTTTTTTTAACTTGTGAAGAGCCCTGACCACCAATGATATTTTAAAAACTTTTATGGGTGTCCCTGGCAGCAATGTTTAAAAAAAAAAAAAAAAAAACTTTTATGGGGGGCCTTAGCACCAAGGTTTTTTAAAAACACTGGTGCCACATTTGTTTTTTCAAAATCAATGGCATTTTACAACTTGTAGTGGGGGGGTTAGCATTTTTAGTGCTGATATCTGTGAGGTCTTTTAACTGTGGTTTGGGCAGGAACTCTGGGGTGGGGCTTGGGGATGGGTCTTTGGGTGTTTTTTTTCACCTCTGAGGCAAATTGGAGAGGCTTCTCTGTTTTTTTTTTGCCTTCCTCTGGATAAACTAGCAGTTAGGCAGGTTATATATATATACATATAGAATATCATGTAAAGCAAGGCACTCACAGGACTTAAAATATGGTGAAAAAGAAAAAAAGTTTATTCGTCATTCCAACATTTCAGTCTGCCTTGAGACTTTGTCAAGGTAAAACCTTATACCCCTTCCCTTTAAAATGGCACCAAATGTATGTATGTATTTAGTTGCTAAGACACCATGGGGCAGATTTACAAAATTCACATGAAGAATTCGAAGTTCGATCGAATGTTATATTCAACTAAAATTTGATTGATCGATTAAATTGTTCGTATATACCCCCGCCTAATGGTTTTAAAAATCAGTGGTGAGCACAACTTTTCTTTGTGTGTTGTAGTTATACTGGAGCAGTGACCAGCTCCTTGTTGTAGCCCCCACCCCTTCCCAGCTATAGTCAGGTGATCCCACTGGTGTCTAATAAAAGGGCAGATTGGGAAATTTACTCTGAAAGCAGCAAGTAAGTTGCGGGTAAAACTTAGTCCCTTTGTAAAATGTATAAGCAATGGAATTCTTAATGAATCAGATGAAAATTGAGTGTAGGACTGGCCAGATATGGGATGACTTTGACGTAGTTGGCCAGCTTAAATATATTGCAATATATGGACAAACAATCCCGTTGTTTGAAGGGTAGGCATTTTTCAGTAGCTGTATGCACAGAATGTCTCAATGTCTTAAATATATTGTTAATGGGTTGAGTGCAGAGGACCTCTTGTATTTGTCTATATATATATATATATATATATATATATATATATATATATATATATATATATATATATATATATATATATATATATATATATATATATAAAGAAAGCTTGCGGCACTCACAGGGTTTATGTTGCAAAAAACAAAAAAGATCTATTTAACCTCAACTTTTTGATCCCCCACAGGGATTTTTGTCAGGAGCAATATACAGACAGACAAACAGACCGCCCCCCCATCACCACACTGGTAATAAAGGCATAAAATGGTGCCTAAACTTGTTGCTAGACAACCATAGTATTGTCCATATCAGATCGTGGACTATTTTTAGAATTGCCATTAAGGTATAGCATGAAGAAACCACTACTACACTAGGAGATAGAATAGCCAACCACAGATCTGCTCTAAGTTAAGCTTTAAAAGAAAAAATCTCCAAAAAACATGTGCCTAGACATTTTTTGGGGCCACGGTTTGCCCACCTTTTGCTGTATGGCAATCGATTTTCAACCTCAGCTCTCAAGGGGAGGGAACAGAGACCTAGCCCTCCATTAATCTAACTGTATATTAGTGGCTCAACCTTCTTGCATGAGTCTTTGTCTCTGTATTCATGTCTTACCTTTGTAGGTCAATGAGCTTGATCAGTGAATTTCACTTCTGGTTATTATCTGTCAAGCACTTACAATTATAATTATAGAGAATTATAGAGTGAAAGTTACTTTCCAGGTCCCTATATTAACTAGTTTTTTAGTGTTTGGAAAAAGATGAGAGAAAAGTATTTGAAATTCATACCCCTGTCCAGTAACTGCAAAGCTCTCCAATCATATATAAAATGCAGGCAGAGCTGATCACAAAAGAAAACATCTACTAATTACCCCAGATCAGTGAGTATGACATGTCTGAAGAAATTAGATCCAATCGAGTATTAATTGTTTTCTGAAATACAGAAAGTGTACAGAAAGGTTTGAGATTTGGTGCAACCAGAGAAGGAGAGCAATTGGCAGTGCCAGTGTTTGCATATCAGAGTGTGTGTGTGTGTGCGTGTGTGTGTGTGTGTGTGTGTGTGTGTGCGTGCGTGAGCGTGTGTGCAGATGTCATCTGATAAATGCAAATTTTAGACGTATGTGTGTATGTGGAGCATGTGTTCTGACTGTTTGTGTGAGAGTAGGAAGCAGGTGTTCTCTGTAATTATTATAAATGTGAAGGAAAGCAGTGTTCATGGGCAAGACAGAATCCAGAACCTGAGCTTGTTTTTCGTTTTCCTTAGTAATTAAATAAACAGCCCTGCAATAATAATTCACATCCATGCAAACCTCAGATACTTCAACCATATTTCTAAATAAGAAGAGTCATTTCCACTTTTCATTAATCTCCTGTGTTGTTAATATTAAATATGACAATATTTCAATTGTTCTAACAAGTAAACAATAAGCCTGTTTTTGATGAAGCCCATATGCCTTTCAGCATTCTGATTTAGTGTTTCAGCAAAATGACCAGATGGATTAGATAAAAAAAAAATACAACTACTGAATATGTTTACAAGAAAATATTCTTTTTAATCTTCTAGCACATATCTAATTTAACATTTTCACAGTGCCTGGGCTAAATGAATGGCTGAGTTAATTTGGCATCTTATCTGCTAAAATTTTGATTCAGAAAAATCCCCCTGTCTTTGAAATACCATACATCTGTTTGTTGCTTAAATTGGATCAGGAAACTTTAACCATATTACTATTTTGTATCAGAGAGGACTAACATGCAGTGGTTCTATACTTTTCCCCTTGACCAAAGTAGTCTCAGTAGTATCAATAATAAAAAAATGGGTGCCTCAGTTAAAAAGAATGCCTTTAGTATTCAAGAATATACATATTATCTTAAAGGAGCAGCTCAGTGTAAAAATAAAAACTGGGTAAATAGATAGGCTGTGCAAAATAAAAAAATGTTTCTAATACAGTTAGTTAGGCAAAAATGGAATGTATAAAGGCTGGAGTGACAGAATGTCTAACAAAACAGAATACAACTTCCTGCTTTCCAGCTCTCTAACTCTGAGTTAGTCAGTGACTTGAAGAGGGGCCACATCGGACATAACAATGAGTTTGCAATAAATCCTTAGCATGCAGGTCAGATCAAAAGCAAAATACTAATTAATGTATCAGCTTTTGCAGATGACACAAAACTACCCAGCCCAATTAATTCCATTCAGGATGTAAAATCCTTGCAACAGGATCTTGACAAGCTGGCAATATTGGCAGCTAGTGGCAAAAGCTATGAGGAAAGACTGGATAAATTGTGGCTGTCCAGGATGGAGAAGAGGCGCATATAGGGTGATATGATAACTATGTATAAATATATAAGGGATTCATATAATAATCTATTCTGATTAGAAGAAAGAAGGAATTCATATAAAAATCTATTGAAGAAAGGAGGTTCCTCCTAAATATTCGGAAGGGTTTTTTTTTACAGTGAGAGCTGTGAGGATGTGACATTCTCACCCTGAATCAGTCGTACAGGCTGATACATTAGATAGCTTTAAGAAGGATGGCCTTTTTATCAAGTGTATACAAGTACAAGTTGATCCAGGGACTAGTCCAATAGCCATTTTGGAGTCAGGAAGGAATTATTTTCCTCTCTGAGGCAAATTGGAGAGGCTTCAAATTGTGTTTTCTGCCTTCCTCTAGATCAGCTAGCAGTTAGGCAAAAGGAGTCAAAAGGTTGAACGTGATGGATGTTTGTCTTTTTTCAACCTAACTTACTATGTTGCAAACAGTTATGACCCATGTGACCCCTTCAAGTCTCTAACTGGTTACTGCTTGACAACTAGGGATGGCGCGAACTGCCGCAAAAAAGTTCGCGGACGCGTTCGCAAACTTGCGACAAACGCGCGAACAGTTCGCGAACGTCGCGAACCCCATAGACTTCAATGGGAAGGCGAACTTTAAAAGCTAAAAAAGACATTTCTGGCCAGAAAAATGATTTTAAAGTTGTTTAAAGGGTGCAACGACCTGGACAGTGGCATGCCAGAGGGGGATCAAGGGAAAAGAAAAATCCATTATTTTCTTATGTCAAAAGTGTTACAAAGTATCTTACCTGCACCTGTTAGCTGTTCTGGACGCTGTTCTGGACTCTCTGCCAAAAGCCAAGTTCAAATCTTTGCTTCTTTTTCTGGCTGTTCAGTGAGGGTCTTTCCAGTGAAATAGGGTCCTCCAAAAAGAGGGTCTTTCCAGTACAAATGAGGGACAGAGGGTTGAGCTCGCAAAAGAGGGACAGTTGGGACTCGGGAGGTATGCACATTTTTTTTTTTTTTTAGTCCAGGGGGTGTGTGGGGGTGGTCCAGGGAGATATTCCTGATTGGCTGCCATGTATCTGCTGGTCTGGGGTGAGAGGGCAAAAAAATGCGGCAAAAAAAAAGCGCCAAATTGACGCGAACCCAAAATGCGAACGTCGCGCGACGTTCGCGAACTTCCGGCGAGCGCGAACAGCGGATGTTCGCGCGAACAAGTTCGCCGGCGAACTGTTCGCGCCATCCCTATTGACAACCAATCAGTGGAAACCAAGAGACTGCAAGCCATGAAGCAATGTTATGTCATGTTGGACATCCCATCACTTCAGCCTTTATAGATGACATTTTTGGCTTTCTAACTATATTAGAAACATTGTTAATTTTGCACAGTCTATCTATTTATCCACTGAACAATTCCTTTAAGAGATCGGAAGTATAATATGTTTTGTCATGGAGTTTGGAAATGGAAAATACCAAAAGACTCAACTTCTGTGATATTAAAACAGTGGGAATGGCAAACATGCAGTGAACTTTACTACTCATTATACATGGATTTCCAGGTTCACATAACTTTACTTGTACAAGGAATGGAATTTGGCAAGGTAAGGAGTTGAAATATGCAATTGCTATGATATGAGCTTTTTCATGTACTATGCACTAGTAGACAAAAAGACTCTAGCACAAGAGAAAGGCAATATGTTATTCTTTAAAATCATCAAACAGCATTATAGCTGTAGACATTACTTTGGAAATAAAATGGACCAAATGGACATTAATATGAAAAAAAAGGTTGTTACTTCAAATTGTAATGAGAGAATATTAGTTTTCAAAGATATTCTGGGAGTTTTAAAGCTGAAGTAATGTGCACTTTGATTTTAGTTTCTAGAAACTTAAAAAGACTGAAATCATTATATTTCTCTGAATTACATGATTATTACTTACTTCTATTCTATAGCATGCGTTGAACATTAACTATTTACAGCATGTCCCTACTGGAGCTGATTTAATAATTTAAAGGGGCTCAATTAAAAATGATGAAGTTTCCAACTTCGCAGTCCAGCACTCCACACCCTCCAATAAGGGTGGCTATGGATGGAAGAGTGCACATCCTACTATCCATAAGAAAATGTTATTAGCACACATGCCCATAGTGACAATGGGTTATGATCTCTTCACATGTTGCATCCTGTACTGGGTAATTTCTTTGGAATATTCAATGCTCTCCCAAGTACTGTGGCCTTCTGTTCATTGTCTGTTATCCCAAATTGTTTAAAAATTTAAATATTGTGGATGTTAAAAGATTGTTCAAATACACATAAAACTGTCCAATAACCCTGTCATACTGGTGACAAACATCAAACCAATATAAATCTAAAGAAATTTCATAAAATCACAAAAAGTAACTTAATGAGAGTATTTCAAGTTGTTAGGTACCACAATCTGTAAATGATGGCTCCATTGTGATTCGCTTTGTATCAAAAGATTTTTTTTCCTATCACCTCTCCCTCATCTTGGAGGAGGAACATATTGCCATATAGCAGAGGGAGGATAATGGATGTCCAAGTTCAGCAAACTGACAAGCCACTGGTTGCTCCCAAAGGCATTTTTTAAAAGTCTTTTTTGACTTCTTTGTCACTGGGAAATGTGGCCTCAGTTGAAGATTGTCACTAGGAGAATGCTTTCTTAATAACAGTTAGCAGTGTATACTAATAAGGCAGGGGATTATACATATACAACACATGAATACAAAGGTGCAGGTTAATCTGTTCTTAACCTTCTGGCCTGAGTGTGAATGTGCATAACTTCCCCCTACAAATATGAAATTGCAAAAAACACAATTACCGCTTTAACATGCATTCTTAAGGCCATACAGGGGCAGATAAAGCTGCTGGTCATTTAGACCAATTTGACAGCTTATCTGCTAGGGATGCACCGAATCCATTTTGGATTCGGCCGAATCCCCAAATCCATTGTGAAAGATTCAGCAGAATCCCCAAATCCATTGTGAAAGATTCGGACGAATACTGAACCGTATCCATGCATATACAAATTAGCGAGGGGGAATGCAAAAGCTTGCAAAACACTTTTTAACTTCCTTGTTTTGTGAAGAAAAGTCACAAATTTTTGGATTCGGTTCAGCCAGGCACAAGGATTTGGCCAAATCCGAATCCTGCTGAAAATGGCCGAATCCTGCTGAAAATGGCCGAATCCTGGCAGAATACCGAACCAAATCCTGGATTCGGTGCATCCTTATTATCTGCTCATGTATGGGGGGCTTCCGACGGGTCTTTCCAACTGATACCTGGAGACAATATAGATCGGGAAGGCTTGATTTTCTCCTGACCCATTGGAGCCTATTGCCCTCATCATAATCCAATCATTCAGCCATAGGGCCAAACTTTCGGATTACCCCCCACGTAGCCCTGCAGTTAGTGGCAGATCGAGGAAAGATCCAATTGTTTGGCGATGTTGCCAAACGAGCGGATCTTTGCGTCTATGGCCAGCTTTAGGTTTTGTTAACCATGTGTCATGTTTGGATTCAATGGGAAGAATACCAGTGAACGCTAATAGATCCCTAAGGCTAGAGCACTTGCAAAAACCCATATTAGGTGGTTTTGAGTCTTTAATAGGTACATTGTTATCAGAAGAGATCAGTGGCCAAAACTGTCTGAAAAAGATTGCCTGAAAGAATAGCTGGTTACAAAATATAAGTAGCGAAAAGAAACTATGTCTTCTCTTATTCATTATGCTATAGTACACCTGTCGTGTGGGTGCATCACCAAATCAAACTTTGAGTTTGGGCAGATGGAATACAATCCACCCTTTTACTATCATACTCTAAACTATGACAAATTCATATTAGATTAGGCTTTAAAGTAATTTATTAAATTATATAAGTGCAGTAATGGACTTTGCCAAACATTTGCAAAATGACAAAAATTTGCCAAAGGCATTGAAGTCAATGAGCATTTTTTGCACAATAATTTTTCAAACCCTGTGCCTTTGTTTTTTACTATCCATTATAGTCTATGGGCGTTTTTTGTCTTGGCAAAATGAGCCACCATATTTCGCTCATCTCAGCTGAGCAATATCATTGCTACTAACTTAAAGCTGATCCAATAGAAAACAGGCAGCTTTGAGCTGATTTGAACAACATTTCCTTAATATAACATGTTATTATCTTTTTAATATCTGTGACAACAAATAGCTTAATGTCTTTACACATAAACTCCGAAATAAGGATAAAGTACTACTTGTGGGCTAGCTGTAAAATTAAAAGCGCAGTAAAAGTCAATACCGACTCATAAATTCCCTTCCCAGCACTCATCTGTCTGGCAATTTAGCTGTTTTTTGTAATATGATCATATTTATTTTCAAACAATGTTTTTTTTTTTATTATTACTAGTGCATGCAGATGCCAAGCACCTGAGTATTGCATTTCAGGATTAAAAACCTTCAAAGTGTTAGGCTTGCCTAACGTTATTTTTAGCTACTTGTAATTGAAGTTGGGCAACCTTGAGTGATATTAGATTCACTGCACATTTTGCTGCTTCAGTTACTTTGTGCATTATCGAAAAATTAATATCAATTTTAGGCGCAGGTTCTATAATACACTGCCTTTCTTGTTTTGCTTTAAAAACTGTTATTTGAGAATAAAAAATTCTGTAATTTGAAAATATCTACAGTAACCTGTTCTCTCTTTCTCCCCCATACATGTTTAAATCTTATTCTGTGCAAGTAATGTTTAGCGAAAACCTTTTTGGTATACCAAATGTTTCATTATAATATACTCAGACACTTCAATGAAAACAGCTTTAAAAAGCAGCAACTGACTTTTCTGTCTTAAAGGGGAAACATCAAAAATTACTGATATATTGCTCTGTGTGTTAGTAAATCAACATTTGTATTTCAGTAGGTATCATGAACTTTTGAAGCAGGTTAAAAGTACAGTAGATTTAATTATTAGCCATGGAGCACAATCTTTTTGACATTAACCAATTAAACAATAAAGCATAATTTTCAAACTGCTATAATTATTTAGTAGATGGAGGAAGGCCAACACAAGTCCTGGTATCCCTGCCTGCCTCCATCTTTGTGGTGTCCCAGAAATAGAAAAATATAGGCAGGGAATAGCGGGATAACTCCACCTCCTCATCTTTTTCCAATTTCTTACTGTTTTCCTGAACTGAAACCTAAACCATACTTGTAATACTTGTAATTTTATTGAATTTGGTATCAATTCCTTGGGTATTAATTTAATTGTGGCAATATAATTTAGATATAATTGAATGAATTCCTTTAGTAATAATGAAATCACTGCCATTCAGTAATGAATTATGAATTAATGGGAAATTTAATATATTATTAATTTGAATCAATGAACTGAAAATCGTATTTATTACTACACTCAAGCACGGTACTTACTATTGTGGTAATCCTGGAATCATTCATTATTTAATTAGTTTACAGATTGCACTGACACTTTAAATAAATTTTTGTTTTACTCTTTTATAAGGGTGAAGTACTTTGGGGTTACTATTTATTTATTAGAACTTTAGGATTATAAATTAATAATTAATAGTAATCAACTATATTAATTAACTTGCACAAGCACTTTACTTAATTATCTTACTCCTATCCAAGGGTGGAGTGTTGATTGATATTCACTTGGCAGTGTGTGATACCCTAATTTAATGAATATCAGAATAATTGAAATCTAATAGATTAGTGTGGGGGTTCTCTCTCTTTTCCCTATTGTATTTACAGATCCCATTTAATACTAACTCAAACTATCCCCTGCTTCCTTCTTACTGCCTTCCTTTTTTCAATCTTGTAAGTGCATTCAGAATCTCCTGACTTCTCTTGTCACAACTTGTTCTCTTGACCCTGTAGATCTAATCTATTTAATTTAGGTCTCCCTTCTACATTTACCTTTGCTCCCTTCACATTTTAATGTTACTATTAGAATTTATATTATAGTTATTTACATTATCTTTTCTTTCCAGTCTATAAAGAAATAATGTATAGATTAAATAGGGGCCACTAATAACGCTTAGTTAATTCTTAGTATAGTATAGTATAGTATGGTCCAGAGAATATTGGATAACAGGCCCCATGCCTGTCCCAGTAATAAATGACAGGGATACAGGGAACTTGCATATATTCTACTGCAAGATGCCTTTGAGCCAGGTTTTGACCTAATTGCCAGTTAGGGTTGCCCATATTGGGGCCATGCATTCTGGGTAGGGGGCAGGCTGGTGACATCATGAGGTTAATCGATGATATTGTAGGGTGGATCAGGTGATGTCAGGGGTGGGGCTATGGTGTAGGCAGATCGCCAGGTCAATAGAGGAGAATCTTGCCTGGTATCCTAATTTGAAAAACCATACAAGCAGTTTTTACCCAGGCAGCCCTTCTGAAATCTGGCTTACAGGAAAAAAAAAAAAAGCTGCAGCACCTTTTTGTTGCAAAATGTGAAAACTTTAATTTATTAGGCAACCAGGCAACATTTCATGCCAGCGCAAGTTAAAAAAGGCAATGTGGTGATTGCTTTACTTCCAGTTAAAACTGGAAGTCAGTTTTTCGGCATTCTGTATCATGTAACAAAGCCTCCTTTCCAGGTGATTAGTGGGCTTCTAATGCGAGTTCAGGGAGAGGGATGGTGGATTGAGGCTTTCTATGTGCTGCAATGTCTGGATTCCATTGTAAGCAGAGCGTGGTGCTGAGATTGTACACAGAGAGGAAGGGGAGGAGGGGAAGCTGACAGAAGGATGACACAAGAGGAGCTGTAACCTGAGCCACTATCATTACATGTCATGTTATTTATTCAATATGTACTTATAACCTTAAAGTGTCTGTATAATGCATTTGCTAATAAAAGTGTTTAGAAGCAATATTTTTTATGTAAAACATATGTGTTACTGGTCCTTTAACACTCTTTGAGTGGGAGTGAACCCGCCCCCCTTAGCACACAGAAATAGTAACATAGGGTGAAAAAAGGCAAGGATCAACTTGTACTATGAGCTATCTTCCATAGCCCTGTATTCCCTCACTTGCTAAAAAAACATCCAACCCCTTCTTAAAGGGATCCTGTCATGGAAAAAAATTTTTTTCAAAATGCATCAGTTAATAGTGATACTCCAGAAGAATTCTGCACTGAAATCCATTTCTCAAAAGAGCAAACATATTTTATTTTATATTTCATTTTGAAATCTGACATGTGGCTAGACATTTTGTCAATATCCCAGCTGCCCCTGGTCATGTGACTTGTGCTCTGATAAACTTCAATCACTCTTTACTGCTGTACTGCAAGTTGGAGTGATATCTCCCCCACCCAGCAGCCTAACAAAAGAACAATGAGAAGGTAACCAGATAACAGCTCCCTAACACAAGATAACAGCTGCTTGGATCTGGCGAACTAGGCAGTCGAATAAAAATTTAAAGGGGAAGTAATTCGACTGTCGAATATTCGAATAGATTTTTATTCAAATTATTTGAATCATTCAATTTGATCGAATTTTCAAAATGCTCTTCAAAAACATTCGAAAATTCGAATCTTTTTGAAAATTCGATCGGACTTCGAATCCTTCATGTGAATTTAGTAAATCTGCCCCTTAGTCCATTCAAGTCAATTGATTAATCTTTTTAGAGATGTTATTGTTCATTATTCATTGTGTCCTAGATAGACATAGTGCATACCCATCTCAATGCGAAAACATAGTGTTAAAATAAGGATAATAAAAACAATGGTACCTTTTCCCCAGATAGGAAAGTTTCAGATATACCTCAGCACAGTCTGGGATCTGCCACCATTTCTAAGTTATACTATGAATCTTCTATAAACCAGCTATCCAAGTAAAAACATGACAGATGGCAACCCTTTTGCCGATATTATGAACACAGAAATAAGGAGTGAGAACATGCATAGTGGGTGCAAGACATGTAAAAAAATATGTATTAGTAACATTAATAATTATACAAGGTTTCTCCCAGCAGAAGTGGAATCTCTTGTGAGATAGTTACAACATACACAGGTCTGTGAGGAAGACCTGAAGAAGCTAAACTAGGCAGTAGAGTATAGACATTTAAGGGCAAGGCCAAACGGGGATATTCGGGGGAGATCTGTCGCCTGGTGACTTCCTGGCGAGGCAATTCTGAGCGAATTTTAAAATCGCGCCGCTGCATGTGAACAAGCGCAGGCGACTTTACGCCTAGCGAGTGCACAGCGCTGACTAGCTATTCGGGGAGATTCGGGGGAAATTTGTCGCGGTGAGAAGTCGCCAGGCGACAGATCTCCCCCGAATCTCCCTGTCTGGCCTTCCCCTAACTGTAACTTTTATGCACGCCATTCTATCACTTCCTCCTCAGGAGGCTGGAGCTAGGGCTGTCATTTGCAAGGGGAGTGCTCCAAATGTACTGGTAGGAGGCAGGGTAAGAAACTTGCCTCCGATTGTAGTGTTGGCCAAGTCACCTGGGACAGCAGCATCCCCTGAGGTTATCATCTCATTAGATGGCTGAAATGCTCCTGCTGCCATAAAATGTGCCACATCCCTTTTAGATATGCAAAAGTTTAGATGGGACAGTCCATTGCTTGTTCAGATTGTTATTTACACTCATTCCCTAACAGCAGTTGTCCTAGGAATGTTTATTGCAACCAATAAAGAGAAGCAAGAGAAGCAACCTGGGGTGAGTAATAAGTATTTGGAATACTCAGGTGCCCAGCTCCTAGATAGGCAACATGGAACACACCAGTAGCTGGTTTGTTCACTAGAAGGCTGTACTGACACTCTTATAGTTAATAAATGATCTCAGACACGTTTCCATGGCTGAGGTATTACAAGGACATTTACAAAAACACATTTATTTTACTATGTAAGTTCAATATTTTTTCAATTCTTTTTACACAATTGATTTTTTTTTTTTCATTCGTTCAGCTTTCCATGTTATTTTTTTTTTCAACCTTATGCTTACTGTAATGTCATCTAATATTTCTGCCAACTTCAACCCCAGCATATAAATACCCTCCTGGAATATTCTGTTGTTGCTAGGCCACTGCTGCTACAGCAACCTGATGCTTCAGGGTCTGAAAACTGAGCTGCACTATAATAGCCACATCTGCTTGGATATTTTTTTCTGTTCATAGAAATATGATGTCTTTTTTCTATTAGAATGTTGTTATAATTATATGTGCATATTTTCAGTAATTGTATTAGGACTGGAGTCTGTAGCTACATTAAGGGGCAGATGTATGAAAGTATGGAATTAGAGCTCAGTACAGTAAAAGCCCATCTCATTTATTAAATGATGAATTTTAACATTCACCCATTGACAAATATGCCTCTAAAAATACCTCAATAATGAATATAGAGAGGTGTAGTGAGCTCTGATTGCATACTCTCATACATCTGCCCCTTAAAGGGGTTGTTCACCTTTGAGTTAACTTTTAGTATAATGTAGAGAGTGATATTCTGAGACAATTTGCAATTGGTTTTCATTTTTTATTGTTTGTGATTTTATAGTTATTTAGCTTTTTATTCAGCAGCTCTCTAGTTTGCAGTGTCAGCAATTTGGTTTCTAGGGTACAAATTACCCTAGCAACCCTGCATTGATTTGAATAAGAGACTGGAATATGAATAGGAGAGGGACTGAATAGAATGATAAGTAATAAAAAGTGGCAATAACAATACATTTGTAGCCTTACAGAGCATTTGTTTTTAGATGGTGTCAGTGACCCCCATTTGAAAGCTGCAAAGAAACAGAAGAAAATTGCAAATCATTAAAAAACTATGAAAAATAAATAATGAAGACCAACTGAAAAGTTTCTTAGAATTGGCCCTTCTACAATATACTAAAAGTTAGATTAAAGATGAACAACTCCTTTAAGTGTATCTGCTTTAAACATCACTGCACCCTTTTGTACAAAATACAGAAAAACGCATTATGAAATTGAAACAAATTAATTATACAAATCCGGCTTTCTTCACCAGTTTATCTGATTACTGCAAGTGCAGTAAACAAAGTGCAATTATATGTGCAATCACAATATTTTTATTCCTTAATGCAGCCTTTTGTCCCAAAATTCCAGTGTTGTTGCTGCTACATGGGGGCTCTGCACCTGACACAATTGTGGCTGATCTATCAAGGCATCAAAAGTCAACAATACAATCCATTGATAAAACTTTCACTAGGGTGTAGCTGGTATGTATATATATATATATATATATTTTTTTTTTTTACAGTATGTTTACATAAATTCTAATATTTTAAGATTTAAAATGCTATGTTTTATTATTGTCATAAACAGGTGGGCTGTGAGCTTCCCATTTGGCTGACTCCAAAACTATTTACATATCTGACTGAAGCAAGGCAACAGTTAAGATAAGCGCTACTGCATGATCAATGCTCATATTAGATTAATGGCAGAACATACAAAGCAGACAAATAATTGCCAGGTAGAGGACAGCAGTGTTTTCAAGCAGGTATCAGCATATATTTGTTATATTTTGCACCTCTTTTATTAGTCTCTGAAACATATTTTTGTGTTATTTTGTTTTAGCTGCTTTCTTAGTTTTCCATGTATTTAAAATTAATGTATCTAGGTAGTGTTCTAAAGCTTGCTTCAAAGCTTTCTTGTACGCCCCAAATATTTTACTTTTTGTTTACACTTGCATACCTTCTATTGTTGATTTGTTGTGCGTTTTCCACGTTCCTATTAACTAGTCTTTCTATTTGACAAGGATTCCGCTAATTTAAAAGATTACCCACGTTGCTTACATTTTCATTCATTTTATGTACACAACATCATGAATAGGTCACTTGGCAACCATTTCGAAACACCCATTAACTCTACTACCTGCAAAAAGATCACTCAACCTTGAAAAATTGAGGCAATGCATTTGACAAAAACAAAGGTATGAAGGCCCATTTATCAGTGTACCAAAGCAAGGGCTGATAATGGGCCAAACATTCTTAAATATCCCCCTTGAGACACTCATTTATCTTGCTTGTGCTATAAAAGCACATAAGTAAACATACAAGGAGCATCATAAAAAGGCTAAGAATATTGTTGTGCTTGAATAATGATTACTTTTACTCTGTGGTTGGTTTTGTTTTAAAAATAAGCTGTAGTACACCAAACGCTGTTGTTTAATAAATCTCATGATGCCTAAAAGAAAATTGAATTGCAAGATTGCTAGGACACTGAGCTAAGCAGTGAAAAGGTGACCAAGAACGGAGTAATTTGACTGATTGTCATACTGTCTGACCATTAAGACAATATGGCACCTGGGGGGGGGGGG
>CM044438.1:59417104-59435609 GCA_024363595.1 Xenopus borealis
TATGGATCTTAAATAGTATGTTGGAAATTGTTCTTTTCATTACAAATACAGCAAGGGATCCAGCCCAAGGGTATCCACTTAATTTCATGATATATAGTCTGCAAGTCTAATGTGTTTTTTTGCAATCTAATAAAGAGACAACTGGCCTGTTGCTCCCTGAGGTGGGTCTCTATAAACCATATTGTAAACCAAGGGAAAACAAAAAAAAAAAATCTGTGCTAATGAGTTTCCTCAAAGCTTTCTCATACAACGTACTATAAGGAGGATTAAAAGAAAAGTTCCATGGTAGTACAACGTTAGGTGAACTTCAGACATTTCTTTTTTAGATGCAAAAGAACATTTATTATTATTAAAACCATTGATTTGTGTCTTTATTCCCAATGAAAAGCTGGTATATATTTTGCAGTCACTTACATGCGGTTGCAGTCAAAGGTTAATTAGAGTGGTTTATTGTTTCCCATGCTGATTTTTCACATGCATTTGTGCTATTGGTCTTTATGCACTGCTTTGGAATTAAACACAAGTGTTAATGCTGTGTCCTGTTGAAATAACAAGGTGACACAGAAATTATATGTCGTTAAGCCTTTTGAGAAAATCCTGACTGCTCTGCATTGCTCTCATATCCAAAGCCAATAGATTAAAATATTGTTGATAGTATTATGCTTTATAGTAAAATTCCCTACCCTACATAGACCTCCCCCCACTCCCCCCAGCCAAGGTGTTACCTTCTGTAGAACTGAAGTGAACTCTCTGATGCCCTGAATCTGCAGCAAGGGGTAAGTAAAGAGTTAGGGGCATTTAATGAGGGTAACATCTAGGCTGGGGGGGTCTATGTAGGGTAGGGGGAGTAGGAGATTTTAAGATAAAGGGTTTGGTTCTGCTTTAGAGTCAGTCCACATGAGTAGATTTGGGGAGATTTAGTCGCCTGGCGACTGACCACCTCTTCTTTGGGGAGACTAATCTGCCCGAACCATTTCCCCCTGTCTTGCGCCGGCTATAATGAAAAGTCGCCTGCGGCAAGACACACACGAAGCTTGGTTTTCTAAAGTTGCTCGAAGTTTCCTTGTGAGGCAACTTTGGAAAACAAAGTGCCATGTTTGTCATACCGCAGGCGACTTTCCATTATAGCCGGCGCAAAACAGGGGGAAGCAGTTCGGGGAGATTAGTCACCCCAAAGAAGAGGCGATTAGTCGCCAGGGGACTAAATCTCCCGAATCTGCTCATGTGGACTGACCCTTAAGTGTGTTTTGAACGTAACGGGAATGTAAAGTCAAAAAAGTAAAATACATTTTTTTTAAAGGTAAAATTTTTATTGTTTTTCACAATTATAACATAAAACACAACAAACAAATCATGCCATAAAGATGCTATGGTATTAGGTATAATTTTCATAACAAGTACTTAATCATTTTACATTGCATTGATGTTACACCTCAGTGTTTTGGTTGATACTGTTTTAAGCAGTTAATCATTCATACACAAATAACCAGGGTTAGTCCTTTCTAGCTGTGGTGTTCTTGGACATGTATCTTACTCCCACAAAACATATATTATGTAAGAGAACCTCAACCTCCTAGTCCTGCCTTCCTTCACAGACTCCATATTTCATCAAATTTCTTTTGTGAGCCTCTAGCTAGCAGAGTAAGCTTAATGAGTGGCAGACTTTGATTTACTAGTGCAATCCAGGTTTGTACTGTAGGGGATTTAGGGCCCATCCACGTCAAAACAATTATTTTCCTGGCATAATACAGTATAAGAGGGTTCTATATCCAATTCTGGCATGATTGGTAGTTATGATGTAATCTAGGATTCCTAGTATGCACATCTGTTGCGTAAATACCCTGGGGAAGTCTAATTTGTTATCTAGAAGTTTGAGGACCTGAGTCAAGAATTTGGCCAGTGGGGTACAGTTCCATGCCATGTGTATAAAGTCTGCCCCCTCTGTCCCATTTATCTGAGCCATATAGGAGTGAGGTAGAAATGTTGTAGTCATTTAAATTGAATTAACTTGTCTCGTACAGAATATAGGTAATAGTAGCTTCTGTCTGTGGCCTCATCCCATTCCTCCTCAGTGATGTTTGGGATGACAGCTTGCCACTTGCAGTATTCTTTTTTGAAAGGTGGGAGGGGGGTTGTTTGTATTAAGATTTTATACAGTGTTGACGTTGGTTTAGTCAGTGTTGAGGACAAGAGTACTGTTTCAAATTGGGGTTGGGATATTTGTATATCCAGTCTACCAAATTGTTCCTGGAATACCTGTCTAAGAAGGTGATATCTAAACTGAGATAGATTGGGTTCAGCAAGTTTCTTTGAAGAATTCGTAAGATCCAAATGTGGTTCCATCTAGTATATCTTGTAAATGCCCGATTCTTTTTTTTGGCCAGTATAACAAATCAGGGAACTTCTGAAAGTGGGTGAGGCAGGAATTTCCCCATACAGGTGCATTTGGAGATAGTTTTTGTTTGAGTGCCATGTTGCAGGCCTTTCTTGGAGTAGCCATAACTGCTGGTAGATTCTCATAATCTGCTGGTGCTCTATATGGAAGATGCCTGAGGCCTTCTAGTGACCCCACAGCCAATGCTTGGAGATTTGTTTAAAGTAAAATTAATTTAACAGGTCTAATTAAAAAATCTTTATACTTTTCATAAAAACCAAGATCTTCTGTGCTCCAGCATCCCTTCTCGCCCCGTGCACGGACTTCAGCCTCCACAAATTACTCAAACCATCCGGCCAGTGACTGCTTTACTTCCAAATGATAAGATAACTAACGCTAACCCTGACACTTCAGAATTCAGTGGAGGGGAGATTGTTTTGAAGTAAAGCAGACACTTGATTTTAAGTAATGTAGGTTAAAGGAACAGTAACACCAAAAAATGTAAGTGTTTTAAAGAAATGACAATATAATGTACTGGTAAACTAGTAAAACTGTTGTAGCAGTATACAAAACAATGGGATTTTTCAAAACTTATCTACTAGGTATCCAGTGCTTGACTGATCCCATGGCTAGGTTACATAAACGATAGTTGTGCTTCTAAAGCAAACACACGTTTACCAGTACAAGGCAATTTACATTGTCCTCCCTTTAAACCACTTTCATTTTTTGGTGTTACTGTTCCTTTAAGGTATAGTATGTATACCCATATGGCAAGGTATCTTGGGATCTTATAAAATATACATTGTTCTTTATGTCACTGTCAAAGACAACATATTTACTTTATTTTTCTGTACAGTATTATATGTGTTTGTTTAAAGAATCTGCATGCATATTTTGAAAGCTTTAGGGGTGCTTTTCCTACATTAGATTCCTTTTAGTTGCACGTGTGAGCAGTCTGCTCCCTGTCTCTTGAAAGAGACAATAGGTTCTATCTAGGTTCTAGTTTTTAAATAAGTGAAGGCATCTCCATTATCTAAAGTAAAATGTTCAGTGCTTATGGTTAGCATAGTATTCAAAGCATTGGTAAGTTATTAACTTATTTATTAACCGTTTATTGACTTGTCTTTAGAGCATTACAGGATACAAGATTACTGCCATGTTCATTTCAATGAGGGTTAGTGATCATATAATAAAATGCACCCAAGCGAAGTCTTGTTTTTTATTATTATTATTATTATTAACATGTATTTCTATAGCGCCAATATATTGCATAGCACTTGGGGCAGGTTCATCTATGTGCCATTCTTTACAATAACTTTCAGACATAAAGCTAGTCTCAAAAGTGCACCCTGCATCTTTTCCAGAGAATATAACATAGGGAAATACATAAATGGTAATCTAATGCATACACTAAATTATATCATACAAATTATAAAAAAATAAAAAAAAAACTTTCAGGGGACAAAGTTACCAACACCTTCCTACAAAAAAATCCTTGCGCTAGAAAACCTGTGTATGACATTTAAGGATATATACATCTCCAACCAAGAAATCTTTTGTATCTGTAATAATACCCAAAAATACTTCTGGCTTTTAAATACACTTGAATGATATTAATTAAGAAGGGAGCTGCTAGCAATGCAGGAAAGTTGGGGCTTACAACTGAAAAGCAACATTTACATGTAAAATGAAGTCATGGATATCAAATTTATAGTTATGGCCAAACTACCATTTCCCATTATCACTATCATCCAAACAGTATTTTTACTTACAGTATTTTCCTCCCCAATGGATCCAGCTGAAGCTAGTGTCCAGGAGAAATGCTCTTTATAATGGTAAACACATTTGTTAATAATAGCATACAGTTTGGTTCACACAAATTCTGTGTACTGATTGATTTTAGGTAAATTTCTGATGCCAAGTTTTCAGGTTCAGACATTTGTTTTGAATCTTCCTCAAGATTCCAACCAGGCATCTCAATGCCCCAATATACTGTACTACTCTCTTGCACCTCTTTAAAAAAAAGAAACAAACATGAATACCACATGCATTCTGACTACAAAGATATGATTAGGTTCACATGAGTGTTGGACATATGCAGCTTGTAAATTAAAACCAGAGCCTAGTAGTCTTACAGTCTGGCTTGTACATGCCAACAGCCAAAACATATTTTACAAGGCCCCGCTGCCCCTCGGCAGTAATACAACTCCAGTAACTGTAAACATTTAATGCAAACTGACATCCTATTTAAACCAAAACTTGCTAACATTAGATTCAGAATAAAACTATCAAACATCAAATTTTCTTAAGAATGAGGAATTCTATGGCATTTAAAATTGACATTTAATGTAGAAAATGATGCGTTTCAGATATCTGACATAAATGAAAAAATTCAGATTTTTATCTTCCAAAACAGACCTCATCTTTAACTTGAACAATGAAAATCATCAAATATAAATGTCACTTTTGTACCAGGCACGCTAATTCTAAGTTCAGTACATGTGAATGGCTTAGCATATCTGCTTTACCTATGACCTAACTACT
The DNA here is from genome assembly GCA_024363595.1 of Xenopus borealis. Classification (NCBI taxonomy): domain Eukaryota; kingdom Metazoa; phylum Chordata; class Amphibia; order Anura; family Pipidae; genus Xenopus; species Xenopus borealis. Next base: position 59,422,023 of record CM044438.1, read on the forward strand.
AAAGGTAACCTGAACAAAGACTCCATGTGATTCACAAATCCCAGATATGAGTTTCTAAGCTCAGTCAGTGGCAAAAGATATTGCTCACCAGAGTTCTAAGGTGGTTTTTTGCACAGACTGTTTAATAAAAGGTTGCTTTTATTAACTGGCTATACAGGGTTCGTGTGGATATAATACAAAATATGTGCACACCAGACATTTATGTGGATAACAGCATGGCTGTTCAAATGAGCCATAGTCTATTCATTATAGTGGGAGTAATTTGTGGGAAAATACTATATAAATCAAATCTATTAAATTAGCTTTGCACTTGAACAATGTTCAAGTGCTTTATACAAAGGTATGATAGTTTTCTATAATCACATAACTAATACATTTAAAACATATAGCTAGTGGTAGTTTGTTGGAGTCCTAATAGGGCAACAAATTCGGAGAGATAAATAAAAAAAAAAATCAAGGGTAGAATATAGAGAGATTCCAAGCAGTTCACCTTTTTCACAATGTTCAACACTGTCCCAATTGTCAGGAAAACCAATCCTAGCAGTCAGGAAAGCATTTAACAAATCAATGCATTCATCAAAGCAGATCAATGCATCAATTCTGCAGTGGCCCAATTGCACATGCTACCAGACATGCACATATTAACATATACATTTGCTTGAATAACACAACCATATAAACAACATTTTATTATTCCACCACTGGGTATTAACAAAATTGTATTTTAGAATGCCAGTAACCTATAGCAAACAATCCGAAATGTAATTAATCTACTGCCAATCACTTCTAATTGCTGTTTTATTCTTCTAGGTTACAGCTCTAAAAAAATATTCTTTTATATCAATCCCATTCCTAGCCTCTATGTCCTAAACCAGTGTTGAATGGTGCACTGCTACCATGCTATGTCCATACAATATAGATAATAAAAAGGTATGAGTATAAATGAATATGCACAGCCATATTTTACACTGTTGAAAACTTACTCTAGAATCAGTCAATCAGATTTGGCTGAAATATATATATGCTGTAAGGCTAATTATTTGGATGACCCCAGTTTATGTATCCCTCGCAGGAAGAATTTGCTAGGACTAGCCAGTGATTCAGTTGGGTGGCTAAATTACTGGATTAGTGCCCATTCCCTGGATTAGCAGCCATTCACAACTGTGGTTAGGTCAAGAAACTGAATCATCATTAGGGGTCTGTTAAGACATATAGATTCTCACAGAGTGTTACATGATCAAAGTGGATGTTATTTTCATTTCTAAGGGTTGATATCCAAACTGTTTTGGACAGTGCTTAACATTTGATGTTCTAATGACATAAAAATTAAGACACACTTATATTAATACAACTGGTCTGCATTTTGTTTGAAAAGGGCAGCAATAAATATTTTGAGTCATCTAGAAATAATACGTTACCAGGTAGGTAAATCAGTTGCTCCTCTTAAATGTGCCTTGGGAAGATATAATAAACTGGGTGATTTATATTATGGATGTGTCATGACGTAATTCCCATATAAATGTTATGTTTTCATTTTCAATAAGGCATTATAAACAATAATAATGTATAAAAATACCAGCATACCAACAGATAAGCATACAGAACAGCTTTATTCTGCTTGTTATAAATATCTATTACTGCAACTATACAACTAGTTAAATAAAGCCTAGAGTTCTTGAAAATGTGTAAAATAAGAGATATATATATGTAGGGTTACATATATATATATATATATGTGACCGGGGACGCCGATGGATACTTTATTAGGATCAATATGTTTCTTGACTTCCTTTTGCCATTTGAATACTGTCGGAGGAGGACTAACTTGAAAAAGGGAACGCTGAGTTTCCGAAACGTCGTAATATGTCGCTCGACAGATGAGTATGCCTTTTCTTGGCATGCATGTGTTTTTATGGAACTGAACTAAATAAATGCTACGTTTTATGCAATTGGGAGTGCGAGTCTGTTGGAATTTATATATATATATATATATATATATACGAAATAGTCAAATTGCGTTCAAAAAACACAATAGTCCCCTTGCAAGCCTCCTTTTCTCCAGAGAAAACCACTCCAAGTTACCAGTTGGAGCTTCTAGAATTTGGAAATTTTGCAAGACAATGCAAACCATATTCTGCCAATGAAAATGTGCACAGAAGCAAGAATTTATCCTGGTACAAGGTTGGCCACAAAACAAGAGTAAATAAGTATGTTTTAAGGGCTCAGAAATAAAAATTTTGTGTACATAGTTTTCAAAACATAGAGAGATGTAGACTTGTGCAGTTGCACTGAATCAGGTTCTTGGTCGTCCTAATGTTATGATTCATTTTGTAATCATGCCAGAGCTTTATCAGCCAAGTCACAGGCTCATATACACACCCATCCATAAAATAATGTTTTATTCAGTCTGAAGTCAAGCCACAGGAATAATGAATGATTCTGTTGCTAAAATGTAAACCTACCTGAGTTTTTACCTACATTTTGGTAGAGCTGAGCCAAAATTTGCTCCAGGGAAACCCATTCAGACACATGAAGAACATATAAAGTCCTTGCCGATATTATTATGAGACTGCTCCTAAGTGTCTTGATTGCATTGTGAAATTAGCATGGCTATCAATTTTCTACATTCCAGCCATCGGAATTAGTTTCTCTTTCACATTTCTTTCCTTTCATTTTTTTTTTCTTGCTTTTCTCTTTTCTTTGACTGGACTCCACAGTGAGTAAATGGTTGCTTGTCAAGTACTAAAGTGGCACATTTCTGATAAGGAGCCAGATTGCCGTTTCTCTGAAAAACATACAAATCCCAAAAAACGAAATGTTAATGTTTTTTCTTCAACATATGTCACTGCACACAGGGTCATGGGCAACATTAAGGGGCAGATTTACTATTGGTTGAATTTTGAATAAAAAAAATTCAAAATTGACCTTTTTTTGGAGGGGCCATTTTCGATTAAAAATTTAACAATTTCAATCAAATAGGTCAGTTTTCGATTGAATTAGAATAGTTCCATCGCATCATTTGAATCGAATAATTTTTTTTAAAAATTAGATATTCTAAAACTTATAACAAATTGCAGGAAAGCTTTCAGAATGTCCTCCATAGGCTACAATGGCAATTCAGCAGCTTCAATTTTTTTAAAGAGACAGTACTTCGAAATTCGAATTTGCTATTTGCTTTAATAGATACAATACACATGAAGGCAAAGCAAACTGCAATTTTATCAGGTCTTTGGCCTTTCATATCGTACATCCTCTCACATATTCATGCATCATTCACTCCATAAAATGACAGTTCCTTGTCAGATTTCCAGATGTGCAACTGTGCATGATGATTTTTGGCCTGTTGGCACTAGTTAAAAATGAATCCCCTTCATTTTGTCAACTGAAGTTGCGTCATTGCTCTAGGGTTCCAGTAATAACAAAAGCCTTCCATGATGTGGCTTGAAGGGCTCCCTTGATGACTGCAGGAAAATAAAGATAATTATCTAAGTCATTATTATTTATTTATAATTGACACCAACATATTTCATAGCACTGTACAGAATTGATACATCATTCACATTACTCCCTGCTCCAGTGTTAGGGATTAGATACTTTACATACATTCAACAGTAGTTTTAGCAGAAATATTGATATTTAATATCAGTAATGTTTAAATTCACAACAGTTCTCATATCTCTGTATAATTAAAAGCTGATTGTAATAAAATAATATAGACCAAAGCAAACCTTGGAGCTGAAACTGCCATGTATCCAGATATATATAATGATCAAAACAAAATGGGGTATTTGTTTTCTTGTGTAAGGACAGTGTAAAATAATAATGTAAAAAAAAAACCTGTGCAATGTGCTTCACCTACTACAAGCTAGATTCTTTATTTCTATCCAAATGGGCCAATGGTAAGCAATAACAGCTTTATTAATATAGGTGTTATTTAGTTTGCTTTCCTTGGGATCTACTTATTGTAAACTGAAAGCGATGTGCATCCAGTATTGATGTGCCGAGTCGTGGGTTTATTGATTACTAAATCTTATTTAAATTCCTACAATTTGTTAAATTGAATTGAGTGGCATGTATTTAAATTGATTTGGTATGAATGGAATTTTTATTTTTTGTTCTATGGGAATATATGCATGGAAAACAATTAAATGACTTTCTTCTATAAATATAGAGCAATAAATCAGTGCTGGTAAAACACCTCCACTATCATCCACCCCCCTTCCTCTTTGTTCTGATGTGCATGACTGTAGCAGAGATATAATAACCCTGGGACACATGGTTAATTGATATTTTAATTTCATTTAATACCACTGACTTTTATTCTTTCATTACCTGCACCCATACAGCATCTTTCTATCTTTTATGTATCAGTTTCCCTTGAGATGTTAAGACTGTTTAGGATTGTCTGGAGACTTGCGCTTTTAATATTTGAATAAAAGATATTGCCTATTTCCCTGTGAGGGCTAATATTATAAATAATATGTTTCAGCTATTACAGCATTTTCACAATCATGTATTTACTGGACTTGGATGTAAAGGGTGTAATATATTCTGGTTCTCTAACTCGTTCCAATATAGGATAAAAAATGTGGTCTCTGCCTATACCAAGGAACTGGTGATGAAACTATTTAAGGAGAAAAAACAAACAGTTAAGAAGAAACAAAAAAAAAATCTAAAAAGACAGAAAACAGATCATGAGCCTAAACTACTGTAGTCTAGTGCTGCCAATGAAACCCCTTTTTTTGTGTAAAAACTGAAATTGTACAGATCTATGAATCATATAGATTGATGATTGACTGGAGGGAAGCACTATTCAAAACAATCAAGGTGCACTTTTGTTCCTACCTACCTACCAAATCTGGCATGCCAGGATGCTGCTTCCCACTATCTTATTCAGATTGGATAGAAAGATACGTGAGAGAGAGATCCTAGTAGTTTCCAATATTTATTTTCTTCTCTGTAGCATTGATTTAGCATCAGCTTTAGTGACAAATGTAACCTCAATAATGGTTTGATTTGCTTCGAAGCTTAGCCTCACAGCAGCAGCCCAGAGCACTCTTAGCATGTGAGCGTTTGGCTAACAAGATGGTAAACTCCTGTGGACAACTATGAGGATCATTACTGTTACAGGGATGGTGAGCATCTCTGCTGATACAGTAAGTTCAGTATACAAAATACAGCATTACTAGCCATATTATTCTTTAGGCTTTAGTGATCTTTAAATTAACCTTTCAAATAAAGTATAAGTAAATAGGTATAAAATAACAATGCAGCATAATGATAAAGACAGTGGTTTAGGTTCTGAGAACATCTGTAAATTCCCTGCAATTGTGCATGATGGGTCTTTTTATAAAATATATGAAATTAATTTCTTCACGCAATTATAAAAATCCATATGACTTCTGAAGACTGATGGCACATTGGTATTATGATCGCTACTGCCATCGGATGGTAAATAGCAAAGTCAAAATGCCACCTTCATCCACTATCCCCCAAAGAGATCCATGAAAAAATGGTTAGTAAAGCATAAGCATCTATGACACTGGGAGCTCTGCTATGAAAGGATTGCTTCTGTCTATCCCAGTGGAAGCCTGTCATTGCTGTATGTGTTTTAGCTCTATCTCTCTAAAAGACAGCAGTGACAGGTGTAGGAGCTACCAGTGTTCATTATTGTCTAAGACAAAGCTGATTGGTAGTCATTTTCATAACTGAGAAGCATAATTCCTAAATAAAATCAGCGTCTTCAAAATGTAAGACCCACCATGGTAATCATATGAGTATGGATGTGTTTGGGAATTGAACTGCTTTACAGAATGTTTCTATCCTCTATTTGCGCTCCCAATTATATTGCAGAAGCATTGACCCAGCTCTAATGGCCTGCAAACCTACCATTTATTAAAAAAGAAAAAATAGTTAAAAGTAATATGAACACTGTAGTGACTCTGTTTCTTTCTTTTTACTGCAAATTATTTTAATGCTTGTTTTTTTTCCTGTGATAGAAGCAAAAATATTTTTTAAGATTAAAACCACAGAGCTCTTCTGAAACAGTATACAAACAAGATTTTTAACAGTTAACAAAAAAAACAAAAACAACAACCATTTAATACATAATACAAATGTAGAATTACGTTAGCAGTCAGAGAAGAAAAGGAGCAAGATAAGGCATTCTTTTTGCTTTACCTAATGTTTATATTGTACAGTTTGATAAAAGCATTTCTCGTTTAATTTAATCCATCTAAAGCAGTGTATATTTTAATAGATTTACCAAATGCAAAAAGCTTACTTTGCTAAGATAAACGGAAAAAAATTAGAAAGTATGAGAAAGTCTGGTTAAGCCAAGAAAGAGTAATGAAGCACAAATCAAATGCTGTAATGTGGTCTATTTAAGGGTAAAATAAATCAGGGCAAGAGATTTGAGTGAATATCATGCAGGGATAACAATGGTGAGAATCTGATTAGTTGCTATTGGTTACTAAACGTTGTGCCTTTTTTATTATTATATATATATATATATATATATATATATATATATATATATAAATGACAAAAAAACTCAGCCCCAAGCATTGCAGAAAATAAATCCTATACCTGTATATTAAGTCTTTTTGGATGTCCATTGTTATAACTAAGGCATAATATAGCCTGGATTATATTCAGTTCAAAGGGAGTTTTGTAGAAAGGGGTAATCATAACTTATGCAAGCAATTCACATATATTGAGAGGCTGTTAATGTTATGTCACAGCTCAGCAGTTGAAAGCATAACAGAAGTTCACACTGCAGTAGTCTAGATTACAATTCATAGTGGAAATATTTCTGTCTTCGTTGGTTTCAAGATAGTACCTTAAAGAACATTAATCCCATACTTTATCGCTCGACTTTTAGTTTCCACATTTTTTTCTTATTCATTCCCAGTCCATCAGTCTATTGTGTGAATTTTCAATGGAAAAGAGTGGCTTGTTCAGAGCATTAAAACATTTGAGGACATAGATTAATGATGGGTGTGTCCAGTGATGACATAGTAACAGTCACTGCAAAGATACCGCCTGAACAAAATATATAGTTGAGAAACTCATTAATAAATCACTAAGAGAGGAATGTAGCAGCATTTACTGCTTACTTTGCAACTGTTAACTACTAATTGGTTGCAATGGGTTACTAGACCTGGGAGAAACATTGGGACTATATTTCCCCTAAATAACTAAATAACTAAACTGTAAGAAACAAAAATAACAAAAAATACAGTTTTGCTATTGATTTTCGCTTCCCTTTATTTTCCTAGTTGAACAGAATATGGTTAAGTACATTTGCCATCTACTCTGCATCTTATTGTGCTTGCTTGATAGCTGGCACAGTAAGAGGCAGAGTAGATGGTGAATGCCTTTTTGGGAAGCTCTTGAGAATAATCAGCACAATTATATATTGATTAATCCCAGCATAAGCAATCTGGTGGATAATGTATTTATTTGTGGTAGGTACATTCATTGCATAATTGGGATTAATGTCGCCGTAATGGATCAACAAGCACTTATTACCACCGTTGAGCCGAGGGATATTGCCATTATGCAATTCTCTTTGCTTTCAGGGAAAAATTTGCTCTATCCTAACAAAGTGGTTAAGGAGATGTCTGGCAAACACAAAATCTTTCCATTTTAGAAAGTAGTGTAATTTCAGAGAAGCATATATTTTAGCAGCTCAGGTGTTCACCATCAACACTCTGGAATACATTTCCTAATGTAATTCAGCTACAGGGTAAACCTTTTATGGCACCTGGATCTTGTGCGCCAACAGATGGCAAAATGAACCCTTTCCAAGTTTAAATCAATGTCATATGGAAGCAATGAGGATACGGCCTTGAATTCCTTGGAACATTAGCTACAGTTATTTGAAAAAGAAGTAAAATAAAGAGTAGCAGTAAAGAGGTTGTTGAACATTGCAGTTGAAATATTTTACAGGACTGGTGGTCCTAAGCTTTTGTAGGCTTTACTGATCATCAGCACTTGCTAAGTATTATCTGTTATATTACAGCAAATCTTTGGCATATAACACACATTGTTATGACCAATCTGTAGTTTACTCACAGTTACTGTATAATTCAGAGCAAATCCGGGGTCAAAACAGATGGCTTGTCATAAACCTCCAAAGTGGGCACCAATATTGTAGCAGGTCTAACAAAACACTTCTAAATCTATGCTAGCAAAAAGCTATATTTAGAACTTCTTTTAGATAAGTGAAGGTTTATTAACTGGTTACATTTGAGAACCTAGTGAATGAAACAAGCAAACTTTTATGAACAATGTAAAAAAAATGTGCATTTGAGTCGGATGAGAATATAGCATAGATTTATCATCTAATAGAACTTTGGGTCAGCCATATCGCACATATCAGAGCATTCGTAATCCTTTTAAGTCTTATTGAGAGTCATCCTTTACATTGAAATATATTGATTGGGTTGCAGATGTAGTATTTCTAGGGAGAACACCTCTTTCAGAAGCCCTTTGGCAGGGACAGTGACCCTACCTGAGGGAGGGCTATTTCACAGCACTAACTAGGCAGTCCTACTCATCAGTGCTGGGCCAAGCCAATGCGCACCTGAGGTGACCTGGCCAGCCACCACACTCCTTCATTGTGTGTGCGCAGGCCTCCCCCACCCCTACCCCAATCACAGTGTATGCACACATGCACCGGAGGGAGGCAGAGCTAAAACTCTGGAAGGAAGGGAGGTAGGTAGGAGGAGCATGCCTGAGGGGAGGGAGAGCATCAGAGGGAAGGGGAGGGCATCAGAGGGGAGGGCAGCAGACAGGGGACCGCAGGAGGGGAGGGCAGCGAACATGGACTAGGGGTAAGCAGAAGTTAGGTACCTGCCCAGAGCCCCCTTTCCATTGTGCCCTAGGCAGGTGCCACTTCTGCCTACCCCTATACTTATAAACATAAAAAAGCAGTGAGCTCCCATTGTGTAAAACTGTATCCGCACCTTTATTCAAATAAACATATATTGCAATTACAATTTAGCAGAGAATGATTGTTTCTTGAAAAAAGTCTGCTAAATCTGTTCCCAATGTGGTTTATTGTGTCCCGACTTCCTCAAGGGTGATGGAGTGCTGTAGCTAGTCCTACTTAAGCAGCTGTGGGTGTTTAACATTAAGCAAAAGGAAATGCAAGTAGCTTTGGACTAAGACCCTGATATCAGTTATATCCCCCATGCCCAATCATGCCTTTAAAATCACATGTCTAAAGTAGAACAAACAAGGGAAATTTGTGGTCACCCCAGTTTATTGGTTTAATAAAAATTATTGCTGACTGCAACTTTCCCTGGTTTCTTATAGTTTATACAGGAGCCGTGGGCAGTTCAGATGCAAGTTGAGTGTAGGACTGGCTAGACCAGGAATGACTTTGTTGTAGTTGGCCATCTTAAATACATTGCAATATTTGGACAAACAATCCCTCCTTTGTTTAAAGGGGAGGGCAATTTTTGGTAGCTTAAGGCACAAAATGTCTCAATGTCTTGAATATATTGATAATGGGTTGAGGGCAGAGGACCTCTTGCATTTGTCTGTATGTCTAAAGTAGACTGGCTACAGTCTTCACCCAGAATACACATGTTTAGCATAGTTACCACCCAATTCCAATTACTGTTCCAAATGTCAATGAATATTAGACACAAGGTAACCAGAGCAATTGTAACTTCATATTTTATCTCCGCAAAACAGAGGATATTCTCTGAAATGACCAACCAACTCATAAAGGTTTGGTTCAGGGACCATATGGGTGCCCTTCCAGTCATTCCAGTTTGCAGATGGTATAATTAAAACCAGAGAGTAAATTAGGACAGCTGTTAAAAATCAAGTCTGCTTTAAACTCTGCAGTATGCTGACCTTTAAGCCATGATATCAGAGATACCTTGTTTAGTCTTTGCAGCACAGATTTGTGTTCCTCCCTTTGGCCTTGCACATCTGAAAAGCATAACTGACCTTCAGATTCAGGCACCAATTAGTATTTTTAACATGCACTTTAAAGAAGAACATTGTTTAATAGGCGGCAAACTGGGTATGTACATTCATTTGTCATCCATTACTGGCCTTTATTCTACCAATAAATATTTGTTACAGATTCAAAAGCACAGGACTACTACTTTTATTTGAAAGGTAAATCCTACTATGGACAATATTTCTCTGCACTGTGAGAGTCATAGCAGGAGGACAGCAGAGGTACATCCCAGCCCTTTAACATGCCATATGAATAAGTATAATTGTGTCTACAAGCACTTATGAAGTGAGCACTACTGTCCATGTAACAGATAGCCCATATAGAAAGTGATACAAATAACAACACCATAAGAAAGGAATTGCATTGAACCCAGAAATCTCTGCACAATGGCAAAAACATTGCCAACACCATGCACAAAATAATACTAATTAATTAAGACATGACAGACAGAAGACAAAACTTGGCAGGCTCATCCAGTCTGACAATTAGATGCACTAACACAGTGAGCGTATTATTGTAGCACCCCAGCAGATTGTGTTACTGCCTGGTGACAAATCTGTTTCAGCAATATAATGCTTGTCACATAAATAAATGCCAGGGCTCAGGTCTGTGGTGGTGCTATAGGATATATATTTTCACAAGTGTCTATTTCTTGTCTCATTCCTCTACTTATTATTGTTTTGCTGGGTTAATATTTCACTGCTTTGTTTCTTCAGCTCAATTTTAAAGCTAATGATTCTGTTTATGGATATTTCAAAGGATGAAAACAGATGGTGCTCAAACAATGTCTGATCAAACTCTTAGCTGTTAATCATCTCGTACTTTTCTTACAATTCAATGGAACATAATATTCACATCCATGAAATCATATGGCACATTATGGGCATTTCATTTTGCTATTGTAAAACGAGAAATTATAGCAACAGAAGCACAGTACATAATCTCCGTTTAGAGCTTTAAATGAGTTAGTTAATGCTCAATTTCACACATTTGTCTTTTAAGTTAAATGGTAAAGAGATGCTTTGTGCATCTTTGTGTGTTCCTGTTTCACCTTGAGGAAAGTTTGGGCTGTCATAATGAAATGTTTATCTATAAAATGTATCATGTTCTAAATATTATGACCTAATGTTCTACTACAGGTACCTTATCCAGAAAACAGTTATCCAGAAAGCTTCAAATATGGGAAGTATAAGAAAATTAACTGGCACACAAAACATGCATGCACAGGGCAAGCCGTTACAGTTTTAATAATTTGCAAAGTGCAAAGTTTCGGGGACACTCCCCTACACCTTTGTCAAACATTGACAAAGGGGCATGTCCCTGAAACGTTTCACTTCTGCATTATTAAAACTGTAACGGCTTGCCCTGTGAAAGCATGTCTTGTATGCCAGTGAATTTTCTTATACTTCCCATATTTGGAGCCTTCTGGATAACTGGTTTTTGGATAAGGTACCTGCAGTAGAACATCAGGTCATAATATTTAGAACATGATGAACGCATGTCTTGTGTGCCAGTAAATGACCTTATACGCTGTATTGGAGGTTGCTATACCCTCTATCATTGTGCACCAAGTTTGGGTATGCAGAGTGCACATTTGCTTCATATATTTTGGTGTCCAAATATGGGAAGGCCATCTCCCATAGACTCAATTTTAATCATACACAGGTCCTGAGCATTCTGGATAACCTCTGCCCTGTCTTCCACATACTAGCCATCAACTTTCTCATGTATCCTCTTTCACTTAAAGTCTGCTTCTGCTCCACGTGCCTTCCAACTTTCCAAAGAAGCATCTCTACTATCTTGTCTGTGTTTAGGACTTACTTAAGATCACTAGGTCTAGCGAAAGTGCTGTGCACGAAGGGTTGGCCAGAACAATCACCATTCACAAATGTGCACGTGCATATGTGGGCTTGTGTGGAGCATCTGTTTGCTGGTTGGGCCTGCTTCAATGCAGATGGTGCTCAGTGAAAGCTTAGAGTGAACAAGTGAAATTGAGTCCAGGAATTACCTGCTGAATTTGGCAGGTTCCTTTTTTTGTGTGATGTCACCGATTTTTAAAGAGGAACTAGTGTTGCACCAGTGCACAGGTGACATCACTCACTTTTCAGATTTGCAAGTCAGTTTCAGTGCCACAGTGTCAGAAAAAAAACATGGCTAACTGGTTTACACATTGCATTTATTTAGCATCTCTGTCCAATAATTATTTCTGCCTTTTGACTTGCAGCTCATAAACTATAATATGTCTTCTTCATGGGCTCCACACTATAGGGCACATAAGAGGAGCTATTGTTTAATTCTATTTCACTTTGATTATGCATTTAATGATGTAGTGTAGGTTTCCATTTCCAATGCACAGTCATTGTATATGTTTGTATGCTGGTTTTGTTCTTTTGACTCATCTGTTATTGTTTCATCACTATTCAGCCTTGTTTCTGATAAATTGCTCAGCTAAATGCTTGAACTTCCAGCATTACTGAAAGTAATACCTTTTCCACAGAGATCTATTGACTACTCTGATCAGGACTAAAATATTTAATGGTGAAGCTCTGATATGAAATATAAGTAGTAGCACAGTATTAGTATTTGATGAGCATGGTGAGATGAATAGCCATATGATGATAGGTCTTTTATGCAGTTGTAAAAAAAGAAAATAATTTGCACTATAGTGATGATGACAATAGTAGGGGAATACAAAACTTATACAGCAATTAGGGCAGCTGTCATTGGCCACACATGTGGAAGTATAGTTAATTTCCTAAATGCAAATGAGGAGGAACATGTTATGGATAAAAAATAGTCTAGAGTGTTCAACAAATTCCTTCAACATAGTGGCTGATCTAGGCCTTTGAAAAAGCACAAGCCAAGAGTCAGCCCCAATGCTGCCAAGCTTTTTTCTTTGCCTGCACCTGGAATTGCTGTGATTGCAAGCTTGAGCATTTTCTCACAAAAGTGCCTGCACCTGGGCCAAATCAATGGATGAAAAATTTAAAATTGAAGGCCACTTGAAAAGTGGTTTTGAAGCAGCCATTCTATAACATAGTAAAATGTAACTCAAAGGAGAACCACTCCTTTAGGTAACCCCTTTCTCTGATATGTTTGATGCTACTTAGGACTTCTATGAGCATATGAAAGAATGAGTCTTCTTCTACCATTTGTATATAACACAGATGAGGAGACTAGAGGGCTATTTTACAATTTGTAGGGCAGCAAAGTGAAAAATCACCAGGAGCAACCACTCACGTTTTTGAAAGTGCAATGTGTTTTTATTAACAATGTTGGTACACTACATGTTTCGGGCAGAGTCCTTTATCAAGTGTAGAGGTACAGTAGTAAGGGATGAAATATCTTTTTGTGGAACAGAACACCTCCCACCACTTAAAGTGACAGTGTGGAAATGTGAACATATCAACAAAACTTTTCAAAAAACTCCAATTAGTTCATTAGTAAGTCCATCCTGGTGCATGAAATTCAAGGAGACTGACCCTTTTGGCCTGTCCTTGCTAACAACATATAGTCTAAAAACAAAGGTATTTGGTACTGCCATGAAGAAAGCCTACACAGGGGATGCACAGAGCATGTAGTCAAATCAATATATATATATA
>CM044438.1:59445854-59478562 GCA_024363595.1 Xenopus borealis
ATATATATATATATATATATATATATATATATATATAAAATTGTCCCACAGTGCCTGCAGTCACCCTTAAAGAAAAGCCAGAGGTGCACGATCCTTCAGAGTGTATATGAAAGAAGTAGGATCAGCACTCTCTGTAATATGTGATGATGCAGTCAGGGGCGATCCTGCCCATTTTGCTGCCTGAGGCATTCTTCATTTTGCCGCCCTCTGCCTCCCCACAGCACTCACCTTCAGCACCGGATGAGGGTCAGGAAGGGTCCATGCCACTAGTGCAGAGAGTGAAATTGTGCTCTCTGCACTAGAAGAACCGGATTTCTGGTTTGAAAACTGGAAATTCAGCTCTTAAAGTTACCAGGAGCTGCATTTTTGCTGCCCCTAGCAACCAAGGGGGCACTGCTGCCTGGGGCGGGTGCCTTAGCTAGCCTCATTAGCAGATTGCCCCTAGATGCAGTGATTTATTTTAAAAAATTGGCATCTCATCCAACGTTTTGGTCTCACTTGGAGACCTTTCTCAAGGATCCTTTCTCAAGGCAACCACACCCTGTGTTTCATCAAGAAAAACATATGAATATAATTTTGTTTGTTTCACTAAACTTCTGGTGTTGCTGGTCTTTTTGAATGATATATATCACAAAATTAGTCTTCAAAATACTTGGCCATCAAAGGCATCAACGCGTTTCACTCCTCCTGGGACCATCTTCAGGTCAATGTCTTTGATAACCCAATAAACCAAGTATTCTACTTGCCACAAGAGCTTACGAAGATTCATTTAGTTTTATATATTGAGGTTAGCACCACCATTACTACTATTATTGGTGAGTGCCTGTTCAATCGATACATCACAGATATATATCTCAAATACTACCAAGCCCCTTAAAAAGTATGTTTCCCTGCATATGTTTTGTTACTTTGTTACCACCCTCAACAGATGTGAAAATGAATGACCTTTGGCCACAATTCAATTGGCAAAATGAATTACTGGTTTGCTGAATATAGCTTATACACTACTATTTGTGCTCCTTAGGAAAATACAAGCAATGCATTTTTTAGGTAAAACTTGTTTACCCCTCCATTTCCCCTTTACACCAGTGAACTAGTTTAACAGTGATTGTACAATAGTTGTTCTTTCTCTCTAGTGGTTGAATTGGTAGAGCATTGTCAAACAACCTTTTTGGTAGTAAGATGCTTCCTGTTGTGATTTATTTTAATAACCAACATTTAATTTAAGGCATTTCTATTCTTGACAGTATAAATAGCTATTGCATTAATTACAAATCATATAGAAAACCTGTCCAAGAAGCAATACTCTAATTGTAGTTTAGCTGTTGTGCTTTTTAGGAGTCTTAAATAATAGCTGGAAACAAAAGCAAGAAGTAAGAAAGATAGTGTTAAAGAAATATTAAAAATTAAAAGTGGAAAGTTTGTGTGGGTTTTAATGATAAATGGAACGCACCAGAGAGAGAGAGAGAGAGAGAGAGAGAGAGAGAGAGAGAGAGAGAGAGAGAGAGAGAGAGAGAGAGAGAGAGAGAGAGAGAGAGAGAGAGAGAGAGAGAGAGAGAGAGAGAGAGAGAGAGAGAGAGAAGGACAAAGGTAAAAAATATTGGCTGCACAGGATAATTTGAAAATATAGTAGAAAAGATATAGTATAAAAATACAGACTGGGGAAATGGCTGAGAAGGCATTAAAGAATGCTGTATTTTGTATTCCATTTAAACTCATGAGGAGCTAATAGATACCATTTCTCACATTTTTCTCACCAGTTTATGCTGGTCACTTTATTAACTCTGACAAGATTACCGATCATAATCAAAGCAGCAAGCCATGCTTACAAGAACTTCCTTTCAGATTCAGTGTTTAAATATTAATACATTCAAATAATGTCCTTTATTGCAATTTGTACGCTATGCTACTCAACTCTTTATTAAATTAAATGTTTAATAGAAAAGGCTTATTGCTGTGAATAAGTAGTTAGCTGCCATTCGTCATTTAATTACCCATGAAAACCAATGACAAGTTACATGGTGGAAGTTATTGTACCCCTGGTGTTAGGCATATGCTACATGAAGGAAGCAGTCACCTTGAAAGTTTTGATAAATGGATAATAAATTTTTTAAGCTGTTTGAGGAAAATAAAATTTTTTAAGGGTTACCTTTATCAAAATAATATTCTTTGCTTTTATGGATAACATAAATTCAAGAAGCAGTTAGACTGTTCACCATAGGTGGTTCTTATTGATTCCGGATATTGTTTACACTCAAACTTGTTTAGACTCAAACTTGACTGTGGTTCAACTAAGGTATAAACTGAGAAATAACACTGAACACAGAAGACCAATGGGGTCATCATAACAACCAGAAAAAGCACAATAGACTGTAGAGGTCTGCACTGAAAAGCTAGGAGAAAATATATTCAGCAAATAGGGAACTTATGGTATAGTAATTTTAAGAGAGTTGTAGATCAACACCTTCACCCACTCATGTAATAACGAAGCTGTGTTCCATTAAAGCACGTTCCTTAATCCTTCGAAAAGCTTTCCTATCACCGACATCAGACTAACTGGCCTATAGTTTTGAGCTGAGAACGAGATCCCTTTTTGAATAGTGGCACCACATTAGCAATGACCTCAATGAATCCTGAAAAAGTAAGTAGAAAGTTTTGGCAATCACAGAGCTAAGCTTGCGAACTACCCTGGGATGAATCCCATCTGGCTCTTAACCTTTATCTTAACATGTTCTAGTCTCTTTTGAATTTCATCATGTGTGCATCATGCATCATTAAATATATTATTAGAATTGGGACTATTAATAAGGAAACCTTCATTAGCTGGTTCCTCATTTGTGTAGAATCTGAGTGGAAAACAAGGATTGTCAGGCAGGCAAGGGTCAAACCGGGTAATCAATCAGAAGGGATGAGGCAGAATCGGAGTCGAAGTACAAGCTAGGGTCAGGTTACGGATATCAGAATAGTCAGGAACAGGCCGGGTCAAACACAGGAAATAATACAAGCAGGATACAAGATCAAAAGCACAAAGGCTCAGGAAAGCACCAGGAATCAAATCCTATCACGAGCAATTAAAGATTACTAAATGCCCCTTTAAATACTTTTCAAATTTCGCGTCATTGCGCCTTTAAATCTGCGGCAGTGCGCACGCGCACTAGGAGCTGGCATTTCTGGAAGGAGTAGCAGCATGGTGTGGCAGGCGTCCCCGCTGATGGCGGAGCGGTGGGTGTCCCTGCCGCACTGGTAAGGTGCACTTTGTTACACAGCTGAACCCCCTCTGATAATAAAGGTCCTACCCCTTCCTGCTTCATTTTTTTTACCATGAACATATTTAAAACATAATTTTGGATTCTTTTTACTGCTTACTGCAATATCCTTTCCCATATCGATTTTAGCTTGCCTGATGATTCTGCTGTCCCATCTAACTTGAAAGCCTTAAAAGCATGTCTTTTCTTACCCTCCTCAACACCAACACTTCTATTGAACCAAAAAGGTTTTGCTTTGCAACGATGTTCCTGGCTTACAAGGGGAATATATTTATTAAGCCCACTCAGCAATGGAGTGCTCTAACTGCATGCAATTATCCTTTCTCAAGTCAGGTGCTTGTACAGTGTTAGTTAAACCTGTCACTGGTTAGATATCCAATATAAACGTCCAATACACTGCAGCACACTGTAAGTTGAATGGTGTATCAAAGTGAACACTTTGATACACCATTCAACTTGCAGTGTTCTGCAGTGTATTGGACGTGTATATTTATTAAGCAGCATTTTAAAAACTTCCCATTTTTGTTCAGAGTTTAACCCTGTGAAGAGCATTTCCCACTTACTACTGTATGTTGCAGATACTGTCAAAGTTTGCAAGCCTGAAATTCAATGTTTTAGTTACTCCCATATAGAGTTGCCTCTTCAACAAAATCTCAAAGGAGACCATGTTATGAACACTATTCCCTAAATGCTCACCCACACAAATGCTACAGATGAGTTCAGTATTATTAGTTATTACAAGATCCAAAACAGAGTTATTCCTAGTAGGTTCTTGAACGAGCTGGGATAAAAAGTTGTTATTTAGAATATTTACAAACCTACTAGCTTTATCTGTCTTGGCAACCCATAACAATAACCTGCCCTTGTTGTGATGCTGCTGGGCTTCATACTTATGACTTATAAGAGGTGGTTTATAGCACACACCAATGAAATTTTCTGTGTAAGCTTTTGCCCAGGCAAAATCTCTACCCAGAGGGATTCCAGACCCTAACAAGTGCCAGCAATGGTTATTTCTTTAGTGCAGTGATCCCCAACCAGTAGATCGTGAGCAACACAATGTTGCTCCCAGTGGTCTAAATGCAGGAGTTTGTCTTTGATTTCCAGGCTTGGAGGAAAGTATTGGTTGCATAAGAACCAGGCCTACAGAGCCTTAATACAGATTGCCAATCCAAATGGGGCTACCAAAGGGCCAATTACAGCACTTATTTGGCACCAGAAGAACATTTTTCATGCTAGTGTTGCTCCCCAACTCCTTTTTCTTCTGAATGTTGCTAACGGCCTCAAAAGGTTGGGGATCCCTGCTTTAGTGCATGGCTTTAATTGAGGCTTTACATACAGACTCCTCCCCCCTTTTTAATCCATCTGTTCCACCTAAAAAGGGTGTAACCATTTAAATTCATAGTCCAGTCACGTTTCAGCCCACCAGGTCTCAGTTATACCAATTATATCATAATTTTTAGAGCTTGCAATTAATGCTAGGTCCAGGGGCAATCCAGCCCATTTCGCTACCTGAGGCGGCCTTCTAATTGCCCCCCACCACTGCACTCACTTTTTCAGTGCTGGACAGGGGTAGGGGGGGTCCACGGCACTAGTGCAGAGCACTCAGTTACCAGGAGTGGCATTTTTGCCACCCCTGGTGTATGCAGTTGTACATTTGATACTTTGTTTTATCTTGTGTTCTTCTTTTGTTACTGATGATAAAAAGAATTAGTTTTTTGTATGTATCAACATGCCTTATAGCAGGTACAGGGGTGAAAACCTGCCCATTATTTTACTGACTGTTTCTTTTTAATTCTCTCTGTTTCAATATAGTTTTGGGTTAGTATTTGTTTAAGGTTGTTAGGGTAAGGCCAGACGCGAAGATTCGGGGAGATTAAGCCTGGTGACTAATCTCCCTGAATGGCTTGCTAGTTTCTCGCACCCGCTAGTGCTAAAGTCACCTGCGCCTATTTACACACGGCGACGCATTTTTCAAAGTCGCTCAAAATTGCCTTAATGCCATAATGGCGTCCAATAGCCCAATATTTGAATTTCGCGCCATGGCCATGGGCGCCGCCATTGTGCATGCGACGCTGGGAGGGAGAGGACGTGCTGCCCGGAGCTAAAGGTAAGCCTCCGGGTGGGGCGATCCTGACAGTACCCCACTCCTCACAGGGGGACTCCGGACCACCAGGACTGGAACTGTGGAAAAAAGTGGAACAATGGCTATCAATAAAACAAGAAATAAAAATAGGAACATAAACAGTAAAGGGTATAGGCAGCACGTGCAGGAAAGGAGACTCCTTGGAGACTATAAGCAGTGGATGCTGTCTGGGAAAGTCCACTGGAGCTGTCAGCTGCAAAGGCTGCAGGGAAAGCCCCTCTGGAACAGTAGGTCTCTGAGACTGCTGGGGAAACCCCCCCAGAGCTGTAGGCAGCGACGGCTGCTGGGGAAGCCCCTCTGGAGTTGTAGGCAGCGATGGCTGCTGGGGAAGCCCCTCTGGAGCAGAAGGCAGTGAAGTCCGCTGAAGACCCAGTTGCTGAGGGTTGGCTGGTCCGGGGGTAGAAACCAGCTGGGAGACAGGAAACACATAGGAGTGGAGTGACAAAGAGGTAAAAGGCTGAAGCTTGATCCTCAGGAAGATGCTCCACCACGGTGGACTACAAACACAAAGGATTTTCTTCCATCAGGGAAGCAAAGTTCTGGTGCTTAGGAGTAACATGAAGACAATGCCGTTGACAATATGAATACGTGGCTCGGAGGAATGGAAAGAAGACTCCGGAGATTGAGTCGAAGCGGGTGAAAAGGCTGGGGGAGAAACTGACAACTTGTCCAATATGGCCGTTAGGGCTAAGCCAAAGCTAGACTGCTGTGCTTCATAGCTCTCCATGCGATCAGCCAAATGGCGCAGCACTCGTCCGATGTCTTGTGCAGCTTCCTCAGTGGGGTCCATGGCCCAATGATAATGTCAGGGTAGGGCTAGTATGCGCCCTAGGGAAGAAGTAGGGACCAAGGAGGAAGCTTAGGGGTTAAAGGTCCAATAGCACAGGCAAGGATCAGGCAGAAACAGGTCACAGTCCAGGCAAAAGGTTGTATTAGCAGGAACAAAACAATATAAAGTCAAGGCAAGGTCAAAGATACAGGAAACAGGATCAAAATACACCCATAAACAATAGCAATTGAATCCTATCATTGGGCGCAATAATGGCGTCCAATAGCCCTTTAAATATTTGAATTTCATACCCGGCGCCGCTATCCACATGGCATCTATGGGCACCGCCATTGTGGATGCGACGCTTGGAGGGAGAGAACACGCCGCCCGGAGCTAAAGGTAAGCCTCCGGGCAGCGCGATCCTGACACCTACCTTGCACATATATTTGCTTACAGTCTACTTTATGTATGATGTTTTTAGCAACCAATCTTAGTAACACCAGTTTATGTAGAAAGTGTTCTATGAAATCATATGAGTCAGCCCTTGAGGATAAAGGTTCATCTACAGGGGCATCTACTGTATTTCTGTAAATATATATATATATACAATATATACTGTGAGAGAGAGAGCGATCGTGTTATACAATAACTCCTCCACTTCATTAAGTCAACCCTTTTAACCAGTTCATTGAAGTAGACAGATATCAGAAATTTATATTGCATCTCAGAAAGTATACCTGGCCTCCTACTGTGTTCTACTGTGTTATACCACGGCTTACATGTCAGATCAAATGAAGAAAGCAAAACACTACAATTCTCAGCTTGAAGTCAAACAACTGACAAGTGTACTTGCAATATCAAGATTAGTTATAATGGTCATTCCCTCACAGTGTAGTACTGTATGGAGTCATCTGTAATAATAAGTTGTTAACGGTGAGGCTTTGTTTTTTTCTCTTTTACCGAATAATGTGATGTACCCATCTGAGAATGTCTCTATAGTGTACACAAAATGGTATCTGTAAAAGACTGTTTTGATGCTGTTTATACTTATCCCGCTGCAATTTTTATCTTACTTTTCTCTTGTTCTTAATGTACATTTCCTCAGATTAGCTTCATTTCAAACTGCAATTAAGAAGAGAAGAATTAAAAAAAAAAAAAAAAAAAAAAACCTGTATGTTTGCCCAACATACTGTAAGTTAAATTATAACACATAAATCTTATGAGATATCCGTTGTCTGGGGATAGTCATATCAGAGTTTGGACTTATCAGGTTCAGCAGTGAAACCAACAATGATCTGGTGTCAGGCAAGAGAGCATAGAATGTGTTGAGCAGTGAAGCCAAGAAAAGAAGAGAAATGTGCAACACACTGATAACATTTACGTGTTACTACTATTTAATGTAGACACAATATATGAAATATTTCACTTCTTGAAACCCAGCTTAGTTTAACCATGCATTATAGTTGCCTTTAATTCTGCTGTGCTGCAGTTACCAGACAAAGGGAATTGCAGCATAGGTCAAGAAGCAACACTGAAACATTCCACACTGGTTTGTAAACTTTGCAATGCTATCTAATTGTCACAAACAACATTTCTTAAGTGCAACTGAAGGGAAAAAAGCAGTTGAGCATTTTGGAGAGGATAGACAAAGGTGGCAGTTGGTTAAGGATGACAAATTAATGTTGAAGTCTATTACTAACAAGTGAAAAAATACACAAGGCTTTTACAAAGGGGCAGATTTATCAAAAGTCAAATTTTGAAGTCTGGAATTTTTTTCTCTCTAATAAATTTGAATGTACTCACAACTTGAATGGGAGGTTAGTTATTAAACAACTGGAACATCTAATATTCAATCTAATAGGAACAACCTGAAAATTTGAATAGAGTTTTCTTCCAGACTTGTGTCAAATTTTTTTCTGAAGCACCACAAATGTATATATTTTTCTCTCGTTGGAGTCTATGGGGTGTCATTTTCACAGTGAAACTTGGCAAAAGTTTGGCTCATCACTACTTATAACATCTTTAAATAGGTCAAAGGATCTCTGCAATTGATTTGCACATGAACTCAACAGGTTTTAGGTGGAGAATAGTCAAATTAGAACGGTTTCTAGTGTTGAGAAGTGATAACTCTCACATTCAAATTCAAATTAGAGATGGTGGTTGAAAATTTAAATTTGTGAGTTTTGACCACAGCAAAATTTAGCTTTCCAACCTTAATAAATCTGCCCCCAAATGAACATGTATGAATGAGAGAGTGAAACGGTAGGTTTTTTTATTAATGGAAATATTCCAAGTTGAGCAATGCAGAGAATACAACTAAATAATTGCATTTCAGTGCCTTTTACCACACATGGCTGGCATTTCTAGAATGAACGGTATTGTGTTATGAAAAGCCTCCTGTGCCCTGAGATACAAAATAATTTTATGCTTCGTCAAAATCCATGGTTCTTTTACCACATTATGCTAAAATGAGAGCTTCCAAGCCTGTTGATAATTAGTTCTCATAACGCAACTCCTTGCATGCTACAGTGGTAAGACCATACAACCTTGTTATTTAAGGTAATTACACCACAATGTGCTTATTATAAACCAGTGACATGTTTCTTTGTAGTACATAGTAACCACTACATCCAGCTAGGATTCTGTTTATAGGCAACTGCGGGCTGTGGCATATCCTATGGAGAGATCATTTGAAAAACCCAACATTTTCTCTCAGATTTCAAAGTTTAACATGAGCAGTCAGTTTAAATTAACTGGGTGTAAACTAGCTGCATGAACAAAACAAATGACATAAGTGTTACTTTTTTTTATTGTGTTATAACTGCTTATCTGAATTAGCATAACAGGTTTATCAATATAAAGGACATTAGGCTCTATTTAAGTTCTCCTGGCACAGAACAGAATTATTTTCCAGAATGTCATAAGAAGTACAATGTAGGTGAAACATTTTGGATCCATTTGCACATAAACTCGGACTGCAGATCAGCAAAATGAGCGTCACTTAGTGCATCCTAATAGTGGATCAGTCTGATCCTTATTTCTTCCCTGAAACAGGCTTGCTATTATATATTTCTTTAGATTCCCATTTGACACAAGAGAAGGGAAAATAATAGCTATGAAATAGTATACTAAGAAAGCATGGCTCAGCTTACTTTACTCGGCTAGTAGCATGTTTTTAGACTATAAATTTTTCTAAAATTGACTCATCAATACATAAGAACCAGACAACTCACTGGACAGTATTGCTTGTATAGACAGATTTCGGAATATGTTTGCTAAATAACAATGCACAACATTTTCCAACTTCACATTTGCTTGTTAATCTGTGCTTCAATGCACTTCAAGAGACAAAGGGGTTCTTTCTGCTACTATTATTGTCTGCTTTTTTCCATTACTGCAAACTGTCAGTTGGCCAAGTTCCCAAGAATTGAGACAATGCCAGCTGCCTTACCAGGCCACTTGCTGGGGATTATAGAACTTCAGGAGGGTTCTTGGAGGAGATTCATGAAGTCAACAGTCAGAGAGTCTTACAGAAATCTAAAACAAAATACAATAAGTATGATCCCCATTAAAGGTACAAAACAAGGGGAAATTTAAATTCTATTTCCCTGTACTTAAAGATGGTGAAAAGTTTAAACGACACCACAGTAGCACAAAAAAGTGTGAGGATGAGCTATATTATGAGGTGTTTCTAGACAGGTCAACAGCAAATAAACAAGATTGTTCCTGCTGCTACTATGCTTGTTATAAGTATAGTCCCCTGTACAAGTTTTTCAAGCTAGCCATGCCTAGCTGCATACCCCCCAACTGTCCCTTTTTTGGTGGAACAGTCCCTCTTTTGAGAGCTCAACCCGCTGTCCCTCATTTGTAGTGGAAAGTCCCTCTTTTTTCTGCACTGAAGAGCCAGTAAAAAAAAACAGCTAACTGGTGCAAATAAGATGCTTTGTAACACTTTTGAGATAAGAAAATAATTATTTTAACAGTTTAGATAAGGAGAAATATTTTCAAACTTTCATAACCTGTCAAATTTAGTAAAATAAACATGGTAATTAGAGGGTGTGGCCACAAAAAATGGTCGTGGACACAAACATTGTGCCCTACTGTGGGCAAAATAAATTTTTGTCCCTCTTTTTACTTCCAAAATGTTGGGAGGTATGTAACTGTAGTGAGGACTCACCCTGGTGGTCTAGTGGGGGGGCAACAGGGATGCCTGCTGCCCCCACGACGGAGACGTCCGTCTGCTTCCACGTCGCGCCGGTAACAAAGGCGCGCGCAGCATGCTTTCTGTGTTTGACCCCCGCCTGGCTTTGACTACTCCTGACTTCTGTATCCTGATCCGTGCCTGTTATCCGACTACTGATTCTGTCTCATCCTCTTCCGATTGATTACCTGGTTTTGACCCTTTGCCTGACTGACTAGGCTTACTATCCGCCTGCCTCGACCCAGCCTGTCTTCGATTACGATTTCGTCTCACGCCTCTGTACTTCGACCATCTGCTCAAAGACTTTTGCTTACAGTCGTGCCCCTTTGCCTGCTCAGAACCTCTTGTCTTGCACCTCTTGTTTTAAGACCTGGTGGCATCCAATTAGCCAAGCGCTCCTCCTGAGGAGAAAGGCGGCTGTTATAGGCAGAAGCACGAGCTGAGACCAGGGTGCCGACCTTTACACTAGCTTAGTGATGTGAGAAGACTAAAGGGGTTATTTATTAAAGTCAGATTTTTTATGGTCGGATTCTCAAAGGGGGGAAAAATGTTTTACATTTTCGGGAGTTATTAAACCCAGATGGTTTTAAATGTTCGAATAAAATAGTACTGCATCTCAGACCTGCCGAGGTCATGTAGAAGTCAATGGCAGATGTCCTTTTTACAACTGGACGAAATAATGATCTTAGCTGGGTTTGGTTAAAAAATCCAAAGATTTTTTGGTTTCTGGGTTTCAGTCCCAGGTTTCTGGCATCAAATCCAAAGAAGTCAGTTTTTGATGAGAAATCCACACAATTCATACAATTTGGTTTTTTTTTTTTAATGATTTTATTCAGTCTTCCACAGGAATTAGGTCAAAGTGGTTTTACAAAAAAATACTGAGATATGTTCAGATATTAGTAAATAACCCCCTAAAGAACGATTGAGGTTATATAACCAGC
This sequence comes from Xenopus borealis, assembly GCA_024363595.1. Taxonomy (NCBI): domain Eukaryota; kingdom Metazoa; phylum Chordata; class Amphibia; order Anura; family Pipidae; genus Xenopus; species Xenopus borealis. The sequence goes on from CM044438.1 coordinate 59,457,175, forward strand.
ATTGTACTTTATTCATAAAGCAATGACTTATGAGGGAACTAGAACATCAGGAGGAAACCCACAGTTGAGGGAAGAATGAGGAGTTACTTGGGTAACAAGAAAATAATCAGGGGCATTATATGGTGATAGACCAGGACTGTCTAACTAAAGGCCCACCATCTGTATGTGCCCCACCATGGAATATTTATAGCCTCCTATCTGTCAAAGGGCTCCAATAACTAGATTCTCAAATATGTGAAAAGAGCAATAATCTTCCTACTACGAACTATTAAATGCAATGCACTATGATTGGCCTTAGACACTTTGAGCTTAACCAATACCATTTACAGGTATGGGACCTATTATTCAGAATGCTTGGGAAAGGAGGTTTTACGGATGATGGATATTTCTGTAATTTGGATCTTCGTACCTTACTAAAAAATGTTGTAAACATTAAATAAACCCAATAGGCTGATTTTTCTTCCAGTAAGTATTAATTATATTTTAGTTTGGATCAAGTACAATGTTCTATTTTATTAGGGATATAAATAAAAAGGAAATCATTTAAAAAAAAAAAAATGGATTATTTGCAGTGACGGGCGAATTTTGTCCCATTTCGCTTCGCTGAAACGAGGCATTTGATGCTGGCGACCACTTCAGTCAATGAGCGCGCAGTAAATTGTTGCTGGTGTCAAAACGGTCGCCGGCGTCAGAATGGTCTCCTGTGCAAAAACAATCTCTGGCACCGTACGTTTTGGTCATTGGTGTCCAATTTGAGGCAGGTGAATTTTAGTCAGTAAATTTTTGTAGCTGTTTTGCGAATGGGAGATGGGGAATGGGAGATGAACTTTTGGTAATTCAGAGAGTTCTGGATAACTGGTTTCTGGATAACGGATCACATACCTGTAGACAGGATATTCTAATCAAACTTGATAAAATGAGATTGCAATCTGTGAAAAAACATACAGAGTGGTCCATAAATGTTGATATTGCATTGGTAAAGAGGCTTTTAAAACCTCTATGAAATCAATGCATTAAAATGCATGGGAAAGAAACAAAATCATAACATCAAAACCTCCATTAAACCAATGCATTAAAATGCAAGGGAACAACATAACAGCTTTAATAATGAAAAAAACACTGTAAGAGACCAAAATAATATACAGTATGTTGTAGTTTTAAAAGATTAAAGAAAAGTGCTCTACTCTGAAAATGCCCCCCAAATATAAATGTCTGACTGCCAGAACTGAGTTTTGTATGGATGACCTATTATTCAGATTTCTTTGGACCTGGGGTTTACCCCTTAAGTCTATTAAAATTAAATTATTCAAACATTAATCAAGCACAATATGATTGCTTTGCCTCCTATAAGGATGAATTTTATCTTGGTTGGGATTCAGTACAAGGTTTTGTTTTATTATTACAGAGAAACAGGGTATCTTTAAAAATTTGAATTATTTGATCATAATGGAGTCTATAACAGACGACTTCCGTAATTTGGAGCATTAAAAAATAACAGACTCCTGGCTAACAGATCACATACCTGTACAGACATTCAATCTTGTTAACAACAGTTTGTACTGAAACCATTAAAGTAATTTCTTCCAGAATGCTCTATTATACAGAGTAACTTTCAGATAAAGCAAATTATCTAATTAGGAAAGAGCAGGAAAGGTTCTTTAATCATTACTCCAATGCAGGGGTCTGAATTGATTGGTCCTCATATGAGGGGGGAAAAATAATGTGTGTAATTGAGCAGGAGCAGGTTGGTGAGCTGAACGCTAACTCAAGGTACTGTCAATAAGAAGGGTATTCATGATTTTTCTCCATGTGAGAGCATGAGAGAGCTAAAGATGACCAGGACTTGTATCGGACAAGAGCCCGAGCAGAGTTTTTGGACTGCTATCTGGAAAGCCATTATAATTCATTTATAAAGTTCTCATTTATGCTCTCACATTGGGTATTTTTTCCCATAACAATGGCCTATAGTTGTTATTACAATTTATGGCGGTTTTATGACCAGTTAGCTAAATTAGCTAGATGTAGTTAGCTTTAGATGTAGACAATACATCTAAATTTACCCTTAGCAAACAAGGCATTAGTACATAACGTAGCTCACTAATTACTAAATAATAGGTGGCAAACAAATAGTAAAAATAAAAAAAAATAGTAAAAATACATGTTCCTAAAATATCAGTGAAATTACTTTCAGATCTCTGAAAACCCCATTAAGTCTTATGGGAGGATGAAAAAATTCTTTTAGACAAAACAAGGAAAGAAAACACTGACGTTTTACTATCTGTTGATATATTTGTTGAAGTTGTTGAAATGCCATTAAAATAATGGTATTACTATAGCATTGTCCTATTCTGATTCAGCTTCCATTATGAAATAAACAATATCTTTAACAAAAACCTTTGGAGCATTATAAATACGCAATGCTAATATCTACAAAAATGTGTAGTTAGGTGAGCTTTGTATAATCACAAGGCAGTACCAATGTAGGTGATTCAAAAAAACAGCTTTTTGGAGCAAGTTTACTGTATGGAGTAGAAGTCCCATAAAGAGCCATGTTTACATTATTAGAATTGATGCTAGAAGCTTTACAGTGCCATGACCTCACAGGAATTATAATTTTAGCTTGCAGAAGCAGTCACAATAGGCATTGTCACCGAGGAGGAAACCATTAAATTAGATGTATTATGAGGACTGTAAGAACAGCATGCTTCAGCTTTCATAATTATGTCCAGCACAGATCAAGTCCCATACAGACTAGATATCATTGCACCCAGGAGACCTTTAGCTATCCTGTAAGATTTAGCCTTCCATACTTGCTGAGACTGCAAAATATGATTGTATTCTCTCTAAATGGTAAGCATTTATGGACAAGAACAAAACTGGGCTACATATTGTTCTATTCTGACCCTAAGGAAATTATACCTAAAATAATTCTCTACAAAAACAACATAACATTTTTGTACAACGAGCAGAAACCAAGTAACTTATTGAACCATTAAGACACAATGAAAAGCTGCATCCCTTCCATGGAACTTAAACCTGAATGCTGCTGAAATAATAACCACAAAGCAGCTAGGAAACAGTCAAATGTTACCATTAAACAAAAGCACAAAGTAGATGCAATGATGATAATGGACACTGAAAGCAGGTAAGGAAAGGCACTGGGGCTTGGGCAACGAATAAATACATTTTCAGCAAATAACTATATGCAAAAATCCATCTTTAAATATCATAAACCAGGCACAGATTAAGCAGGCATTAAAAGAGCAATAAATTACACATTATATATAGAAATATCTAGATAATCTGTGTGATGCCCAGCCTTCTTTTCCTTTAATATTACTTCTGCCTGCATTGTTGTGATTGTTGAAGGAATAGAGTGCGAAGCATCACATATAGATCATCTAGAGATGCCTTGTCATTCTCCAAAAGGCTTCCTATTTCCCATCTTGTCCAGCTGTACCAGGGCCAAGGGAACAAGCTTTTAAGCACCATAGACCAAGAATGGCCTTACATAAAATTTGTTGGTGTTAGCCAGTCAAGCACTGCACATCCACAACACGATCATGAAGGTGAGGTATCTTTGCTTGGCCCCTTATATGTAACCACAAAAAGATGGAGACAGATGCCTTTTGCTGCTGGTCCCATTAACTTTGGTGATCTAAAGTGACACTTGGCCCTGGAAAGACGGCCATTCCGGTCATTGTGTTTAATATAAGCATTTGGCCTCAACTTAAGGCTAAGGCCAGACGGGGAGATTCGGGGGCATTTTGTCGCCTGGCGACTTCTCGCCGCGACTTGTAGCCCCCGAACCTCCCCGAATAGCCAAGTCCTAGGGCGCACCGGCGTTGCTTGAAAACGCCGGCGCCTATTCAGACGGAGCGGCGCGATTTTTGAAATCGCTCCAAATTGACTCGCGAGGCAATTTGGAGCGATTTCAAAAATCGCGCCGCTCCGTCTGAATAGGCGCCGGCGAAAGAGCAAACCGGCAAAAGAGCAAACCGATTTTTTATGTTTAATTTTGAAATCTGACGTGGGGCTAGACATATTGTCAGTTTCCCAGCTGCTCCATTCATGTGACTTGTGGTTTGATAAACATCAATCACTCTGTACTGCTGTACTTCAAGTTGGAGTGATATCACCTCCCTCCTGCCCCCCCCCCCAGCAGCCTAACAACAGAACAATGGGAAGGTAACCAGATGGCAGCTCCCTAACACAAGATTAAAGCTGGTAGATTTAAGAACAGCACCCAGTAGTAAAATCCAGGTCCCACATTCAGTTACATTGAGTAGGAGAAACAACAGCCTGGCAGAAAGCAGTTCCATCCTAAAGTGGCTCTTTCTGAAAGCACATGACCAGGCAAAATGACCTGAGATAGCTGCCTACACACCAATATTACAACTTGTAAAAAATACACTTGCTGGTCAGGAATGACTTTTTATATTGTATTGTGAATTATTTGCAGTGGAAACAGTGTAATTTAGAAATAAAAATAATGACAGTATCCCTTTAAGCACCAAAAAACTTGAATGTAAAACTTTGGCATCTAAAAGCTTGTGGCTTGTGAGTTCATGTAGAAGTCAATGGGAGTTGTCCTAGGCTAAATTCAAACAATTTTTTTTAATTCAAGATTTTCAAGTTTTTTTTTCAATTGTACTCAAAGTAGAAAAAAACTCAAACCTCACAAATTCCATTTTTGATAAAGAAGCCCATTAATATTTTTTTTCCTGATTTTTTTAATTTATTTTTGAGGCAGAAAGGGATGTTATCTACTAATATTTCACACTAAAATTAAAATTTTCTGATGGGGGCTGATTACTGGTTCTGAAGGACAACAATCATGCCTGATGAATGTGTCATCACAAGCTACTCCCAAAACTGATCAAATAAATACAGGCACTGCTGTTGTCAAGTGCTTATAACAACTCTACAAAATGCTAGTGAAGAAAACTAATAATAAGGTAATACAATAAAAGAGGTTGCTTTAGGTTACTGATGTAAGCTTTGCTACTTTCCTTTACATGATTTAAAAAAAGAATATAAAGAAAAATCATTTTTAAATTTAATTCTTCAGCCAATAAAGGGGAACCATCATGAAAATGAAAAAATAATATTAGATTCATCATACTGAAATAAGAAAGTTCTAATTATAGTCAATTGAAAAGTCTAAACAGTTTCTGAAATAATTAACTTTATCTTCACTATTCCTATCTCAGCATCTGTTTCGCCTCTGTCTGTCTTCATTCAGGAGTTGGGTATCAGATGAATGATATATAACTTATAGGGGGGCTCCTATTGCCTAGATCAGTGATTCCCAACCAGTAGCTCGTGAGCAACATGTTGCTCTCCAATCCTTGAATGTTGCTCCCAGTGGCCTCAAAGCAGGTGTTTATTTTAAAATTTCAGACTTGGAGGCAACTTTGGTTGTATAAAAACCAGATGTACTGTCACACAGAGCCTCAATGTAGGTTGACAATCCACATAGGGGCTACCAAATGACCAATTAGAGAACTTATTTGGCACCACAAGAACATTTTTTATGCTTGTGTTGCTCCCCAACTCCTTTTACTTCTGAATGTTGCTCACAGGTTCAAAAGGTTGGGGGATCCTTGGCCTAGATGATGTATTAGAGCTCACTCTATTTAAAAACAGAAATCCTGTCTCTCTACATGCAGAATTTGTGCAAAAGGAAGTTATTTGGTTAGATTTTGTTTGTGCTGGAATCAGTTATTTGAGTGAGCTCGAATACATCTGTTAGGAAAGGAAGCCCCCTTATAAAGTATATCATTCATCTGACACCCAACTGCTGCATGAAGACAGAATGAAGAGAAACAGATGCTGAGAGAGGGACAGTGAATATAAACTTCATTGTTTGAGAAACAATGCAGGATAATGGATTGTATTTATAAAGTTTCTTATTTCAGTATGACAAAGCTCATATTAAATTTTCATTTTCGCATTTGTGGCTAAAAAAAAACCCTACTCGGTGAGCTTCTCCTGTGAAGAGATGTGGTAGATATCTTAAGGAATTGAGGCAAGCCCTTTATAACAAACTCATTTTTAATTGCTACTGTTCATCTGTAATCTTATACAATAATAATAGGTTGCAACTACAACTTCTATACATCATTCCAGACAATCTCCTATACATAGCACATTTCCTCTGCTTGAGTTGCATCATTCTGCTAAAAGCTAAACAACCACCCAGAGGTTAATTAGTAGAGTGTGGAAAGGAATGAGTGCCATTAGCCAGAGGAATTAGTGCACAGGGGAAAAAAAACAGGCATGTGCTATTTTGGCTGTACACAGAATGCTTATGAACTGCAGATATGGCATGTGCTATAATGGTTGTACATGGAATTCAAAAACTTTTTTCGAGCATATGTAAAGTGGATTTTAGCCTATCCAAACATGTTACTTGCAATGCTAACATATTACTTGCATCACTGGATGTGCTAAATATTTATTTTACTTAACAGGCAAGCCACATACCTTTGTAATTGCTTTTTGTTCCCCAGTGCAGCAGTTTCATCGCCTAATCCTGGTTCCCGTGCAGACATGTCAAGGCAGACTCGCTTTTAAGTACAAATCAGTCTGAAAGGTGTCACCAAATGTAAATATTATCTTTAGGTATAAAAGCAGTTACCTCTTTTGTGCCTGAGAAGTTCTGTTACAAATGGCAGGGAGAGCGAGTGAAATAAATAAAATAAACAATAACCTGTTGATTAACAAAGAATTTAGCAGTTAAAGGATTATTTCACAAAAAGAGTGAAACTTTTGCTCTTTTCTCAGAAGGGAAACTCTTTTTCTTTGTGTGTAACATGTCTGACAACTTTAGTAACTGAAGAGTGAATCCAAAGCTTTGAAAGGGTGATGATTTTTTTTTTTTAAACTGCATAGCAGAATGTAGTCTTTAAGGGCCCTTACACTTGGGCGTTTTTATCTGCGCTCCCCTGCAGCTGAACGCAGCAAAACGGAACGCAGGTAAAAAAGCCCGTGTGTAAGGGCCCTTAGTGATGACATGATACCATTTCACCAATTGAAATGTGTGATGCCTGGTTGGTGTGTACATAATTCCCAACTGTCCTGTTTTTCGAGGGACAGTTTCAATTTTGACACCTAAACCCGCAGTCCTGGATTGTTAATGAAATGTCCAACTTTCTCTTTGATCTCCTGCACTTACAGCCAGAAAAAGATACAAAGTTTCTAACTTAACTGGCTTTTGGCAGAGAGACCATAATACATGGCAGGTGCAATTTGATACTTACGCAACTTTTTAAGATAAGCAAAGAAACAATTGTAGCAATTTAAGAAAAGCATGACTCTTGGGAAAACTGTGACTTGCAACTTAAAGGGCAATTCACCTTCATTAGCAAAACTAACTCAGAAATGTGTTAAAATTTCCATAATCTGTCAAATTTTGTAAAATGAACATGTAATTAAGGGTGGGGCCACAAAAGTGGGCATGGTGAAAAAAATGTTGCAATGCTCTGTGTGGCAAATCTTTCTATTTCCAAAATGTTGGGAGGTATGTAAGCATGATAGCCTAGTTCTGCTGATTGACCAAACCAGAAATCCATGCCAACTGATCTATGTATGAATTTGTTTAATGAACAGCAGAATAATCTGACAAGGCAGAATACAGGCTAGCACTGATTTATGTCATTTAGCCTTCCATGTGTATTGTAAAATGCCTGTCCAATAGTTTAATATCCTAAAAACGGTTGGCCCTTGCTTGGCCTTGGATGAGTTTTTTACCCAGTGCTTTCTCAGTAACAATAACCAGAAATGAAGTGGCATGAGCACAAATTAGAAAGCAGCCCAAACCTAAAAGCAAATTCTGCAACGAGTAAATGTATTTTTAAACCATCCTTTGTGAGCAAAAGAAATAGATTCATTTAAAAAGAGGTACTGCTAAAATGAGCATTTGGGAACTGCAGGTCTGCAACTCATCCATTAAATTAGGCAAACTTTTGATTAGGAAAAATATACTATGACATGCCCAAGTGCTTAAAATCCTATCCCAAATGCATTCAGCGTATTCTAAACCTATATTATTAGAAGAATCTGAAAACTGCAGCTTAAAATGTCAGCTGTGCCAATGTTATATATTGTACATTCATACATAAATATAAAACTACATATATACAGATAGAGTCACTTGGATTTGTAAGTTAAATGCGTCGTGACTCAGGGCTAATTGAAGAAACTGTGTTATCTAAAGTTATCTTAACTCATTTAATGCATTTAACCTTTTCATTAGCATACCAAAGCTCCATTGTTTTCAATGGTGAACTCTTTAATTGGATGGGATGCTGTGACACAATATTCTGTGCTAAATGGGATAAATGAGATAAATGAGTTAAGTCACGAGTTCACGACGCATTAAATGTAAAATCCAAAGTGACTGCATCTGTACATACATAAATACATACATACAGATGAAGCCACTTTGGATTGTGCATTTGACACAGAAAAACTTAACTCATCTATCCCATTTATCCCACTTAGCACAGAATATTGTGTCACAGCATCCCATCCAATTAAAGAGTTCACCATTGAAAACAATGGTGCTTTGGTATGCTAATGAAAAGGTTAAATGCATTAAATGAGTTAAGATAACTTTAGATAACACAGTTTCTTCAATTAGCCCTGAGTCACGACGCATTTAACTTACAAATCCCAGTGGCTGCATCTTTACACTTAGGGACAGATTTACTAAATTCACATAAATGATTCGAAATTCGATCAAATTTTCAAAACGATTTTTGAAGGCCACTTTGACCATCGAATTTTGAAAATTCGATCAAATGATAAGAATAATTCGAATAAAATTCTATTTGAGTACTCGTCAGTCGAATTACTTGCCCTTTAAATTTTTATTCGACTGCTTAGTTCTCCAGATTAAACATACCAAATTGCTATTAAACCCTATGGGAAGCTCCCATATATGGACAAACAATCCCTGTTGTTTAAAGGGTAAGGCATTTCTTAGTAGCTGTATGCACAGAATGTCTCAATGTCTTAAATATATTGATAATGGGTTGAGTGCAGAGGACCTCTTGTCTTTGTCTATATGTATTTTGTGGTCACAGCCTCATTGCACCCCCGCCTAATGGTTTTATATACACATTTATATATATTTATACACACACACACACGGCATCACAAGCACTGCAGATAATTGTTGAAAATTGTACTGTTTTCATGTTTTTGACATGGGATCTTAGACTATACGTAAAGAACCTGCAGAATTGATGGAAAAGCATAGGAAGCTGCCATTTTGATACATGTCAAATTATATTTAGCATAATGATGTCTTCTGTAAATTAGAGTTTAATGGTTTAATTGCTTTTAGCTCAAACCAGAAAACACATACATATGCACATTATTTATAACCCCTTTGTTTAACCAAGATTTCACTGGTAAAATTAGCATTATAATTATCACATAGTGCATTTATAATTAGTTCTACAATTCCAGTAATATTCAAAAGGTATCGCTTGACTTTAATAACAAAGCAATAACCTTTATAGTGAAAATGACTTAGTTAGCTTCTGTGGGAAATAAACTTTGTTTGCTTAGGGACTTCACACTGTGCACTAAAAAGGCCACTCTGAGCACAAATATGAATCTAGACTCCATGGCGTTCAAACCAGCTCCAATATTTTGCAAACTGAACATATGGAGAATGGCATTTAGGGGGTTATTTATTAAAGTAAAAATAAAAAAATGCCAAAAACTTGAAAAATGTATGTATTACACCCCGAGGATGCAAAAAGTCAGAACCCGAAAATTTAGCATTTCAGATCTGCAGAGGTTGTATAAAAGTAAATGGGAAATATCCAGAGTTTGTGATTTTCAGGCAAAAAACAGAAATTAGATTTTTCGAGCAGAAAATTTAAAAAATTTGTACGATTCAAATTTTTGTGCGATTTTCAAGATTTTTTTTGAGTTTTTTCCCCGAACTAGAATTTTTTGGGAACATGTATTGCTAAAAACCAGGAAATAACCCATGCAGATTTGGATGTAGTATACTTCTGAAAATGAGAAATTCGAATTTTGATAAATAACTCCCTTAATGTGCAGATTAGACACTAATGGGTATAAGGGGTAAACTACTGCATCCTGGTTAGTGTGACAGCTTAAAGCAATACATGTGGTCATTGCTTTTATTATGCTACAATTATACAGAGGTTTTTAACTGCACCTAAATGGATGTCTGATAAATGCTGGCCATAGGTTAATGGACTTGGTGCAAATTTTAACCACCCCTTCTAAATAACATGCTCCAGTTTCTGCTCAAGGGTTCCTTATTAAATTCCTTTACTCCATACACAATAACAAATTTGTTTAGAATCACGATTAGAAAACTTTTGTTGCCTTCAAAGTCATTACAGCTATCTCTCCCTAGGGTTCTTTCAAAATTACTATCGATATTTTAAACACATCAGATAAAGTAATATAGTCGTGCATACCATCTAACAGGAATTTGAGCTCCAGGCTTGGATACGGACAAGCTGACCAGGGATGGTATTGGAGATTGGGGAGGCTACGGCACAATTTCATTTACTGTATAAAGTCAAATTCTTTTCTAAATAGATTTACAAAATAATTACAGGGTGGTACAACAGAGACAGGAGGAAAAAAACTGCACTAACAAAGCTTCTTTACAGTAGAGACAACTGGTAGCGGAGGAGAACTAGTTGCAAGCGCTAATTAAAATTAGAAGCTTTTGGGAATGTATATTAAGATGGGAAAATTGCATGCTGTGAACTAAATCATAGTTGATACGCTAATTTAAAGCCAGGTTCCCAAATGAAGATTTTCCATCTACCTGGCTTGTTACTAACGCTAACTACAGAATAGCTGCATGTTTAATTTGTTGGAAGGTAAATATACTAACTTGTCCTACCCCAAAGGGCCCTGCAATTATTTGATGTACAATGTATTGTTGTGATAATCTTACAGTATCTCTGCAGCTGCTGCACTACAATACCCAACACTCTCTGACAGAGGATGCTGGGTGATTCCCCTTGGGGCAATGCATTATACTGACCTTCTTAACAGTAGAGGTTTTTCACAAACAATTGAGTATATTCACCATAAACTATAGCGAATGTGACACATTTGTGTTCCAGGCTGCCTATAATTTATCTGCAAACCAAATAAATCGCAGCTAATTTTTGGTTTGCATTCATCTCTATGGAAACTGCATATTACACTTGAAGCTATTTTAGAAACTATTTTGATGCCACATCAGATTTGCTTCCTATTTGCCAAGTAAAGAGAAACAGAGCTTGTTTTTATAGCAACCCTTTGAAAAAATGGCTTATCTGTATACAAATACACAGTAGCAGGCCAAAAGCCACAGCAACTTGCAAAGACAAAACAATACACAAATAAAAAGAACAAAAGTTGCATTTTGCTATGCAATATTCTTAATAAGACTGTTATTGCATTGCAATTTTAATTGCAGATTGCACACATTTAAGGCACGCTTAAGGTTACTGCCATACATTGTATAACCCCATTAGTGTTTAATAAGGAAATGCAGGATTTGCCCAGATCCAATTTTCTGTAACACATACATTAATTGATGTGAACCAAGTCTGTTGTTTGTAATTGTCCACAGAATTGTTTGCAATGCATGCCCACACACACAATATCTTTGTATAGGGTATTGTTTTTACAATTGATGTTATACAGCTAAATAAGCATTATTAAAACATTTTAATAAGATATATATATATCATACACTGTTTAGGAACAAATGTACTTTTTTTAGTCTAAAATTGGCAACAAGTTGGCACCAGGGTTGGACTGGGAGGAAAAAGCAGCCCATGTATCAAAGCAGCCCATGTACGTAAAGCATGATATATATTTCCAACCCCAAGGTTAACTAGAACTAGTGTTTATGAATAGATATTTAAAGAGTCCATAACCATATAACCCCCAGTAATAGTATACACCCTATGTGTTGGAACTGGTCCTTTCAACAAGTATCTCACCCGAGTTTCTATCACAACTATTCTATCAGATGGATTTGTGGCCCTATACTTATAATATATTCAAAATTTTCCTTTGTGTGCCCCCAGCTAGACCATGTACCCTGGGAGATAAGAGGACTTTAATTCAATGTGTGTCACAAGGACAAAGTATGGCATACTTGAAGAGACTAGTCTGTCTCATGCAATTAATGCTACATATCATAGTGTTCCATATACAGGCTGAAGTGACTGTTCTGAGCATGGGTCCTCCTGTTGCCAACATACCTATCATAAGGGAATAGCAATATAGCAAGCAACTCTAATATTACTAATTGAAGTTGGTCAGAATTCCTGGTTCCACCCATATTACAGTACTGGCATGTGCACTAACAAATGCAGGCATCGGCTTAGCTGTGGCTGGCTATTACAGACAGCTTATTTACATTACTAAAGTGATTAGCTTATTTACATATTAAAGAAAGACCTAATTTGCATTTTTAGGTGAGCAGCACATTTACATTTTAAAGCAATTGGCCCATCGGGCATTTGCCTGAACCCACAGATTGCCAGTCCGGGCCTGGTTGGCACAATCATTTTGGGGTTATTTTGCTATGTATTTTTCTTTATACTATCTATTTTTACTTACAGTTGTGATCAGAAAAATAGCAGTGTGTAAAAAAAGTAAATAAAGCTCAAAATCCTTACAATAGCTTATTTCCATACACATGCTATAGGGCAACCCTTTTGAAACAAAAAATAACAAAATGGTATAAAGGTGATACCTTTATTGGCAGAAAGCCTGCACACACATCCTGACTTCAGACAAAATACCAATTCCAAACACATTAGAGGAATACAGCATCCATGGTCACTACAACTGTTCTTCTTCCAATGTGGGGTACTTAATACAATGCACCAAATGCAAAACAGGGGGACTGTATATATTGTAGGAGAGACTAGACAAAGTCTAAGAGAGAAATACACACCACCGATTCACTGTAACCAATAAAAAATTGGACACACCAATAGGAAAACATTTCAATGGCCCTAATCACTCCATAAAGGATTTAAGACTTTTGGTTCTTAGGGGCAATTTCAAAACAGATGATGTTAGAAAAGTATGGGAATACAAATTAATGGAAACTTTCAATTATGTCTAAATTTGTGGACTAACAAAGGACTGCACCAGGACAGAAACACCATGTCTGGATATGGAAGAGATCATATGGAATTCCTTTAATTCTACACTCCAATAATTCAGCCCTAATTTACACACATTATCTTGTACCTTATCTGCTTGTCTCTTGCAGATCCCCTCGTAAATGACTGACAACTCACACAGAGATTGATATTCCTTTTTGTTGGTCATTTGACCTATGAGCTGAATGTTGTATATATACCAGAGAATACCACAGCTTTATTGTAATCAGCTTGAAAAGGAACTAAAATGTTCTGAAAGCTTGCTAAGATTATATTAGTTAGCCAATAAAGGTATCACCTTTATAACAGTTTGTTATTTTTTTATTTCAGCAGGGTTGCCCTTTAACATTTTTACTGGCTAACATGGTACAGCAACTTTACCTGCAATTTCCATACACACAAATGCATTGGGAACACTGCACATTCAATTCCAAATCAAAACATTAAGAAAAATGTATCAAAATTGTGGTATTCCTTTACAGAAAGTGAAAACAGGAATATTTAGCTGTTCCAAAAAATAAAAATCACTGAACTAATATTTAGTTGTATGACCAGTGTTTCTGACAACTGCTGCACATCTGTGTTGCATGGAATTGACCAACTTCTGGCACCTGTTACATTCCACAGTTCTTCTGCATTTCTTGGTTTTTGCCTCAAATTTTCTATTGGATTAAGGTCTCGGGGTTCGGCTGGCCACTACTTAATGTCAATCTTGTTGGTCTGGAACCAAAATGTTTCTCATTTACTGGACTATTTGGGGTTGCTGCCATGTCTATACACTCATTTCAAAGGCATTTCCTCTTTGGCATAAGGCAACACGAGCTATGTATTATTTTTTTTTTTTCAACAATGGGACTTTGCTGGGGCTTCTTGCTGATAGCTTGGCTTCATATTCTAATTGTAACAATACTTTACACCTTCTTTGATCTTCCTGGAGTTGATCAATGGCAGTGTCTTTGCCATTTTGACTATTCTTAAATAGTAGTTTTCAGTTTCCTTCCAAATCTATCAAGTTTTGGTTGCCATTTTAAAGCATTTGAGATCATTTTAGTTGAGCATGCACAACATTTGCCTATCATATGCCTATGATTACGGGATTGATTCCCGAAACGCGTAGGGCTTAGCATCCCTAATCAGAAATAAACCTGTTCCCCTTATCAGAGTGCCGTCTTTCCTTGAAGTTTAAGTGCATTATAGCAGGGGGACCCTGCTGACTGAGCACCTGATTGGGAGTTGTGGAACAGATGAGAGAAGTGAGCTTTCAGCGGTCTCTTTTGTTTGCTTCATGCACAACATTTGTTGCCTTCCTTCAGTAATAAGGGCCATAATTGACACCTATTATTTTCCAGAATGAATTACCCCACTAATTGAACTTCACGCTGCTATTATTTGAAACAAGCCGTAATAAATGATTTAACTACACAGAATTCGCAGCATGCATATCGTGCCTGTTGGTTCTCTGTTAATTTACTGCACCTACTAGTAAATAATTTGCCATTATAGGGATGTGATGTCACACTGCTATTATTCTGAACACAACTATTTTGGGCCAACTTTCCAAAATATAATTCCTGCTCTTCTCACTTACTCTTTGTTCACCTAGTCTTCTATCTCTGCTTACTATACTATATTCTTCCAATATAAAACCACTTAAAGAAATAAGGAATGACTATGAAATGGGTGAAATATTAGAAGCATGATGGCCCACTGACACCTGGGCCCATCAGGAGTGTTCCTGGTATCCTGGTGGGCAAGTACAACTGTATACATGTATGAATTCACAACATATGATTAAATACATTATTTGCCAAAGACCCATGAGTGCACAACGGTCATTGTTATTTTCTATTTATTTAATATTATATATATATATATATATATATATTTATTTATTTCACAAAAAGATCAGCTACAATTTTTAATAATTGTGTAATCATGTGAGCAGGGCTGGAACTAGTGGTAGGCAGAAGAGGCACATCCCTAGTGCAAAAACATGTGTGTGGGGGGACCAGGCAAGTACCTTCTCTGTCGCCTTTCCTCAAGAAAATTTTTGGGAACCCCTCTGGGACGGTATAATAGTTTACTCCACTTTTAACAAAAAAGATAACAGTTGTATGTCTTTCATTTCCCAGGAATATCTGAGTAATGGGGTGTTTCTTGATCAAATATTTTTAGTCAACCAGTATTCAGTTGTGAATCAAATGTGAAAAACTGGCTATGCAAAAATGTGGTTACCTTTGTAATTTTGCTAATTTGTATGCATGTAACTGCTTAATACTGATTAATGGCACCAAATCAGTTGGAATAGTTTAGTAAGCCTTGAACTTCATAGGCAGGAGTATGCAATCAGGAGAAAAGGTATTTAAAATTGCTAGCTGTGCCTCTGATTTACTCTACTCTCTTGAAGAGCATTAGCATGGGATTCTCAAAGCAACTTTCTAAAGATCTGAAAACTAAGATTGTTCAGTATCATGGCTTAGGGGGAGGCTACACAAAGCTATTTCAGAAGTTTAAACTGTGAATTTCAACTGTAAGGAATGTAATCAACAAATGGAAGGCCACAGGCACAGTTGTTGTAAAACCCAGGTTTAGCAGGCCAATGATTGTGAGAATGGTTACAGACAACCCAAGGATCCCCAACAAAGACCTGCAAGAACATCTTGCTGCAGATGGTGTATCTGTACATCATTCTATAATTCAGCGCAATTTGCACAAAACATCTGTATGGAAGGGTGGAAAGATGCCCAACCTGCACGGACGTAAATAGAGTCCCTTGTTGCATGCAGAAGCTCATTTGGACAAGACACAGTAATTTTGGAACAAAGTGCTTTGGACTGATGAGACAAAAATTTTGTTATTTGGCCATAACAAAAAGCGATTTGCATGGCGGAAGAAGAACACTTATTCTAAGAAAAACACCTGCTACCTACCATCAAATTTGGCGGAGGTTCCATCATGCTGTGTGGCTAGTTCATGGACTGGGGCCCTTGTTAAAATCAAGGGTGGGATGAATTCAACCCATTATCAACAAATTCTTCAGGATAAAGTTCAAGCATCAATCACAAAGTTGAAGTTAAACAGGGGTTGGATATTCCAACAAGACAATGACCCTAAACACACTTCGAAATCTACAAAGGCATGTATGCAGACGGAGAATATTATACAATATTTTGGAATGGCGTCACAGTCCCCCAACTTGAATATCATCAAAAAACTATGGGATAATTTGAAGAAGACTGTCCATGCTTGGCAGCCATCAAATTTAACAGCATGTCATTAACCTGAAGGGGAAATTTACTTTAATGTTTTACATTTTTTGAAACACAAGCTTGAATGCATATAGAGTGAACCCAGAACACATCACATTAAGACAGTAAATACAATAGATTCAACAGTCTGCTCACTACAGACACTTACAGGCAAAATAATCCACTGGAGGAAGACAGGTACCCCACAGGAGCGGACATCAGTGCTGAATGCAGGAAATGATTCAAGCTATTTTTTCTGTATTCAGTATTGAGGGACACTAGGTTGGAATCAGATGCCTTGCTGTTTTTGGTGAAACAAGTCATAATGCACAGCAAGGCAGAGCTTATTAAAATGCCTGTGGACCTAATCTAATTCTCAAACTAAATTTTTCAGACAGCAAGATTACCCCCATCAGATTATGCATTGCCTTGAACAGCAGATAACATTACATTTATATTATTTACTCTGTGAGATTCTGTTTAAAAGTAGGAAGTAATAGCTAAAGGGCTAACTTTTAAGTTAACAAAAAGCTAAATTATTCAAGCAGCACAAAAAATAAATAATGAAGACCCGTTACAAATTTTCAGTGTAACTCTCTACATAATACCAAAATCATTCCCCAAATGAGTGATGCATTAATGCGCATATACCCCTTCTCACCACATAAAAAACTTTAATGATAGAGAATATTACAATAATAGGATATTAAATACAGTAGAACCCCCATTTTACGTTTTTCAGGGGACCAGAAAAAAATGGTGTAAAATGAGGGAAAACTTAAAATCAGGGAAATGTATTATGCATAATATATAGGTGGGACCACAAAACAACAATATAAAATGAGGGAAAACTTAAAATCAGGGGATATAAATTGGGGGTTCTACTGTATATCAAGTACAGTTATAGGATCTATAATTGCTTTTGACCAGGGGATATCCAAGGGGTATCTCTGTGATTTGGATCACCATACCTTTACAAAGTAAACTAAAACACGTATACATTAATATTAATTCAATCAACAGGATTGTTTTTCCACCAATATGGATTTATGTAGCTTAGTTACCAGCAAGTAGAAGGAATTTAATGGTTTCCTTTAAACGGGCTATGTAAGATGGTTTTCATGTAATTCATAGATTTCTGGATAATGGGTTTTCAGATAAGGGATCAAATTCCTGTAAATACTTAGGAACACAAAGTTCTACCCATTTCATAGTCACTGATGTTTGAAGTTTATTTCAGAGCAGCTGAAGACTGCTGCTGCTGTTTCACAAGGCGCTGTGACCATATAGTGGCCAACCCACACATTTTCCAATCAGCCCAGATGATGAACAGATATTATTTGGCCATACTGATAGGAAGTGATAAAGAGCTGCAGCTTCCCTTACTTTCTCATTTGTTATGAAAGAGCATCAAGACATTCAATTTTCAGTTCAGACAGACCAACTGTGATGCAGATTATCTGCTGCAACCATCGAGGTCACCTACTTGTCTGAATGTTTGGGAAATGGTTCTAGAGGCAAGGCACTAAAACATTTATTTTGCCACATGTAACAATTGAAGGCCTAGTTACCAAGAATACATGCAATGGTGCAATTTGATAATCTAGCTAATTTACATGGCAAGCACAATTTTTTGCCACACAGTTAATTGAAATAAAGCAAAATTCAAAGTTTAGCTCTAACATTGCTTGCTACAGAGTTATGCTAAGGGGCATTTGTTTAAATTGAGGCATCCAGCTTCATGCCAGCTTGGGAGGTTCTGTGCTCAGCCAATCTTAGCATCAACTCGCAGCACCCCTCACTGTCATTGCTCCTCTACACCGCTACTCTTTGCCACCGACCCCCTGCCACTGTTGCTCTCCCCTCAGACTGGAGCTGAAGAGTAAGAGGAGGACACAGTGTACAGCCCTCAGACATGGTATAGTGACATTTCAGCACAGAGAAGTGGGACATCAGGGAACACTCCGCGGCTCCTCGCATTAGCCAAGGGGGGAAGACACGCGTGTGTGGGACAAGAGCACATGGACCGAGTTGCTGAGGTGGGAGACACGGTGCAGGAGATGGGAACTTCTGCTGCTTCTTAGTGTCCCCTTGTTCCTCTTCACACGCTGCGGTCAGTGAATAGCCAGGCAGGACAAATCAAGTGCTGCAGAATTGATGGTTGCCCTGTCGCCTTTTCTGAAGAGGAGGGAAGCGGGGTTTTGGTAAGTTATTTCTTAATAAAGGATTTGCAATTTTAAAGTTTAATTTGTCTTGGTGTTTAAAAAAAAATAAATAAATTACTGTTCGTTTAAGGATTGTTTCAAAAATTAAAACCAGAAAAAAATGCTCACTATTAAGTGAGAGTCTTCAGCTTTTTGGCTTGTAACACACAAGCTACCTGACCATTATCTAATCAAGCCCTGATCAGAAACCAATCTCATAGCTGGAAGTCTTGGGCCATGAGGAATTTATTGGGCCATGAATGTGCTCTACTAACTGCTGTGCAGGTGTCCCTCCAGGATCGAGCATTGTCATCCCAAAGGCCACATGATTACATCATACCAAGAAGGCATAGTAGGCAATCTCAGTTACCTGCTCAAGCTGTAGGTCTGGGGCATGTGCATCTGAGACCCACCTTTCTCCTTGTAGCCTCTTCCTCTATTTGGCCGCATCACTATATATATAGTCTGTACAAATGATCAGATCAGCCACATTTGCCCCACAACCAAATCTTCACTGTATGGTCAGCATTACAACAACATTAGTTGAACAGATTGTGTAACTTTAAAAGAACAGCAACACCAAAAAATGAAACTCTGACAATGTAATGTACTGCTGCCCTGCACTGGTAAAATCAGTGCGTTTGCTTCAGAAATACTACTATAGTTTATATAAACAAGCTGCAATGTAGCCACATGAACAGCATTTTAAGCACAAGATAAACAGTAGATAAAAGTTATGTTCTGAAGAATCCCATTTTATGCTATTTTCAAGCTATGAATGGCTGCCTCCATGGCTACACATCAGCTTGTTTATATAAATTAGTTGTGTTTCTGAAGCAGATACACCCATTTTACCAGTGCAGAGCAATAGCACATAAAATCACTTTTTTTGTTACTGTCCCTTTAATTACATAAGAGTTGCAGGAAAAATTTTATAGCTATAAACATGACCAAGCTGAAACTGCCTGTCTTTTAACATGTCAGAAAATAAAACAATTGCCTATTAATCTATAAATAATGTTCATGAACACATTTTTTTCCCATCAACAGCACAAACACATGTTTCAGAATAAGTCATAGTGACTAGTGCTTCTGCCTTTCAGTGCTGGGGTCTTGACCATGGATCTGTCTGCAAGAAGCGTGAAAAGAAGAAATTATATTAACCCTAAAGGATGTACACAGTGAAAGCAATAAGGAACTTAGAATGTAAGCTCCATAGGGACTGTGAATGATAAAAATAAATATGTAATTGTCAAAGAATAACTATATAAACCCATCTACTGTCTGGGGGGAAGGACACCCAGTCGCCATTCGGGCATAGATGCCGCCTGAGGCAGCGTTCGCAATGCCGCCCCCACCCGCCCGCTGTGCTTACCTTAAGGTCGCTGACGGGGGTCTGGTGGGGGACGAATCTCTAGCGCAGAATGCCAAATATCGTTCTCTGTGCTAGAAAAGCTGAATTTCCCGATAATAACCGAAAATTCAGCTCTTAAAGTTGCCAGGAGCAACTATTTGCCGACCCTGGTAACTTCTGGGGAGCTGCCACCTGAGGCAAGGAACTCACCTTGCCTCATGGCAGAAACGCCCCTGAGGAAACCCCTAACTGCAATAGCAAGGTGGTCATGAATACAAGTAAATCTACAACAGAACATTTTCACAATTTAAAAGAATATCATAATATGGGGGTAGATTTATTTCCCTAGAATAAATTCTAATAGAGTTGCAAATGGTTAGAAAGGTTACATAAGTGATGTTCAGCTTTTTGAAATAGTGGGACATTCTCTTATAGCCGTTTGTGGAATGGAAAATATTACAATAGTGATATAATACAAAGAAGTTAGGTTTTATGAGCTCTATAAAAATGCCATAAAGAGACTGTTGGGGCAGAGACACACAAGCAGATTTGGGGTTATTAGTCTCCCGGCGACTAATCTCCTCTTCTTCAGGGTGACTAATTACCTCGAACTGCCTTCCTGCAGGCTAGAATGTAAATCACCAGTATAATGGCACTCAAAGCATTAGGTCAACTTAGGTCAACGTCAGAAAACAAAGGGCTCCGAGTGCCAACCAACTGGCGATTTACATTCTAGCTGGCGGAAAGGTAGTTTGGGAAGATTAGTCGCCACGAAGAAGAGGAGATTTGTCCCCTGGGTGACTAATCTCCCCAAATCTGAGAGTATCTCTGCCCTTGGACTGCTGTCCTATAGATAACAACTTATTTATTCTGTCATATGAAATCCTATCCAACCATGGCAAAAATTATAGATTTGGTCAAAATATGATGATTATTTTACAGCAAGTGAAAATGTAGGAAAAAGCTTAAGTGGATATGTAAATTCAAATTATAACAATTCTCATTTCATATTAAATGGTCTGTTATGCAAACAAAATAATGATAATCTATTATAAATACTTCATGTAAAAGTCACTTTACTAGCCAGGTGTTCTGAAATCTAGAGGAGTGCAAAGTGCTATTTTAATACACCTCTGCACAGGAAAAAGTAAATTGCAAAAGCTCTAAATGAATTACAAGTGGATCTCTTTCATTCTGTACACTGGCATAGACTGGAGTTGTGATACTTTGCTCTGCCCTGTTCTGACTGACACTTATAAACGTATGTAATAGAAACAGCAATAGAGATTTTGAAAAAAAAAATTCACATTTATTACTGTCAAACAGGTGTTAAACTTTACACTGGATATTAGTCATGGGCTCTTATTAACAGCTGAGGTTTAATGAAAAGGAAAA
>CM044438.1:59479860-59561874 GCA_024363595.1 Xenopus borealis
AAAGTGGACCTGTAACCCAGACATAAAAAGCTGTATAATAAAAGTCCTTTTCAAATTAAATATAAAATCCAAATTTTTTTATTAAAGCGTCCATAGCTGTTGCAAAGTCATTTTAAAATGTCTGCTGTCAATCAAAAATTGCCTGCCCCTCCTCTATGCCTTTGGCACTAGATGTCACTGCACTCCCCACATCTCCCCTCTCTCTCTACATTTTAATTGGATATCAGAGGGGAAATGGACATCAGGTTTCCCTTTCTGATGCACAAACAAGATTTTGAGATGATGCAAGGCTTGCTTGATATAATTATGAATTCCCAGACTAAAGGAAACGAGATTCAAATAATTTACATAGTATAATTAAAGTTTATTTTGCTTGACTGACTTGATAAAATAGGATATGGATTTTTTTGGGTGACAGGTCCCCTTTAAGGTGCTTCACAGTGCAAACATATATATCATGTTAAACATGATTTATAAAATACAGTACAAAAATGACTAGTTTTGCATCTGTTACAAAATAACGCCCCTATTTTAATGCAGCATGCTCACATAAGGAAACAATCTGGCAGACATTACTAATCTTTTTTTCATCTTATTAAACCAAAATTCAGTGTGGTCAAGCACATATTTGCCTGGAGCCTGTGCTTGTACTTAAAAAAAAAAAAAACAAACTAAATATAGCATAGAATGGTTATAAAATGTATGCACAAACAACTGCATATTTAACTGCATATCCATATCACATCACAGCTTTAATCTGTAAATAAGGGAAATGGGGCAGAACACTGTAATTTTACAAGTTATTAAAACAATGGGCCAACAGTATTTCATTTTAAACAATAATAGAACATAATATCTGAACATATCAACAAAACAGAGCATAAAGCTGGGACAATATCAATCAAAATAGTGTTCTATCCAAATGATACCCTCTGGGACCCTCTAGTTTTCCTGGTTCCTATATTGCAGGGAATGTACATTATCTGTCTGTATTGTGCATCCCACTGTCATTATTTCTAAATTACAGCTTGCTCAAACAGATGGAAGTACAGGCACTATCATCTTGTCAAGTCAGAAACATAATAGTTTTTTCCTTTCACAATTCTATTTCTCTATTCAATTTAGTGACCGGCTGGTAATAATAGAATAAAGTCTAGATAAAATATGCAGACAGGAGCAGGGGAATATCTAGTGAGCGACAATGAAACTTTTATACCTCAAATGACATCTTGAATATCATTTTAGGAAATAATTTTTCTGTTGCAGGTCAGGATCTTTTCCACTTCACTAGTCCTCTATTATCATTCTTGCTCACACCACTTAATAGCAAAGTCATGGGAGAGAAATCCAAACTTAAACACAAGTGTGGAAAACTTTAACAGTCTAAATAAATGTACACTCCCCTATCAGGCAAGTTACCAGCTCATTATTTAACAACTGTTTGACATACCCACAACTGAACACACATATGCAAAGTGTATGGTGGGTGATAAATTAATAAACATTTTCAAGGGACATAAACACTTGCACATGCAAAGTGGTTCATTTTCATCAACTTACTTTCTTTTGAAGGGCACAGTGAAATATAAAAATAAACATTCCCTGGAAAGCGTTAAAGACTGTAAAGAGGTATGTCATCACAACAGTCTCCTCATTGATAAACAGCAGGCCGAAAGACCATGTAAGGCCGAGTAGACACAAAAGAGCAAAGGCTCCAAGAACCCAAGATCTGAAAATAGAAGATACAAAATCAGTAAGTTTATAAAGGACCTCAAACATATCAAGAAACAGTTGAAAGAGTGAAGTGCATAGATTTTTTTTTTATACCTTAATCATCCATTATTTGCAAAAATAACAGAAAAAAAATTTGGAATATAGTTTTTTGAAAAAAACATGTAATATAAATCACTTCTCTCTAGCCCTGAAGTATTAATGGAGATACTATAGCAAATATGATGCTAAGAAAAAATTGAAAAAGCACATGTAAATGGTCCTAAGGCAGCCATACAGAAACGATTGAAACAGCAGGAAGTGAAGAGGAGATGTGGCCCCTCATTTCCTTATTTGCTGATACACCATGAAAAGGCTGAAACTCATTGGCATTGCATTGGCAACTGAAATTTTTGAACATGACCTATTTTGGAAACTACCAATATCCAATTCTTAACATCATTATTGGTAAAAATGTGTGCTTTTGATGCCACACGTATGGCCAGCTTTAACCCTACTGCATACAAAGTGGTTTTTAAAACCACAACTAAACCCACTGTAGTTTTTCTCTGACTTTTTCGATTTTTGGAGCAAAAAGGCCCGACCTGAAAAAAGTCATGGTTGAATAAATTGGCCCCAAAGTGCTCTGACTGCCTACGGACCCAGACAGTCCAAATTCTCCTACCCAGCTATCACTGAAGGAAACGTTGTCAAACACCACGTCGACAGACAGACAACATCTCAGACCTCATTTCAAGCTCACCTGCAAACCATTACAGTAGTACATGTGGTTTGGACTACAAAAAAACTAACATTACATTTTTGTTGTGGAAAAAGATATATATATATATATATATATATATATATATACATATTTAATATAACAATTAGATAGATAGATCGATTTGAAACCTGTCTAATTCCACTGTGAGACAAAGTTTATGTGGCGTTATCAACTGCAGGCAGAAATGCTAAACACAACCACAGTATTATGCATTTACATTTTATATCCATGATGTCTCTTCACAAAAGCTGAAATGAATGGAGAACCTTGAGCAACTAAAGCTGGCAAATTCAAGGTGAGACTAATTCTAGGCCTGTGTGTAAAACCAAATGTAAGGTTAGAGCACTTACAAATGGTGCAAAACAATTGGACAGATTCAAAGATTTCACCCAAGGATAAATAGAAGATCCTGGCCAGTGAAACTGACCAAACACTGTATGGAATATGGTGACTGACCAAATTTTCCTGCCTATAATTTCAATATCTGCTTGCGCAGATTTGACTTAGAAATGTTTGATTAGGCCACCCACAACTCACCATGTATAACCAGCTTAATATGGTAAACCTTATAACACTACAGCAAAAAAGAATGCTATACATGAGAAACATCTACAGAAGATGAGGATGCTGATGATCTAAATCAACAAACGTATAAAGGATGCAGAAATCTAATTGAGGGCATTCCACATCTAACTAATGGTCTTACTTGATAAAAGGTTTATTATCTTCATATCTAGAAAGCATTATAAGCAGAAAAATATAATGTTAGAAACAGATATGAAAGAAGGGGGTAATTAATACATGCAGATTCATTTCAGATGGGGGAACTGAATTAAATACAACTATTTCCTTCTACATATATGCACTACTTAAATCTAGTTGCCAGGGAAAAAGAGTAAGTCATGCTGAAATTGTTAAAGTTAAGGGTTCACCTTACCCAGGTAAGTCCGTATTATAGTAGCCATCACAAACACGGTAATTACTGGTGTGGATGAAGAAGAAAATAGGAAAGGGAGAGAAAAATAGATGCTAGAATAAACTCTCTTCTATCATGCAACATGCAGTAAAGTTTAAAATAAATAATGTCCTAACATACCAACTTGTTTTTACTTTCAAACACTAATGACAAAAATGAATCTCTCTCGGTGCGTATATATATATATATATATACACACACACACACACACACACACACAGGCTATAAACCTGTGAACATGTGACTTATTAGACAAGAAAAGCTTTCCAATACTAATGCAAAGGTTGGGGGAGTTTCAACAATACAACTTGGAGCATCAGTGGAAGGAGTGTTAGTATTTGGAAGAAGTTACAGGGCCTGTGCGTCATGTGAAGGTGATGTCAAATGTTATTCCCCAAGACAAACTATAGCAACAAAATACCAAGAATCACTACTCTTTTAAATGACTAGAGGAAGATAAGGCCTGAGAAATACATGACAGCATAGCTCCCAAAATGTAGGTAGCAGCACACTTAAAATATATTTGACAATACAATATGAATTTGTATTTTATGCTGTTCTTTTTCCAGGCCTGCTTAGATACTATTTTTGTCATTCAATACAGATAAGAAAACTAAATGACATATCACCGCATATGACAAAGGCCTTTCTGTTCCCAGAGAAAGAGCTTTTGCTGTTAAAGTATAAATTCTTTGGATCAGACAAAAGTTCCCAGGTATGTTAAACAGTTGTGAGGTAAATAAAGAACCGAGAAATATTCAAAAATCTGTACAAAAAAGTTTTTGAGACTACTACATTCATTTAAGTGAATATACTGATTTTATTTAGCATCTGAGTTACAGCAAATATTTAATAGAACTACAATGCATAATCTAAAAACTAACAATAGTAACTAGTAATATAAAGTGTCACAGGATTACAATGGAAACAAAATCTAACAATCATGCATGTCAGCCTTGTGGGTGAGATCATCATTTCAAATGCAAATTAAATTGCCCTTTTTCTAGTGCAATATAAATTGTGGTTGCATTGTGGCGAGTGAAGTGGAGTTCAAGTCCTAATTTTGTTTATATACTTACGGTTTTTACACAAGCAGACACCAACCATTTAACAACAAATTAATTGAACTAGAAAATGACTTACTTAATATTTTCTAATCGACTGGAATCTGGCTTTAAAGTATTGGAATGCTTCACCATTTTGCACAACGTTATCACAAGGAAAACAAGATTGAGCTGCAAAGAGAGTAAAAATAAGGAAAGTTAGTTTATATAAAATGCATATCAAATGTGTTGTGTAAACTAAAATATTCAAATGTAGCAGGGTATTTTGTTTCTAGTGTAAACCATGTGAACTCTGGGGATGCTTAGTTAAAAAAAAAAAGACAATAGTATACAAAATACAGGGAATATTTCAGTAGAACATGCATGAATTATGTGTGCCAAAGACTGAAGAACAGATGAATTCCCTGCAATTTTCTTAACCTGAGAATCCATGGGAATATTTAATTAACTGGAAATTAAGGTTCACAAGTGTCATCAGACTAGCTTTTCATCTGAAAGTAAACCTATGGATTCCAACCCAAGCTTATACTGAATATTACATTTTTATTACCTGCTGGTCAAGTTTAAAAAAGAGCAAATAATATTGGAACAGCGTGTTTATTTGGTAAGATCATTCTTAATTAGTCAAATAATTGAAAACACACTGCTGTACAATGCCATTTATAATTTTTTAAACAATGCTCACAACAGATTTTCCTATAGCCATTACATACTTTGCAGTCTATTTTTATACTGCCCAATCTGCTCAACTGAATCATGTCTGCTTGAACTTTGCATTTCAAAATGTATTCAATAGAGCCTGCAGTGTTGACATGGATATGATGAGACAGAATAACAAAAACACCACTCAAATGTAACCTAGCTAAACTGCACATGTTCCAACCCTAATTCAGTCTCTAGGGCATTTATTACACAGTGAGAATGCAGTTCTAAAACTGCACTTGTTTTTCCTGATGTTTGCAGTTAGTCATGCAGAAGTCAATTTCTCCCTGGAAGAACAGGCAGAGAGGGGTTCTAAATGAGTGCATGGGTTTGAACTCTTTGTGAACTGGATGAATAATTAAAGATGCAGATGGATCTGTCCGAATGATAAGAACAGCTCTTGACGTGTCATGATCTAAGCTTTCATTAAAGCATTTCAGGCACACTAATGGCTTCCCAGTGCTCATTTTTAACATGGTTTCATTTACATATGTAGAACGTCATAGGAACTGGAAACTGAAGGAGAAAGATGGGCCTTCCTTAAAACTTGAGTGCAGCATGCACTGAATAATTCACATTTAAAAAATAATTAGGGAAATAACTAAAGAATCTGCAGGGCAGCCATACTATCAGAAATGGACAACTATACAAAATTGCTCTTTTAGATTAGGGCCTGAGATGTGCGGTTTTGATCAAAAAAAGGAGTATTTTTTTTTTTTTTTTTTTTTTAAATACAGTCATTGCTAAATAGCTCCTAAGATTTGCTACACATTGTACATTAAACCATAATCGGGGCCTATTCCCTGTGATGTGAATTTGTCATATGTATAAAAAAGCAACATGGATTTGACATGGGGCTAGACATGCTGTTAGATTCCATCTGCCATGTGACGTGTGCTTAAGTTGTAATAAACTTCATTCACTTTTTACAGCTCCACTGTTGGAGATCACCCCTTCCTCCCAACTGAACATGTGATGTGTGCTTAAGATGTAAAACTTCATTCACTTTTTACAGCTCCACTGTTGGAGGTCACCCCTTTCTCTCAACTGAGCATGTGATGTGTGCTTAAGTTGTAATAAACTTAATTCACTTTTTACAGCTCCACTGTTGGAGATCACCCCTTCCTCCCAACTGAACATTTGGAAGGGAACAATAAAAAAAAGCTCCCTGACAGTTGTATTGTTAAAAATGCTCCCATGCCCCACCTATTGGAAATGGATAAAACACCTAAGTCCGGCCATTACTCTTCCAGTTATATTTTCTATGAGAAACAATAGCTTATCTGAAAGCAGTTGTACTGTGCAGTGCTGACTCTTTTTAAAAGCACAGGACCAGGCACAATTACTTAAGATGATTGTCTACACACCAATATTACAAACAACAAAAATGTGAAAATGTGAAATGGTAGAATTAATTATTATTAATAATAAAAACTATTCCATAACATTCATGAAAGAATCCCTTTAAGAATAGATCTGCACATTTCAAAGGCACATACATTTGAGGTTTTAATTACCCTTAAAATATGTATTCCAGAATACAGTTAGGTTAACCAACAAAAAGTTTAAAGTCCCAATAACTTAAGAAGATAAATACAACACCAAAAACAATAATTGCCTGAAGCTTTGACGAGACAATGACACATGAAATATGCTTAAAAAAAACACTGTTCATGTAAGAAGAGAAGAGAGATCCACTATTCTTCTCGTACTTGTGGGACGATTAGAGGGCAAACCAATTGCAATAGAAGAATCACTCTAAGGAACAGTGCTATGATTGCTACCTGCTGTTTCCTATTTTTTAAATTGGGAATACAGCTCACTTTGCAGCCTTAAACAATTTGCCACAGGATAATAATGTCATGGCCAGCAAATACTACTGGACTGAACTAAATATGGGCAATATAAATATTTGTCCTCTACTTCTGCTCTTCTATTGACCTAGCTATAAATATCAGATTCTAAGCAACTTTTCAATCTACACGTATTAATTGTCAGCGTTTTTAAAGTTATTTGTAAAACAACTGCTATTGAAATCAACATTTACTTAAAGTGATACTTAAACAAACATTAATTTCAAAATATTGATTTACATTAAAAGTTACCTATAGGTTGTTTTTCCAACCCGACTGTCCCTTCTCAACCTATCAGTTAAGTGTTTGCTGTACAAATATGGCATAAAGGAATATGGGGGCAAGAAAGGTAATTTAAAAGCATCAGGCAAATACTGTTATGGCAAAATTATAAATATCATTCAATGTTACAATGTTACAATAGATATAAAAAAAGGTTATTTTCTGGTGCAATCCTGCAAATTTGCAAATTGTAATTTATCTTATCACATAAGAGGAAAAACTATTGAGTATTTTATACTATGTAACCAAATGCAATCAGCATCTCATACAAAAGTAAATACATGCCACCTTAGTATATTCAACAGAAAATTTGCATAAGGGAGAGGATAAGCTGGCCACAGAATTACCCCAACGTTTCGGCAATAAGCCTTTCTCAAGGTGAATTCCCTTTAGGGCAGCAACACAGAAGCAGATTCAGGGAAGTCACCCGAAGTTGCCTCACAAGGAAACGATCCACATGCCATCCCGCCGGTCATTTATATTGTAGCTGGGGGAAGGGAGGGAAAGGCAGTTTGGGGAGATCAGTTGCCCTGATGAAGAGGAAATTTGTCACTGTGCGACTAATTTCCCCGAAACTGCTTGTGTGTCTCTGCCCTTATTCTGTTGAATATACCAAGGTGATATATATTTACGTTTGTATGTGATGCTGATTGAAATTGTTTACATGGTATAAACACACTCAATGTTTTTTTCCTCTTTTGTGATAAATTACCATTTTGCAAATATAATCTATTTTTACCACCTAGTTGTGTGAATTTTTGTGTGCGAGCCCTGTTAAACAACAAAATCTTAGTTTCCCAGAAAAGACATGTCTGTTGTCAGCTGCCCTGTCTTACATTGATTCAAAAGTCTGAGATATTGGGGCAAAGAACAGAAAGGGACAAATACTGCTTTCAATAGCAATACACATAACGTACTGTAACTTTATAATGACTGCATATTGCAAAGTTGCTTAGAATTTTGTCTGCTCTTCTAAGCAAGTATTTTTTGAGTTGACATTCCTTTTAATAAATATTTTTTTCAAATAAAGTACCTCCCAGAAATACATTAGTCATTATTTTTATTTAGTTGGCAACCTTTACAAACAGAACTATTCTGTTAAAGGGGTTGTTCACTTTCAAACAACTAGTTGTTTTCAGAGAAATAACGACTTTTTCCAATTACTGTCTATTTTCTATTTATTCTAATATTGAAGTGTAAAGTGTCATTTTTCACCTTCAAAAGCAGCTCTGGGAAGGGGGATATGGATATATTTCTTATCTTTGTCCCTGCTAAGCAGAATCTCTGGGTTTCATTACAGGCAGCTTTTAGAATTGATACAATAGTTGCCAATACTCCAGAAATGTTGCTGTGAAATGTATCAATTAAATGTTGCAAAATTGTATCAGTTTAGAGTGTGCACCTGAATTACTGAGCTGCCAGACTCAAACACCAGAGACATCAACATTCAACTTTAAACTTAAGCTGGCCATAGACGCAAAGATCCGATCGTAAGATGATTCCAACGATCGGATCTTTGCATCTCCCGACCTGTCACTAACCTTCAGATCAACTAAAGTAGTAAAAAGCACAGACAGCTGACGTTCTGCCCCTGACAAGGATCGTACGAAAGTTGTCTGATTAAAAACCTAGTGACGGTCTCCCACTGAAAATCGTACGATCTGCAATAGACGCAAAGATATTATCGCCAGCCGACAGAAATTTTCTAACCTGGCCGATCGACCAAACGACCGATCGGCATGGCACGACAAAAGTCGGAACACTCCACACACGATCCGAAAATCGTACGAATCGAGGATTCGTACGATCGGATCGTTGCGTCTATGGCCAGCTTTAGATTTTGGAAAAACAGTAAAAGATAAAAAATGGAAAGTAATTGAAAAGAGTCTTTATTTCTGGGGAACAATTTGAAAACAACTGCACTGAAAAAAGTGTTTGGAAGGTGAACAACCACTTTAAGAAAAAATAAACATTTTCTCAAAATCTAGGATTACTAAAGAGAAATAAATCACTTACCAAAATAATGAAAGTTACTGGACCAATGAAACTCCATATGAAATTATTATCTATTCTCAACCAGCACCTTTTTTAGGAGGAGAAGAAAAGTAGTTGAAAGATTTTTTAGAGAGAAATTAAAAGAGATAAAAATTAAATGTAAAATCGACGCCTATCTGGGAAACATAACTTGGGCACACAACCATACAATTATAAAATTACTTAAGTATTTTAGAATCTTAACTGGCAAGACTGGTATTCAATCATTCTTTTTTCATTCAATCATTTTTTTTTTTTTTTTAACATTTCCAGACTATTCTATGTGATCTTCAAGTTTGGTCTTTTATCTTTATAACATATGCGAAGTAGATGTCTCAGTGGAATGTAACATGTATAAAATATCCAGATGTCAAACTGTACAGTAAAACAGCAGGGTTGAAAAAAAAATGCCCATGTCGTACTTAAGGTACAATCAAAAATAAAACATTTTATTAGACTAAATGAGGCATAAACCTATCGGACTTCATGGAGTGGTTTGTCTATTTTCACACTATGAAGATATATATTTTCTCTTAATATTAATACTGCTGCCTGTAAAATATTCTGGGCGTCAGTTCCTATCGCCACGGGATGCAATTGTCAATGCCAGGATTACAAATTATTCCCATAAACATGTACATAAAGATTTTATTGTTGGTTAATATTAATTTTTCAACAAACCACTGCCCAAAAAGAAAACATCAATGAGAGAACACAGCATTAAATTCTCTAAAACCCCTAAGACTCAAAGGGGTATGACTCTGGTGAAAACATTAAATGTACAGATTTAAGCCGAGTCACACTTTCTCTTAAAAATATGTTTTTCACGGCAGTACTTCAGAGATGATTACAGCCTGAGTTTAACTTTGTGTCTTGCTAATAATGTCTTTGGAGCACTTTTGTCAAGTCTGGAACATTTGGTAGCTAAGAAGAGCTTTAAAAAATAACTAGCTCGGATACAAAGCTCAATTGCAATTACTTACGCTTTTTCAGTTCCATAGCTTTTGTAGTCTATAGCAGCTGATACACCAACAACTGTTGCAGGAAAGAGGTAACCGGCCACATAATAATACTTCTTCCTTGAATATTCACTCTCAAATACTTCCACTAGCATGAGATAAAGCTGTACACCTTCCAGGCACATCCAGGCAAATGCAGCAAGAAAAAAAAAGTGAAGAAGGCCCGCAAATATTGGGCACGCAATCTAGATCAAGGGCGATATAAATAGCATTGCAATATTAGTTTTTAATATTAGAGCAACCCCACCCCTCACCTTGGATTCTGGGCTTCCTGCTAATAACAGTTTGCATGGGGACATTTATGGGTGATAATCATGGATCCTGGATGATCCAGAATGTCTCTCATTAAAGGACAAGGGAAGTCTAAAATAGAAGAAGGCTAGAAATGCTGTATTTTGTATACTAAACAAACTGCACCACAAAGTCTAATCAAACAAATGATTTATGCTTTCAAAGTTTTCCACAGGGGGCTATCATCTTGTAACTTTGTTAAACATCTTTACAAGACCAAGACTGTGCACATGTTCAGTGTAGCCTGGGCTAAGCTTAGGGACTATCAAAACAGCACAAGTCAAATAATATCTGCCAGAAGACGATACAGAAAGACTGATGAATAATCAGAATATACAGACTGCACTGGGCTCTGTGTTGTCATCTAATCTAATGTGGATTTTATAGTTTTTGTATTGTTTAATACAAACTTTCTCCAAATCTGCAGAACCAGTGGCTGCAGTAAAATAAACATCCAAATAAAATTCCAGTTTAAATCTGGATCCATGATCTTTGTCCCTGCAGCTGGAGTTGGAAACATTAGGGTGACGTAAAGGCAAAAATAAAATAAAATCCAATACAAATCTCTACACAATCACCAAAGCTGCTGGAGTTCTGAAAGGCTGGGAGGTAAGGTAGCGCTTCCCCTGCTGTTCATAAGTATAATTGTTTCCCTGAATAGCAGTTAGGAACTGTCTGACAATTGCACTGCATAGGTTTCTTATAAAAATGGTACACTTTTTTTTATTAAAAAATATTGGAGATAGGTTTCTTTTTCATTAAAGAAAGTAAAAATGGGATTTTTTTTTTGCATTTACATGCCCTTTAAGACAATTTTTTCAACAAAAAGCTCCTGAAACCTGGAAAATTCCTGAAACTTGATACAATATTTTTATACAATTTAAATCACAAGAAATACTGTAAGAAAAATATAACTTATTCACAAACTACTTGAATTTTTTAGTGGGGGTAAAAAATCTAAATACAAATTCCTGCTTGTATATAAATCTGACTCTGTGTCTACAAAATGTTGATCCACAAATGTGACTGCAGTCGGTGTAGATAAAAAATGTATAACATATCCCAGTACAATGTTGTAAATGGACAGATAATTAGATTATAAATGAGGTCAGAAGACTTACCCCATAGTTTGTTTTATCAATGCCTATTAGGAAAAGGAATTCTGCTACAAAAAGGTTGATGCAAAGATTCTTGTGAATTGTATTGCGATCACTCTGTAGACCACGGAAAAAGCAGAAGGTGAAGATGCAAATAGCCAGGCAGACAAGAGAAATCACAATTCCAATCCAAGTGATGACAGTGAGAAGCAGCTCCTGGACATGATTGTTGTACTGGGGAGGAAAAAGAAGTTTAATACACTACAATGTCTATATACTCCCATGAGGATGTGATTTGACGTGTTCTTTATAGCCAAATAAGATTACTCACCACAATTTCTCTGTGGGCCATGAGTATGGCAAAGTTTGTCAAGTGGCTACAGGCACATGTTGTATGGGTTTTGTTTGTGTCAACCAGTCTGCAACCCTGAGTGGACCAGTATCCCATCATAGTCCTCTCTGAGTAATTCCAGAAAGAACAGTTGGCATTAAAATAATTGTTAGGCTGAAAAAGACCAAAATGAAAGACATGCTCATTAAATTATGATAACAGATATGGACTTAAAAGGTACCAAACAAATAGCCACACATATATTTACTGAAAAAAAACATATGCTGAGTTTGATAGAGCACAGTCAGAAGAGCATCAGAAAAGGAAAAACATAGACATACTCTGAAGGGCTATCAGAGGATGGTAAGCAATTAGTACTGACACACAAGTGATAAATGCAAGGTGTGCCACTGAAATCAGGGCACTGTGTGCCAAGGATATTAACATAGGCTGCCTATTGATTCAGACAACATGAGAAAAACTAGGATAAGGTATATAAATGAAATGGTTAATATTATTCTTGGCATCTCTAATTTACATAGAGTGTTTAAAAATGGATACCCCCGCTGCTGAGGCAAGAGTTAATCTGCAATGAACAAGACTCATTTTCATGTTGATTACTGAATTAGCTTTCATTTAGAATACACTTACAGTATATGCTAATAATCACTGAACCAGGTTCATTTAATTTTATGTTCATTGACTCAAATCAACTCTCAATCTGACCTAGCAGAGCATTTAAAATTCTAAGGAAAACTTTTATTCTGTCTTTATTTACAGATTTTATGTGCTCCCCAATAATTCAAAAGTTTAACTCACATCCAAGTGTTCCAGGGTAAAAAACACTGGATCCGTTAGATACACGCGGCTGGATTCTTTGTTTATTGAAGCTGCAATAACATGGGAGTTAACTGCAATAGTTGTGTTCCGACCAGCCAAATCTGCTCCAAGTTTTATAGTTGCATTTTCAGTGCTTAAAAATTGGCCCAGACTTTTGTAAAGGATGAACACCAACTTTGCGAGACCTGGCAAGAAGGAAAAACAAAAACCACATTCTTACTTAAAAAAAAAAAAAAAGCAATTAAATAAAATATAAGAAGAACAGAGAACTATAATAATTATAGTACAAGGGCTACATTATCTCGTTAACGAAAGGGCACTAGAAATTAGAGCTGTTTTACGGATGTTTCTACAGTTCCGAAAGAAAGAATTCTATGCAGTTACTATTAAACAATCAGAATCCTAGGGTTACAAATATGGTAGGCGTAACACAGGCATAGACAACATGTGCCCAATGACTCACCATTCCTGCTGTTCTGTTTGACAGTGTTTGCAGAAAGCTGGATCAAATTGCCTCCTTTACTGCCCTGAGGAAATTTCAACTCTTGCACCTGGCCCTCTGTACTGAGCACAGCAACCTCTAGAACTTGTCAGAGAACAAGAAAGAGGGGGTAAAATTTAGTGGTGTTACAATGCCAGCATTATACGTCTCTTCAACATGTGCAACTGAAACAGTGGAACTGTTCTGTTAAACCTCTTGTTTATAGAGAGCTGTGCTTAAGTTATGTGAATGGCACATTTGAATCAGAGCCTACAGCAGATTTGTTTAATTACTTTATAATGTTACATTACAAGAAGCATCTATTATGGGTCATTTTGCTAAGTATTACAAAGTCTGAACAACTCTCAAAATCAGCTGCCTCATAACCTCCGAAGTTGTTGCAAAAAATGCCTCTGAAAAATATTAAAAAGCATTAAAAGGCATATGCAAACAGCACATTTCAGAACATAGGGCATTTCCTTAGGTGCTGGTAATAAATTTACACAGAATAATATGCACAGCACATCCATTCCCAATAGTTAAAGTGAGCAAAAATAGGCAGAGCCATGCTAAACTACAGACTTGATGTACTTTTAAACTCTCATTGGGAGTATGAGCTCCACATTTTGTGCACTTGTAGCATATAAGCATACCTGTAATTAACAACTATATATTGATTGAGAATATGTTACCATTTACACAAGGAGTTAGCCATTCTTATTGTATTTAGCAGTTATTAGCAGGGTTAGAACCTGCACTGCCAAAAGCCATTTTGAGAAAGGTGCAAGGAAACAATTTGAGAACATATCTTTTGAACTTTAGTGCAGTGTTATTCTACAACTGCAAAAAAAAAATCAATCTCCAATATGCTTGCCAGATTATGCTGTCTACCACTAACAGTGGGTAATCATGTGGTAGAACCACTGGGAAGAGGGATGGCATTGGATGCCAAAGCTCCTTACCTTGGCTCTGGCAGTCAGGACTACTAATAAACAATAACTAGTCTTAAATAATAGACAGGTTGGAAAATGCAGCTCAAACTCCAGCCTGATCAAGTGTCCCATGGCCAGAGCACACCTTTTATGGTAAAATATGGTCCAAGGATTCTATATATGGGATTTCAAACCTTAATCCCTGATTGATATTACTTACCAATATTTTCAGTGGGCATGGAGACACGTGTTGGCTCTGCAAGGTTGTCGGCCAAGACAAAAGCCCCCTCTTCTAAAGTGTCAAGCAACATTGTTGCAGCATGAGCTTGTTCAGAAGAATTCATGTCTCTCCAAGACTGCAGAGCATCAAATCTTAGCAGATTGTCTACGGTGTCAACAATAGCCTAAAGAAATAAAATAATTCACCATTAGTATTTATAATCTCACCAACTGGATTCATCTCATCAGTTTTATCAAGGGAAAAATGCTTAATAGAAATCCAGAATAATAGTTTCTTTAAAGGGGTTGTTCACCTTCCAAAAATTTTTTCTGTTAAGTCGTTTTCCATAAATAAAGACTTTTTTCAATTACTTTCCATTATTTATTTTTTACTGTTTTTCCAAAATCTAAGTTTAAAGTGGAATGTTGGTGTCTGTGGTGTTTGAGTCTGGCAGCTCAGTAATTCAGGTGCAGACTCTAAACTGTTACAGTTTTGCAACATTTAATTGATACATTTCACAGCAACATCTCTGGAATATTAGCAACTATTGTATCAATTCTAACAGCTGCCTGTAATGAAACCCCCACCAGAGCTGCTTTAGAAGGTGAAAAATGACACTTTACACTTCAATATTAGAAAAATGGTTACAAATAGAAAATAGACAGTAATTGGAAAAAGTTGATATTTTATTTATGGTGATCTATCTGAAAACAACTAGTTGTTTGAAGGTGGACAACCCCTTTAAGCTGTGCAGTAAGGAGGCCAGAATTTCCAAACCATAAAAGGAGACGTGATACTGTCATGGGAAACAATTTTTTTTTTCAAAATGCATAAGTTAATAGTGCTGTTCCAGCAGAATTCTGCTTTGAAATCCATTTCTCAAAAGAGCAAACAGTTTTTTTACATTACATTTTGAAAGCTGACATGGGGCTAGACATACTGTGAATTTCCCAGCTGCCCCAAGTCATGTGACTTGTGCTCGGATATACTTCAATCACGCTTTAATGCTGTACTGCAAGTTGGAGTGATATCGCCCCCCCCCCGCCCAGCAGCCTAACAACAGAACAATGGGAAGGTAACCAAATAACAGCTCCCTAACACAATATAACAGCTGCTTGGTAGATCGAAGAACAACACTCACTCAATAGTAAAAACCCATGTCCCACTGCGTTCCATTCAGTTACATTGAGAAGGAAAACCAACAGCCTGCCAGAAAGCAGTTCCCTCCTAAAATGTCTAGCCCCATGTCAGATTTCAAAACTGAATATAAAAAAAAAAATCTGTTTGCTCTTTTGAGAAATGGATTTCAGTGCAGAAGTCTACTGGAGCAGCACTATTAAAGAGATACTGACACCTGAAATTAAACTCTTTTTTTTACATCTATTATAATACTGGCTTTGAAAGCTACTTTGCCATAAAGTATTTGATTTTACATTACCTGTCTGATCCCCCATGTTCCTGTATGAGGGGGCTGCCATATTTGTGCAGCAGGAGTCCGTAAACATTAGAAACTGTAACTAACAGGCTGAGATGAGACAGTCAGGTTGGCAAAGTCAGAGTGTCAGAGAGTCAGGCTTAGGAACTTCAACTAACAATTACATACAAAAACAAACCTCTCAGCAAAAAATTATCAACCTGACCTATAGGTAACATTTAATGTACATTCATATGTTAAAATTTATTTTTTAGTGTCACGTTGATGCATTTTGAAAAAAACATGTTTTCCCATGACATTATACCTTTAACTAAAGAAGTATCTGTTGTGCATTATGTTTTGGGCTTCTGTACCAGCCCAAGGCAACCACAGCCCTGCCTCAGCAGCAGGGGTATCCATTTGTATTGCTGCTATTGAGAAGCTGAACTGTTGAAACTTTAGGCTGGAGGAATAAGTTCAGTATATAAAATATGCCATTTTTAACCATTCATTTTTAGGGTTTAGTTCTCCTTCAACATTTCACAGAAAAATACAAAAAAAAAGAGTATACTTGAAAAGAATGCAATGCATGCAGCTGAAATAAATTCACCCAGCAAATGCAAAATTAAAAAACAACAACAACCTACTTGCAGACCCCAATCATTTAAGGACAGACATATAATACTGAAGTGAAAATCAATGGAATTGTTTGTGATGCTTTTGATATACAACTGAAGTGCAAATATGTAAGCAAATTAGCAGCAATACCACATGGCATGTCAAGTGTACAAGGAACCAGTCAGTTTTCTGCATCTGCTGAGGATGGAAAGTAAACATTCACTGACACACAAAGCAAGATACAGGTGACAAAAGCAAGGTTTTGAATGCAAATCTCAAATAAAACCTTGAAACAAAACAAAATGTCATTTATATCCTATTGCCAATAGGTGACTGAAGAGAAAAAAAATCTGCACTTTTGCGCTAATTAAATTTCAACTATAAGGGTAGGGACAGACAGGGAGATTCGGGGAGATTCTGTCGTCTGGCGTTTTTAGCAGGCGACAATCTCCCCGAATTTCCTTCTCCCTGTCTGCCGCTAGTATAAGTGACAAAGCGCCAGCGCCTGTGCACACGCTGCGCGGTGATTTCCGGAATCGCCCGAAGTTTCCTCAGGAAGTATCTTCGGGCGATTCCGGAAATCGCTGCGCAGCGTGTGCACAGGCCCTGGCGCTTTAACAACAAACTTTCTCCAGCCTTTAATAACCTATGTAATGCGTGGACACGGTTTCCTTTAGAAGTACAGGTATGGGACCAGTTATCCAGAAAGCGCGGGACCTAGGGTTTCTGGATAAGGGATCTTTCCCGTGATTTGGATCTTCATGCCTTAAGTCTACTACAAGATCATGTAAACATTAAATAAACCTAATAGGCTGGTTTTTCTTCCAAAAAATTATATATTATATAATATATTAATATAATATACATTAATTTTAATATATATATATATATATATATATATATATATATATATATTAATATAATTATATAATATATTACAGTTATATCTTAGTTGGTATCAAGTACAAGTGACTGTGTTATTATTAAAAAGGAATCACTTTTAAAAATTTTGATAAAATGGAGTCTATGGGAGATGGCCTTTCCATAATTCAGAGCTTTCTAGATAACGGGTTTCCTGATAATGGATCCCATACCTATACTGTCAAAGGAAAAGTTTATTAGGCACGTAGAACATTTAATTTCTCCTCACTGTAATATTCACAAATGGATACAAATCCATGTAATACATAATAAAAATGACTACTAGTGCCTAAATGTGCAGCACAAGATGATCACATTTGTTCATGAAATTTCCTTACTCATTATTTTACTTGAGTGCACAGGTGGTCAGGCTCAAAGGTTATCTACACTAATTACTAATGTATTTCCTCTATTTGATCAATAGAGCCATGTAATGCTATGATGTAGTGTATCCATCATTACAAATGTCACCTTTCCATGACATTTTGTAACCTGCACATGGTGCAATGACAGATTTATCAGGGATGTTCCTGGATTTCATAGCTGAAAAAATGTATGGGACACGTACAATAAATCAGCAATTCATGCAACAAGAACAAGTGCCAGAAAGAATAGTTTATTGCTATACTACAGCACAGCAATGCAAACCATCATTCTAGTCTATACTGTTATAGGGTTTTTAAACTAATTATCTACACCAAACAAAAACAAACTATGCAATCATTGGTTAACAGTGATATAAAGTAAGGAACAAACTGTGCTTATTTGCTATAAACCTATTGTGAAAACGAAGCCACTTTGCAAAATACTTTCATTATTATTCATTATAAGAGCATCTTGCCGTAGGTTAATGCAAATAGGAAAACATTTGGCCATAAACACCAACTGTTATTTGCATTATAATTACCATAATACGATAAGCACACTTTACTTCAGACTTTAGATCCCCTTTAACATATGCTTTGTTTGTTAATAATTTAAAACTTGCTGCAAATGGCAGTAAAGTACTTATTACTGAATTGTCATATCTCTTTTTTTTCCCCACATTTCCTATATCTAATTTGCCCTTAGGCACAGAGAAATGGATTTGGTCAAGGGTTAATTCCCAAGGAAAGAAAATAGCTTTCAGTATTGCAAACAAAGAAATACTTCTTTGGAATCCTAGAATGTGGGCACAAGAGTGAAATAAGGGAAAAGCTGGGCAAAGCATTTGTTAAAGTTAATTAGCCTAATCCATCTTGATATCCTCTTTCTGTCTGAATAGCTAGTCACCACAACCTTCCTAGCAGGTAGAAGATACTTCGAAGTGGCATTAAAGGATTTTTGTTTTTCTAATAGGAACTAGAACAGTCAAATGCTCTTAGCGCTGATGCCATTAACTGGAGTAAGCCGTAATTTGGTCTGCTGAGGCCAGCTTCATTAGTCACAAAGAAGCACAAACTGGGGATGAATGATACCATAAAGAAAATTATTTCATTTGCATAGTATGTCAGCATTTGATTTGTAACTTAAAGGGATACTGTCATGGGAAAACATGTTTTTTAATAGTGCTGCTCCAGCAGAATTCTGCTCTGAAATTCTTTTTTTAAAGGAGCAAAGAGATTTTTTTATATTTAATTTTGAAATCTGACATGTTGCTAGTTTCCCAGGAGCCCTCAGATCATGTGACTTGTGCTCTGATAACTTCAGTCACGCTTTACTGCTGTACTGCAAGTACTAACAGCCTAACAAAAGCACAATGGGAAGTTAACCAGATAGCAGCTCCCTTACACAAGATAATAGCTCCCTGGTAGATCTAAGAACAACACTCAATAGTAAAAGCCAAGTCTCACTGAGACTGATTCAGTTACATTAAGTAGAAGAATTAACAGCCTGACAGAAAGTATTTCCATCTTAAAGTCCAGGTACAGGTCACATGACTGGGGGCAGCTGGGAAACTGACGGTATGTCTTGCCCCATGTCAGATTTCAAAATTGAATATAAAACAATCTGTTTGCTCTTTTTAGAATTGGTTTTCAGTGGAGAAGTCTGCTGGAGTTGCACTATTAAGGGCTAGTGCAGACAGGGAGATTCGGGGAGATTATCACCTCGCAGAAGAGGCAATTAATCGCCAGGTGACAGAATCTCCCCAAATCTCCCTGTCTGCACCAGCCTTAAGTGATGAATTTTTAAAAAAAACATGTTTTCCCATGAAAGTATACCTTTAAAGTTGTTTATTAGTCTTATCCTCAGGAGTTCTGCTGCTTACTATCCCACTTAAACTATCAATTTACCTAGTTATAACTAAATATTATCTAAAGTAGATTAGATAGATGCACAGTAGATGCTTACTATACCACTTAAACATTTTACCACTTAAATCAATGAAATATTATCTAAAGTTTTACTGAATACAGAAACCAACAAGAACTGTATGTTAATATAATTTAAAATGTATTGTATTACTTGTCTATCATAAAGTAAAATGCAGAGACAGTAAACTCTAAAATATCCTTGTTACTAGTCTATGCTCCCTGCTGTTTTTGGACCAGAGGATTACCCGGGTTATGGCAAGCATTGTTAATAAGGAGGATTATTAGCTCCAGAAAGAAGGATAAACACTTTGGATGAGCATACATGGGGACAGCTCCTGCTTAAGGAAACCAAAATTTAGTTCATAACAAACTATCATTCTTGGTTACCAACCATTTAGGTGCATAGTTCTTACCTAATAGACGGTATCTATGATG
The DNA here is from genome assembly GCA_024363595.1 of Xenopus borealis. Lineage (NCBI taxonomy): Eukaryota > Metazoa > Chordata > Amphibia > Anura > Pipidae > Xenopus > Xenopus borealis. Next base: position 59,500,159 of record CM044438.1, read on the forward strand.
TACATAAGGTATTTCTTCTCCTTAATGACATTTTAAAAATAACTTCTGCAAATGCCTATTTATTGGTAAACCATTATTCAATAAAAAGTACATTTAAATTGTATTGATTCTTTTAATTTTGTTTCACATGAATCACTTGTTCCTGTAACATTGTGACCCAAATGAGACCAGTGCATCTGGAGTGTAAGTATTTAATTGGACAAGCCATAGTTATCCTATAAAGACATCTTATCGGTCTATTACAAAGTATTTGTCTGTGACAAAAAACATCAGTGTGAACTCAGCCTGCAACTGTTTGTAAGTGATTTACACATGCACAGAGCTCGCAATCTTTGATACAGGGACCATAAAGTTGAAATTATAGCCTTTGTGAGGTCCAACATCTTTTGTAGGGGAAACGTTGACTTCAAAAATGCACAATATTACTATTACGTTAGAGTGGATATGAGTTACAGCAACCATTTATCAAAGACTGGGATACATGCAGCATGAAAAGTGAAAGAGGAGTATCAAAACAAAGAAGCAGGGATAAAGCAGGATGACAGCAGAGGAGGAATGATACCTTAAGGTAAGCCCTGCATGTCTTCTCTCGCTTTTGGAGCTTTTTAAAAAGAAAATATGAATGTTATATTAACAAGAGCAAGTTAGTCAGCATGATGAGAGACTCACAATTCATCATTCAGCAACTTTGATTTGTCCAGAAAAGCTAAATAGTTTCTTTGAATCAAAAATACATTTGAAAAGCACAAAACATAATAGACAATCTACAACTTCACACGTATATATAAATACGGCTCTTTACATTAGCTAAAATCATTAAATGTCTGCAAGGAACCAAATAAGGTTAAGTCTTTGATCAGAAACATTTGCTTTATTTATATGCATCCTCACTGTCTAACAGAAAATAATGAAAGGCTTGGTTGAGAGGCAGGCTTGAGAAGGATTGGAAATAGTTTCAAAATTACCTTGTTATAACTGCGCCCAACTGAGTCCTTTTCATTAGGCTTCAATTCTTGCAACTGAGCATCAAGAATGTCAACCAGTTGTTCCATTAACCTCACCGAAGAGCTTACATCACCAGCAAATATTGGGCCTTTTGTATGCTTTGCCAATTCATTGGCAAGGCTAGCAGCATTTTCTCCACTTCTTATCTGTTTTGTAAAGGAATGAAAAAAGCATATTGTATAACAAATATATTGCAAACATTAATAAAATGCATAACAGTGCAGTGTGTGTGGGGCAATAGAGAATTTATAGTTTACAAAACACTCGTCTGTATAACATACAGGTTTTTGTTTAATGAAAAGGAATTTAAAAATGTCATGATCCATTTGCAACCTAGTATACTATTGGTATTTGGCAACATGGTTCATAAATTTGGTGTTTAAATTACCTTTTGAGCCAACTGGTTTACCCAGTGGGAGGTACAATTGCTGAGGTCTGGGCCCCTAAGGCTCCAAGTTCCAGTGGAGATCAAGCAGAGGTAGGATGCTATGCCTAGAACATTTAAATACAAACAATCAGAATCTAAATCTTACTGTAAATGCAAATACCCATACTTGTATAAATACACAAGCAATTTAGTAAAACATAGCTCAATAGTATACAGCAAAGATAGTAAACACATTCCTGAAATTTGGTCGGTAACAAAAGGGAAATTGAATATAGTCCATTTATATTTGCCATAAAGACAAACAAAAAGAATTGCGTGCAACCAGTAATACTCCTTGTTTTGTCTTTGACAAATATTACAGCATCAATAGCTAAATTCATGCTGACACAAAGATAGTTCAAATTATATTTAGTTTGTAGTAAAAGGTTATATTTCAATCTTGGATTTTTACCTCTCCATATAAATCTTATTATCATAGTCTTTGTAGAGGAAAAGAAGGACTGGAGTAGAATTATTGGCAGTAACTGAAATGAATACAGTATTTTGGGAAATGAGATCATTTTGATAGCTTGTACTCGGCCAAACCAAGAAAGTTGCAATTTGTCCCATTTATCTATTAATTTTTGGAGTATTGGTACTAGAGGGACATAATTCTCTTCATACACTTTATTTAGATCAGTATGAATTTGTACACCTCAGTATTTGATGCTACGATTCGCCCCTTTAAATAAAAATTTTTTTTAAAAATTGATATTTAAAATTTCAGACTTAAAATAATTAACTTTAAAGTTAGAGACATCACCAAAGGTTTTCAAAAGGGCCACTATATTAGGGAGAGAGATAAGGGATTTGTAAAACACATTAACAAATAATCAGCGAAAGCAATACATTTGTATTCTTTACCCTCTACCTTTAGACCTAATATATTTGAATTTCTCCTAATATGGGCAAGGAGGTATTCCATTATAAAAATAAACAAATTTGGAGAAAGTGGGCACCCTTGCCTCATCCCATTAAATATTTGGACCTTGGCTGACAATGATCCATTAACTTTTAATTTCGCAGACGGGTTGTCCTATGGTGCTAAAATTTTTAGAACTTTTCTAAAAACGTTCAAGAGACTCAGTCAAAGGCCTTCTCCGCATCTGTAGTAAGTAACACTGTTGGTATGTTTTCATTCTGTGAGTACCTTATTTGTGAAATAACTTTATTCTCTTTTCCCTGTCTTTTCAGTACAAAACCCACTTGGTACTAGTAGATTAACTCTGGTAAATGTTCTTTTAAACTAATACTTAAGATCTTAGCATAAATTTTAAGATCCACATTTAGCAAGGAAATCGGTCTGTAGCTTGAACATAACTGTGAATCTTTTTCTGGTTTAGAAATTAAAGTAATATGGGCTTCTTGTGCCTGTGGGTGGAATCTGTTAACATTGTTAATGTAATTGATGTATTCTAATAGATAGGGAGAAATATCTTTTTTAAAGACTTTGTAAAATAATACTGTATAGCCATCAGGTCCCAGGCTTTTCCGATTTGGTAATGATGTTTTACAGTCTTCAATCTCAGCCAAGGAGAATGGTGCATTTAAGGTTAGCGCTTGATCATAAGTTAATTTAGGGAGGTCTGCTTCTGTAATGAACTCTTCCATTTTCTCAACAATTATTATAAATATTAGGGGGTTTAAGTATATAAAGTGCTTGGTAGTAGGCTTGGAATGTTTCAGGAATAGCTCTAGTGGCATATTGTGTGAGGTTATCATTGTCTTTGATTGACAAAATAATAGTCTGTGGTTGGAGCATTTTCAATGTGCTAGCAAAATGTTTAGTGCACAAATTAATTAATAAAATCTTTGTTTGCAGCTTAAATTAGCATTTTGGTCGAAAAGGTATTTAAATCTTCTACTCTCCAAAGTAGAGCTAGTGACTCTTTGAGTAAGCCTGTTCAAAGGAGGGTTAGGATTACCGGACATGCGGTTATATTATATAGCTGTCCATTTAGAACAAATACACAGCTGGTTTAGAGTAAACGGAAAGAAGGACTGGTGTACAGGCTTTTATCGACTATCCCATTGTAAATGCTTTGTGGGTTGAAAAACAGACTTTGCTTAAAGTACAATTAAAACACCTGTTGATGGCCATGCTGAAGGTATGTTTAAAAAACAAAGGAAGATATAAACTCACAAATGCCCCTTCTCTACTTCAACCGTTAATGTATAACTCAGAATTCATGCCCAGTATGGAAAAGGGCTCTTTCAATAGGTGGAATAACTGGGAAAATAGACTTGAATTAGCGATAAACAATGAATTGATATCTTTAGTTGATATTCAGAAGCATTGGAGCTCACGCCTGCGAGATATCTGGGGTTATAATCAACTTCTTGGGTTCACTCAAGCTAATAAAACCTTGAATTGGAATAGATCTGCAACTAGCTGGGAACAAATACTCATGACATCACCAGAGGTAGATAAAGTACTTGCCAAAGCCTATAAAATTCTTTTAAGTACAGTGGCCACCCCAATTTTGGAAAAAGCCTTCTGTATTACATGGGATAAAGAATTAAATATTAATACAACAGATAATATGTGGTAATCTATATTTAAATCAATCAATAAATCATCAAGAGCCTGAAAGACTAGGGATGCATCCTATAAACTGGTCACCAGACTGCACCTTACTCCTGCTAAATTAAATAGAATATCTCCCAAATTCCCAATCAACTGTTGGAGGTGCAAGGTAAATAAAGGTACACATGATGATATATGGCTGACATGTCCATATTTAACCACATATTGGGAAGAAATCATTAATGCAATAAATAAAGTTACTAATAGTGATTTTCAAATAGAAAATCATACCTTAATCCTGTTGAATATCCATCCACTGACTGAACCCTTACTCTACATTTATTTCAATCAGCTAGGGCATTGATTCCTCTAAAATGGAAATCTACCAACCCCCCAACGCTTTCTGAGTGGTTAAATAAAGTAGAAGAAATCAGATGCCTTGAAGAGCTAACTCACACTATACAAAATAGTAGTGGTAACTACTGGACTATTTGGCGACCTTGGATTGAATATTTAGAGAATCACTAATATGTATGGAAGTAATTTAAATATGGTTGTAGTGTTTGATCAAAGGCTATTTTAAGTACAGACTGTAAGGAAATCTGGGATCCCCTCATTCCTCACCTATACCCCTTTTTTCTTTTCTGTATCCTCCTCCATCCACAATGTATTATAATTTAAAAATTTAATAAAGATAATATAATAAATTAAAATTTTGTTAAAGCAAAAAAATATATATATATATATTTAGTCAAGTTGTGTTGGTTTGGAGGCTTTGGTGCACATATTACATAATATTGCTTTATACACAATAGTAGCATTACCCCGTGTTCCTTTGGGGCATGGACGTTCTACTATTGTTCCTCTATGTGTCTGTGGCCAGCTAATTCCTCTGGCCTCTTTTGCTTCGCAGTACTTTTCTGGCAGCGGGTATACACTTGTAAGTGGAGGGTTCTTTGTAGTTGAAGCTGCTGGTGGAGGTCTGGGACCTCTGCTTCCTTCCTTTGTACCAGTAGCCAATGTTGTACTAACAAGAGCTTTTTGAGATGTTGTTGTGGTGGTGGTGGTGGCTGTAGTTGTTTCAGGCAAGTCTACTGAAGGTGTTTCTGCCACTACTGTTGTAGGCACTGTTAAGATAAAATTGGAGTGTGATAGTTATTAATCAAACATAATCATACTCAATAATTATTTTAAGCATGGGCAAACTACAAATAATGAGTTCCCTGGGATGCTTGCACTCCTTCGAAAATTACAAAAATAAAGCACAAACATGTAAGTCATGTAAGTATTATATAGAAAGACAATGCAACTTCAGCTTGATAGAAAGCACTGAAATATCTTTTCACCCAGCTCTCATTTTAGTTTGGGAAATTGCAGTATGCCTGATTAGTCATAAATAGAGGCAAGCCTTGCATGAGCGTCTTCAGCTGGAGCTTGAGTATTTCATGAACTGACATGGTTTCTTCAGATAAAGCAGGCATAAAGAAACAAGTCAACTGAGAGAAGGGTATACAATTCCTGTTAATAATTTGAAGTATAATAATAAAAGATGACGAGGGGGTGTCTGTAAACATTTTTGTCATTGTTTATATTATGAAGCATCACCCAAATTAGGGAAGGACACCAAAACAAATCAATTGATACCACATTCCAACAAAAGGCTCTACTCAATTTATTTCATGGAATTCAAAAAACCTGTTTTTTCCATGGCCAAAAATTGCAGCATCATAAAGTCTACCATTCTAAAGGCCCCCATAGATGGCCGATAAAATCTGCCGACAGATCGAGTTGGCAGCTTATTGGCCACGTGTGGGGCCCTCCGATGGGCTTTCCCGAATAATATCTGTCCAAAAGTCAGCCAGGTCTCGATCGGGCAGGGTAAAAAAAAAAATCTCGTCAGATCGTGGTCACATCTGTCCCGAGATCATTGTGATCCGATCGTTGGTCCCTAAGGTCCATGATCAGATCAGCCCCGATATTGCCCACCTCAATTTGGGCATATCGAGGAGAGATCTGCTTGTTTGGCAACATCGACAAAGGGGTGGATCTCCCTGTGTATGGCCAGCTTTACACTTACCGAACATGTGAAAACACAAACACAACAAAAGAAATTGGTGCTGCAACAAGCTTTTGTTCTCCACCAACTAAAAATCTTCTCTACAAGTAAATGTTGCAAATGTATCACCACATTCTATTCTAACATTTGAACTGAAGAATTCTGGAAGATTCCCAGCAGTATGGATTTCTTTTGACATTTAGGAAGCACATTCCTGGCTGTCAATTAAGTGTCTTTAACACACATCTATAAAAGCAAATCAGTGTCTCAGTCCATCATCATATGCCTTGATTTCTTTGAGCACCATGTTGTTCTATAGGGTGTTCAAGCTCACTGGCAAAACTGAGCTGTAATTCTGTTCCAAATGGATCGTCCTCAATGAACAAGCATTAATACCTTGATTTACTTGGATTTTATATAAAATCCATTGAATAAAAAAGTATGGTTAAAAAATGAATTAACAAGCATTAACAGAATGTAAATCAAAGTGGGATTACCAAATTTGTGGCAAGATCTTGGTAGATCTGACAGGTTAATTTATTTTTAACCATTGTTCATACCTCTCAACATTTTAGAAATAAAAAGAGGGACAAAATAGTGTGGGTTCTCAGCATGGCACATTTTTTTTGGCCACGCCCATTTTTGTGACCACAACCCCTAATTACCATGTTCATTTTACAAAATTAGTCACCAGGTGACTAAATCTCCCAGATTCTGCCCATATAACCTTACCCTTAAGCTGTGAGTCTAACTTTTCCCAAGGGACCCGTTATCTTACATTATTACATTTACTTATTTGCTTATCTAGAAATTGTTACAAAAGTATCTTATCTTCTGCTGTGGCTGTTCTGGACTCTCTGCCAAAAGCCAATTAAGTTAGAAATATTGTTTCTTTTTCTGGCTGTTCAGTGTAGAGAAAAACAGGACTTTCCAGTACAAATGAGGGAATGAGGGTTGAGCTGTCAAAAGAGGGACTGTCCCTCTGAAAATGGGACAGTTGGGATTGTTATCACTCAGTAAAACAATAAAACAATGTTTAACAAACCAGCCTCTGTGTATTTCACATTTATGATGTAATATATGGACTATAGCAGGTAAATATTTTACACAGACCCTATGAAAAAAAGAGTAATGTTACACCCTACCATTCACTTTTTTTAAAACTGCAGGTGAAGAAAGCATTTGAACTTAAACTGTGTCGCAGAATTCTGTGTATTATCCATAAACAATTCTGTGTCTTATCCATAAAGGCTTACTTGACGTGTTGCGAAAGGGCAATTATACATTTTCTCATATTCACTGGCAAACTGCTTTTTTTTTTTAAAGAAATAAAAATAAAAATAAATCAGCTTCCAGTTAGTGTCACAGATCTATTTGCCATATCAAGTGAGCATGCCTCCCAGGGGTCATTTACTATATTTTGTGAAGTCACATGAGACTGATATGAATTTGTAATCGGAGTGGAATTAAAAAGGGAATACTTCTCAGTACAATGTTGTCTCCATATATCATGTCTTTTAAATGCATTATGCGTTGTTTTTTAAAAAAATCAATACCATCCACAGGACCAGATATCCTGTTGCTGACATGTTTTTCTCTTTTCAACGTCTTTGACTGCCTCACTGAGGAGCACTGGAAAAGGAGATGCTTCTTGATTTTCTCTGAGCATCTAGACTTCCTAAGTACTCTTTAGTGAGTTAGATGTATAAACAGATGGTGAATATACTACTGAAAATTGGGCATTTGAGGAACAAATGCCATCACCAGGTAAAATGAATGACATTTTTTAAACTAGCAGTTTCCATATAACAAATTCACATATGCCAGTGTTCCTTTAGGATCATTTGAATGCATGAAATTATTCAGAAAGAGCTTTGTATCCCTTTAATGGAAATAGAGACTAATTGCTATAACTAACTCCCAGTTTCAATATCATCAGTCCTTAAAGGAGAACTAAACCCTAAAAATGAATATGTCTAAAATGCTGTGTTTTATATGCTTAACTTATTGCACCACCCTGAAGTTTCAGCTTCTCAATAGCCGCAATGATCCAGCACTTCAGACTTGTCTTGGAAAGTGTCAGTGGGCTATGAATAGCTGTTGAGAAGCTAAGCTACGAAATAAGTTGGCGCTATAGAAATACATGTTAAAGGAACAGTAACACCAAAAAATGTTTTAAAGTAATGAACATATGTATTGTTGCCCTGCGCTGTTAAAACTGATCTGTTTGCTTCAGAAACACTACTATAGTTCATATAAACAAGCTGCTGAGTAGCAATGGCAGAAATTGAAAAACGGCCATATGGCACAGGATAAGTAATGGATAACACATAACATTATGTTCTACAGAGCTTGTCTGCTATCTGTTGTGTAACTTGAGCCTTTTCTCCTTTCAATGGCTGCCCACATGGCTACACAACAGCTTATTTATATAAACAATAGTAGGGTTTCTGAAGCACACAAATTTTTTTGATGTTACTGGTTCTTTAATAATAATAATAATAATAATAATAATAATAATAATAATAAGCTACAAGGCTGATGATTACAATCTGATGCTAGTTGCACTGGTTTCTGTGCTTCCATGTAGTAATTATCTGTAATAATTAATAATCAGCCTTATATTGTGACATTTACATGTGTACTGTATATTGTGAGTTGGTCCCTAAGCTCAGTAAGTGACATCAGCACAGAGCATGTGCAGTGAATCAGCAGAGAAGAAGATGGGGAGCTACTGGGACATCTTTGGAAGAACAGATCTTCCCTGCTAAAGGGCTGTGGTTGTTTTGGGCTGGTACAGACAGACAAAAAATGTACAACATTTCTGGCCTACTTCTATAAATATGCTTTAGTTCTCCTTTAACATAGGCTGCTTGGCTACAATGTTCTTTATAATCTAAAACATTTCTCCTGTAGTGGCGTACAGACTAGAGACTCAGGGGGCAGAAACTGGTCTTACCCATGGTTACAATCTATTTATTGCCTGAAAACGCTTCATACTGGATGGGACAAGCCCACATTTATAAGATATCAGCCCAGAAATCTATTAATCAGTGGTAACAATCTCGTGCCCATTATCAAGCTTTGCTTAATTTTTTTTTTATAAAATAATTTGTAGATATGGAAGCTGGAACGCAGAGCACTGATCAGAATAAAGCCATTTTAGGACTTGGTTGTTTGTCAATTTGTCTGCATTGAGAGGGAGGCCAAGTACAGCAGAGTTTAAAACTGCATAGTGGTTAAAAAATAATTGTGTATATATGCAAACAGATAATGAAAATTTGTTAATCAAATAATAATTTGTTTAATGCTGTGGACATGTATGGAGAACATCAAAACTAAGAATCTGCATGCTGAACCAACAAAAATATACTAAATTGCATTAAAAAAAACCAATATAATATATGAATTTTGATGTATTCAGAATGCATTTTAACACATTCATTTAAAATACCAAAAAGGCATTAACCAAAGTGAATGCCTTTAAAACTGGGCAGAAATACACATTTCCTGGGCTGTTTTTTTTCCCTCAGTGGCAGTTAAAATATTGTATTAAAAAAAGTGGGCAGAAATCTAGTACACTTGTTTATGAACTGCCTTAATAAAACTCCCTTAGCAATTTTAATCACAACACCAGCTCCTATGTAGCTTTACTAGACTTGGGGTAATTTTTCCCATGTTAGAAGCCAACTGCAGTGTAAGATTTCAAATGAAAATCCAAGTGTAACTTGCATAGCCAAAAAGTTTACACCAAAAGGTGAAGCTGCCAATTTGTACAAAAACAGCAGAGTAGGTATTTCACCTTACATCAATTTGTACTGCTCCGTATTGTTGAATTGAAATAAAAACAAACAAAAAAAAACCCCAAAGAGCCCCAATGAACATTGGTTGAACTGGAATTAAGTCCAAAATATCATGCTATTTTGCCAATTCATGCCACCTCACACATTTGCAGCATTTAGAGCTGTTCAAGTTTAAACACAAATTTATCCCCCATTTGTTACTTGAATTATTGTTCCAAAGCAACAAGGAACTAAATACCATAACAAACAGCTTCCACAGGAGTTATGAACAATGCACTGAGAAACTCTTATGTCAATCTGCACCAACATTTCTAAACCGCTTGCTAATTCCCAATTACAAGTATGCACAATTATTTACTTTATTTAGTGACAAAAGCTGTTTATTATTGAGTTTTTAGTGTATAAATATCTGTGCTGAAAAAGAATAACTTGAATGAAACCAAAACAAATAACTGAAACTGCCAGTTGTCTTAGATCCATCAGGAATTTGTTGAGAACATTTTCAAAGACTGAATATGATTGAAAAAAATGACATAAAAATGATGCCACTGGCCATGCAATAGAGGTAGAAACCATTGACCATACTTTTATGTATATATATGTATACATATCTATATATATGCAGCTTGCAATGGTGCACACCATTAACTCTATCAGTACCTGGGTGCCAGCAAAAAGAAATATAGAGTAATACCAGGGATTGCGGCACTCACAGGATTTATGCCGCAATCTCTCTCTCTCTCTCTCTCTCTCTCTCTCTCTCTATATATATATATATATAAAAAGATAGGCCACATAACTCGCAAAGGTAAATAAAAAAGACAAAAAATACATAATAAAGACTACAGGAATGGGATCTATTATCAGGAAACCAGTTATCCAGAAAGCTCGGAATTACAGAAAGGCCATCTCCCATACAGTCCATTTTGTCCAAAACCAGCCTTTTGGGTTTATTTAATAGCTAAATTTTCAAGCAGACTTAAGTTATGAAGATCCAAATTACAGAAAAAAAAACCTTGTCTGGAAAACCCCAGGTCCCAAGTATTCTGGATAACAGGTTCCATACCTGCATTTGTGAAACCTATTTCTTAAATATCCACCATTAGGTGATCTTTTCTTACAATGGTGAGCATTCCCCTTTAAACTAAATGCTATGTACTTTATCCAGCCAAGGTATAGCTTAATGAATAAGCTTCAGAATGAAGCAGTATGTAATTATATGCAAACATAGATTTGTGAATCATTCTTATAAATGAATTGAAAAAGGATTTTAGGCACAGATAACATTCTCTAAAAGTATAATAAAGATAGCATTACTTTGTAGGTCCAAGGTTGCATTGTGGGTTAAGAGAACAGATAAAATAGAACACATTGTCTTTATGTTCTAAGCAGAGGTTGCATAGAAACTCATTACATCTACATTTTGCAGTCTTCCAGCGGAAGAAACTTGAGATCAAGGGCATCAATTCCCATTTCAAAATGAAGATGAATATGGTTAAATGGATATATTTTTCTTCAGTGCTGTCATACCAGCCTTAACAGTGCTGAGGTTGAAAGCATGACCATGACTGCATAAATAAATAGAAAGATTCTCTTTTCTTGTAGACACCAGTTAAAAGCTTTCTGTCATAAAATACCTAATTATTAATAATCTCAATGAAAAAAAATAAATTGATCAGACTGGTCGAACATAAATATGGAAAAGGAACATGCTATATTTATATATATATAAAAAAAAAACTTACAGTACATTTAATTTACTTTCAAATAAGCAAACATTTCTGGTTTCTGCATATTTAAAAGCAGTTAGATGAGTGTAAGCTGCAATATGAAAGACTTGTTTAGGATTTGAAGCAGTGAACCATTCTGATCCAAACTCTCCATAATGGGGAAGTCAGTTAAAAAGGAACTCAAACATACCACTTGCCTACCCTGCTCCATTTTACAAAGCCATACATGCCCAGTGGTTTAGACCCAACTAATTATTGCTACATCAGACTATAGGGATTTCCTGTATATTATATTTTATCTTGCCACTCCTTACCTCTGGAATTCCATCCCTAAATTCCTCTGTAAAGAATTCTCTCTCAATCTCTTAAAGGAAAACTATACCCTGAAAATGAATACTTGGGCAACAGATTTATATCAAATTAAGTGGCATATTAAAGAATCTTACTGGAATATATATTTAATTAAATATTTCCCTCTTGCCTTGAACCACCATTTGGTGATGGTCTGTGTAATGCCTCAGAGATCACCTGACCAGAAATATTTCAACTGTAACTGTAACAGGAAGAAGTGTGGAAGCAAAAGACACAACTCTGTCTGTTAATTGGCTCATGTGACCTAACTTTATAGTTTGTTTGGTATGTTTGTGTGCACCGTTGAATAATATGATCCCAGGAGGCTGTCCTTATTTTTAAAAATGGCTATTTTCTATTTAGGATTACCCAATGGCACATGCTACTAAACAAGTATATTATTATGAAAATTGTTTATTTACATGAAGCAAGGTTTTGCATATGAGTTGTTTTATGCATTATCTTTTTATAGAGACCTTCACTGTTCAGGAGGTATATTTTTCCTAAAAAAAAAAAAAACTAAATCTGCCTTTTAGAGCACTAGAACATTAGTCTAGTCCTGGTGCCTATTGGAGAATGCTTTTTGTCCTACCTGCATGTACTTTATTTATATTGTGCTTTTTTGAATTGTACAGCACTGCAGCTCCATAACACAGTTTTAAAAATAAAGTTATACATACAAACCTATTACTTGCATCAACATACATAAATCTGATGCATCAGCAAAAACATTAAAAGCTCTTACGCATAATAAGAGCATATAATGTTTTCAAAAGTAGTGTGTCTCAACTACTGCAAGCAAAGGGAATTTATATAGAATTTGCACATATAAATTGCTATTTGAAAGCTAATATGGGTATACTAGGCCAGCACAACACATCTGCTGCTTTGGGCTTGCTTTGATTGATTACTCCTCTGTCTGCAAATTGTATTTAGCTGTGTATCCTACAGGATGAACTTTTAACAACATAATGTTTACAGAGCAAAGAGGACACCTTCATTAACAGTTTAAGTTACAGAAATCTCATGCATATGCAGGGAAACTCATAACACATTAGTAATTAGGGTAATGCAAAGCTCTTTTTTACTGCAACAACAGAGTTGCTATGATTTTTCTACAAATTTGGGATATGGCAGTTCAGAAAGGTCTTTACTGAAAAGTAGAGGAGTTTTGTTAATCATAACTTTTACAGCAAACTGCTCATGTCAAACTTCTACACTGTTCAGTACTATGAGGAGTGTGGCAGCAGATTTCTTTATAGTATATTGCTAGCACTGCTCCCATTGGTCCTAACTAGCATTACTATTTCCTATGAAGCAGCCAATACATGCAATAGTGATTGCAACAATTGAGGGCAACTTTTAACAGTAATTTATTTTTCTAACAAAACTGAAAAAAAATAAAACAAAACAACAATCCCGTTTCAACATATGGCGGTGACGTTCTGACTGTTTATCTGCCATTGTTTTTGGCCCCAATGGATATCCTGAAACAAAACTGCATAAAAGTAACAGAATGAAAACGGAGGAAAAACTTGGAAATTAAGTTTCTGCTACAAAAAATACTGAATATGTTTTTAATCAGAATCTCAGGTTTCAAGACCATTTTCCCATCCAACCTTTGAAAGGAAAAAGAGTAAACATTAAAAAGTTGTACATAAAAAAGTTGTACATGAATCAAGATAGGGGTTAACAGTCAAGGATCATGCTATAGCTTCTGGTTCTTAATCTAAATGCCTTTCAGACTGACCCACCCTCTAAAGAGTGTTTGAGTCCAGTCCCACAGGATACCATAGCTCCAAAAAATAGAGTTTACATGGGATCCAAATAGCATACAGCAAGGAAGTTGAAAATGTGCCTGAGGTAACTTGAAAAATATTTAAAACATTTTTCATATTTAGTTTAACCCTAAAATGACTTCATGTAACTACGGGCTGTATGACCTGATATTCATAACGGTTATCTGTCAGGTCCAGATTTGACTATTTAAACAAAAATATGACACCACCCAATATCTGTAAAGTGAACTGGTTAAATGGCTAAAAACTATGCTGTCAAGAATGGAAAAGGAAAGAAGTCCATCAAGTTCACTAAATTCTCGAATTATCCTTTTAGATTGTATTTCTAGTAAGCACTCAACACATAAGCAGAAAAGAAGTTTTATTTACCTTGGGCTAGATCCTGAAGATTGAAATCCAAGGAATATCTCAGGATGAAGTTATTATTCCAGACATATAATTGGTTATCTCTTGGGTTGTAATCCACTGCAGCAATGTACTGGTATTGGTTTGGGAAAGGAATATCAACAGATTCCCCACGTTTAAGCTTGGTGTTAAAAATATAGTCTATTGCATTCTTTCCAGTTTCACTTTCATTATCTTGATACACAGATCGAACAACATACAGAACCCCACATATCATAAAAGCATTTGATGCTGCCCGCTTGTCATATGTGGTTTCCCAGGTTCCTTCAAATCGGAGTGTATATGGGTTTAACTGACTGATGACTATCATACCGTTGTTTTGTTCAGTAGCATATATCACCCATAATCCATTTTCATCTACAGCCAGATCAATATCAGTCTTCCCACCCCATCGATATGGGGAGGTGTCGTGGTAATTAGCATAATTAATAATGGCTTCTCCACTCTTGATTCTAGTCCTCAAATCAAATTTTACAATATTCCTTGTTCTTTCTTTGTTAAAAAACACTGCTCCATCATACACAACAAATCCAGTGCCATCCACTCGATTGGGAAGTTTATATGTTGTAGTCTGTCTGCCATTTTGAAAATCTTGTAAAGAAGCATACTCTATTAATGTATCCGTGCGGTAAGGAGTCCATGGCATAAAATAAATTTTATCTGCTGCTTGTAGTGGGTCCTTACACCAAGCACCTGCTTTTTGTTCTGCTTCAAATATATACGGAGAGTCCACAACGGCTTTCAATGCCCCCGGACAAACAAAGACTAGTAGAAAAAGAGAAAGAGACACGCACTGTTATTTTAACAATACATTTTATGTAATCAGTATAACAGTTCCTAGAGTCGATATAAATATTAAATATTGTGTATTTCCGTGATAAAGGAGAGAATGTGTTCATTCTAGGGGGGAAAAACTATATAAATGTACAAAGCAGTAGATAATAGAAACACACTGCATTACATCAAAGGACATAACGACTGGAGATATGTTGGCTACAATCTATTATACAATGAAAAACCACACAGAGTATAATACTTAAAATACATGAATGGTTTTCCACTTGTGTTACTAATGTATGCACTAAAATGGGAATTGAAACAAAAGCACTGACATTAAAATAATGAAGAAAACATTTATGAAAAAAGTGGGAGCTGTCAAATATAGAAGAAACATAATAACAAACACATCTGAAGCTATGAATGAAACAAACAAGGAAAAGTCTTAAAACATAGCATGCTATGTAAAGAGCTTGCAAGGATGTGAACATGTGCACATTATTTCCAGTTATTGCAAACTACAGCTCTGAGCATCACCAAAACATCCTACATCCAATACAGGATTTATAGTCTGCAATAGCCTGGAAAGTGTGTGTTGGGGGGGGGGGGATGACACAAAATGAATACCCCTCAGGTCAAAATAAACAAAATAAAAGAATAGGCTTAATTGTTACAATAAACAAAATGGGAAATCCCCAAATGACTTCCATTTTTATACAGTGGAAGAAAAACAGCTCCCAATGTGTTTCAGAGACTGTGTGGCATACCCAGATTATTATTTCATTCAATCAGATTGTGCATGAAGTGTAACGTGATCCTGGTTATAAAACTAATGTTTAGGGATCAGGAAATAGAGAAGGTTTACATCTATATGGCACATAACAAGGAGCTGGGATTTTGGACTGCGTAGATTATTTACCTTTTTGCTCCACTTCTATTTTAAGCATTGGAAGAGAAAGTGAAAAGGGTGCAAGGAGAAAAGAAGAGAGATTAACATGAATTAACTATTTCTGCTGTAATCAAATTAGTACAGATATTAAAGAAGGCACAGCAAGAATGCTGCATAGCTGGAAAGACTGGAACAGCTATTAAAGGAAAGACTAAACGTTATGTGAAAATTATGGATGAGTGAAAAACAAAAACATAGCACAGAAGTTGATTTGTAAAATTAAAGCAATTCATAAATGGGGAAACTATATTTCTAATCTATTTATCAGGCATGTAATTCAATTTATAGTCATACACACACTAATATAACATTCACATGCATTTTCTGGATTGCAGGATTCATAATTGTTTGGTGGATATAAATACTTTATTCATGAAAAATGTATGCAAGCGGTATTAAATAAATATTAAATGAAAATCAGGAGAATTAAACCTAAAGAAAAACCACCAGCATTCATAGATCTACAGGATTACGTTGGTTTTAGTCTGAAATTCCAATGAAAATGCCAGTGCCCTTTAGTGTGTAATGTTTGTAAATACAGAACCCTAAGCATAACTGCTGGTTATTTAGAGGCACTTTTATGATGATTTCAAGTACAGCAACTTGTTTACTCACTGCAAAAAAGCACCAAGAATCATCTAGAAAGCATAAACGGATACTGTCATGGGAAAACGTCCTACATCCAATACAGGCGACTCAATCTCCCCAAATAGCCTAGTGTGTCATAGCCTTAAAGAGTGATTGAAGTTTATGAGAGCACAAGTCACATGACTTGGGGCGGCTGGGAAATTGACAATGTGTCTAGCCACCAAGTCAGATATCAAAATGAAATATAAAAAAATCTGTTTGCTCTTTTGAGAAATGGATTTCAATGTAGAAGTCTACTGGAGCAGCACTATTAACTGATAAAAAAACTTTTTTTCCCGTAACAGTATCCCTTTAAGGTATAAGGTACAATAAAAATCTGTCCCTTATTGCAAAAACTTTACCTGGTAAAAGTGTTCAATATCAGGAGACAGATTTATCAAGGGTCTAAATTTAAATTTGAATTTTTATAATATACTGGCCCTTGAAGAATTCAAATTCGACTACAGTATTCGCCACCTAAAACATGCTGAATTGCTGTGTTTAGCCTATGAAAGATGTCCTGGAATCAATTTGGAATAGTTTGCAGCCTTTCTGACATCCAAGTTTTAAGGGTCAATCCTATTAGAAAAAAAGTCTAATTTAATAAATTAATAAATTTCAATTGGTCGAATATCAAGTTCTTGGGAGTTTAAAAAATTTGATAAATCTGCCCCTAGGTGATTTTGCTTTTTGCCAGATTAGATTTTAGGTTTAGGCTTATGGAACATGTAGCATTCTCTATCAACTTGTAAAAATTTCAAGTAATTTAATAGTCATAGGGGCACATTCAAAGGTCAAAGGGTGGGGAGGAGCATATAATATGAAAGATCTACTCACTGGGCTTAAGTAAATAGCAGAGGTATAGATTAATCCACTACAATCTGCAAGAAATATGTAATGATAAAGTAAAACTAGCCAATGCATATACAGTAGGAATGCCCAGAATCCACAATTTTTTGGCCATAAATAAATTAGAATTTGGTTCAGCCGAATCCTGCTGAAAAAGGCCGATCCCGAACTGAATCCTGGATTCGGTGCATCCCTAAAATACAGTTGCTTGGGAATTCTGCTCTCAGCATTTGTTCTATTTTCATGCAGGAGTCAGAATTTGATTTAACACCTATCTTTTATACATTGGTGTGTATGCTAGCGCTACGTTTTTCAAAATAAGCAACTCCAATGCTAAATCCAGCTGCAAGTATATTTTGAAAATGTTACATTATTTTTAATTAGTTTTATTTAGAAACATTCTTATTTTGATTACATGACTTTTACATTTTCATTTTGCAATAGTTCCCCATCACAATCAGTGAGCTGCTTCCAGAGCAATGTCTGCTTAACTGCACATATTCATGGATAGAGTTTTCAAGGCTGATTCCTGCTGCATGACTAATGCACACAGAGCTATGGCTAGGTATGGCACTAAGTCACAAAGGGGTTAATCGTTAAACAGTTCATTTAAAATTTGATTTCAGCCTAGAGAATATGTTATATTTTGTCTGTGCAATTGTGGTGTTTTTGCAACATAAGTGCTTACTGGCAGAGTATATTGAAAATAAAGCTTCAGAAATCTATGGAGGCATTGTAGCCAATTTATACAAATATGGAAATATTACCCTAAAAGTTCCAGTGCAATACAAATAAGCTACATATAATTTTCCTAACCAAAGTATTACTTGCCTTACATTAAATTGAATGTATTTTAAATGTTACATAAAAACTTGCTGTCAATCTTAAATATTAATAAAAATATTAGCTTATATGGTTTAATACATTTTTAACCTCTTTATCTTACCCCATGGATGGAGCTGCACAGTGAAATATTTAGCGGTTTAAGAGAGGTAAACATATAAATGACTTCTTTGGCTCTATAGAATTCTAATATTTAAGATGTGTTTAGACAAAGAAAAATATAAATACATACAATACATATGTAAATTATAACAGCAGTGTTCCATTCTCTGGAACTTCACAGCTGTTGTAGACATGACAGTTAATTGTCAATATTTATGACAAAGTACAAAGAACCATAACTTCACTAGCCTTTCTTTATTCGGAATTGTCTCTTTGCTTTCAATTTTAAACAAAGCAGCACTTGATTCCCACCCCATTCTTGTGAATGATGTGGCTTCTAGACAAGCAAAAATCCATTATGCATATATCTGGTCTGTGCACTGGTAATCTGATTGTCTACACCAGTGCTGGCCCACTTCTGTGGTGCCAAGGGCCTACATGGTGGAGGGCCGATAATGGAAGCCAGTGTTAGTCACTCAATGTTTTTAAACCACACCCATGTTACAACAAGACCATATCCAGATTAATTGCAGTAGCACACCAAAAAAAACAAATGGTTGGTTCTCAATGCAGGAATATCGTTTATCAAGTTGTCATATTACGGTACAACCTTAGGTCCACATGCCTCCTCCTCCCCTGTGGATAACACAGCATCCCCAGCACATGATTTAAAGGGGTTGTTCACCTTTGAGTTAACTTTTAGTATAATGTAGAGAGTGATATTCTGAGACAATTTGCAATTGGTTTTAATTTTTTATTGTTTGTGGTTTTATAGTTATTTAGCTTTTTATTCAGCAGCTCTCTAGTTTGCAGTGTCAGCAATTTGGTTTCTATGGTACAAATTCCCCTAGCAATGCTGCATTAAGAGACTGGAATATGAATATTAGAGGGACTGAATAGAATGCTAAGTAATTAAAAAGTGTCAATAACAATACATTTGTAGCCTTACAGAGCATTTGTTTTTAGATGGTGTCAGTGACCCCCATTTGAAAGCTGCAAAGAAACAGAAGAAAATTGCAAATCATTAAAAAACTATGAAAAATAATGAAGACCAATTGAAAAGTTTCTTAGAATTGGCCCTTCTACAATATACTAAAAGTTAACTTGAAGGTGAACCACCCCTTTAACACCTTAGGGGCCCCTAACAACAATTTTCAAATGCTACCAAACCCTCAGCACAAACCCCTACCAGGCTTATGTTCAACAGGCAGGGTGTGTTGACACACACACAAGGAGCATAGAACAGCCAGAGTAGGGCGCAACAAAGGAGAATTGGCAGGCATAATATGGCACATATAGGTAGCACAGGGCTAGAAGAGTATGGCACACAGGGGAAGCATAGGTCAGGCGGAGTAGTGCACACACAGGGAGCACAGGACAGGCAGAGTATGGTACAGAAAAGGAACATAGGGCAGGCAGAGTATGAACACAAAGGGAGCATAGAGTAGGAAGGGTATGGCACACACAGGGAGCACAGGATAGTCAGAGCATGGCACACACAGGGGGCATAGGACAGGAAGAGTATGGCACACAAATAAAGCATACAGCAGAGTATGGCACACAAAAGGAGCATAGGGCAGGCAGAGTATGGCACATACAGGGAGCATTGGGCTGGCAGAGTATGGCACACACAGAGAGCACAAAACATGCAGAGTATGGCACACACAGGGGTCATAGGGAAGGCAGAACTAAGCAGGAAACGGGGAAATATATCAGAACAAATCTAAGATGTACTACATACAGTGACTGTGCTCGATCAACATTTTGTGTAAGGTGTGAATAGGTGAACTATGTGAGCAGTTTCAGCCTGGGCCTCAGGTGTAAACAGTACTGTGCTTTAGGGCAGTGATTTTCAACCTTGTGCCTCCAGCTGTTAAGAAACTACAAGTCCCACAATGCATTTGCCTGACTGTGGCTGTCAGACTCCTTCACTGCATTGTGGGACTTGTAGTTCCTTAAAGGAAAAGTAAATGTTTTTCTTTTTCTTTCTGTAAATTTGCTCTAAACAGCCCCCCAGATTAATGTACCTTAGTCCCTGCTGCAAGTCTGCTCTGGTTTCTGTGTTATCAGCAGCTTGTTTCACCTTCTTCCTGGTGCAGAGTGAAGCCCAGCCCCTTAGTTTACTGAGCAGTCCATTTGCTGCTGTTCCACAATAGAGAGGAAGAGGGAGCCAGTGTTTCATTAGTAAGCTAGTTTCCCCAAGCAAAAGGTGCTAAACACACTGGTCTCTGCTATGTCATAGTATGCAAATGATCTCCTGGACTAGTCCAAGATATAAGGTCAGCTCAGAAAGCTAAGGGGCTGGGCTTCACTCTGCACCAGGAAGAAGGTGAAACAAGCTGCTGATAACACAGAAACCAGAGCAGACTTGCAGCAGGGACTAAGGTACATTAATTTGAGGGGCTGTTTAGAGCAAATTTAGAGATAGAAAAAAAAACGTTTACTTGTTCTTTAACAGCTGGAGGCACAAGGTTGAAAATCACTGCTTTAGGGTGTGAACAATGCGGGGGGGGGGGGGGTTACATTGTGAAGAATGCAGGATTTTATAGTCTGTGGGCCACCAGTTGGACAGTACTGGAAACATGGAGAAGCTTACATTTCTCTGGTAGGGGTTGTTCACCTTCCAACCACTTTTCTTCTGTGGAGTTGTTTTCAGATTGTTCACAATAGAATTTTTTAAAATTGTTTTCCAAATACTATTTATCAAAATTTTCCAAAATGTAAGTTTAAAGTTTAATGTTCCTGTTTCTGCTGTTTCAGTCTAGCAGCTCAGTAATCCAGGTGCAGATTCTGAACTGCTACTAATTGCTGCATTAGTTGGTGCATTTCTCATCAACTGTGGAATAGTAGCAATTATTGTATTCAATTGTAACAGCTGCCTTAATAAAACTCTGCTCAGCAGTAGTGATGAGTGAATTTCTTCGCCAGGTATCGCCAGGAAAAATACACCCATGGTGAAAAAAATTTGTAGCATGTCAAACCAATGTTGTCGTTCATTGACTTCAATGCATTTGACGAATATCAGAAAAGCAAAAGGGGTCACATTTGCCCATCACTATTCAGCAATAAATGAAACAACTGATATCAATTTAGAACAGAGTCGATGCCCCACCCCGCACCTCAATTCTTTCAATGAGTTTGCACACACGAGACGCGTGTAAGCGCCGAACGCAGGTTCAGACACAACATGCTGCGTCTGAACCTGCGTTTGGCGCTTACACCCGTCTCGTGGGTACAACCTCATTGAAAAGAATGAGGTGTGTCTAGACCTGCGCAGGGGAGCGCAGGTCACAAACACCTGTGTATAAGGGCCCAAAGACATAAGAGAGACATAAGAAGGTGAATAATTTAACTTTACAGAGAAAAAATAATTGAAAAAAGCCTTTATTTCTGGTTATCTGAAACCAAATGAACTAAAATAGTGTTTGAAGGTGAAGAACCCTTTTAAAATAGATGACAGGGTATATTTAGCACAAGCACTATTCATAGGACTGCCCCTATAATATAGATTGCTTTCTCTGCGGCATAAATTTAACCATTGTTTGATGCATATTTTTTTGAGGGGGGAGCAAGGGGGAGGCATATTTCCAGGGACATATGGTGACAGAGAACATGGAGACTTGGGACCTATTTGCCATCCCTTGTTACTAACAAAAACATTTCCTAAAATAAACATTTCTATTTTGTATGCAGTTTTAGTATTCATTTGCATTTATAATTTATAATTTTTCCTATATTGTGGGAATATATTCATCAACTTAACTAAACACAGTTATGCAAAAAACTAGAAAGTGCAAATGTACAGGTGAGTAAAAGAAATGGAACAACAAAAAACATCCTAGAATATGGCTTAAATGTCTTCATTGTTTCCCCTTGCCTATTCCCGGAGACTTCGGTAAAGGGGAAAAAACATTTTACCTTTAGAATTCCATTAGTTAGTATATCAGCATTTGTTGTCTATTCTATTTGATGGCTGCACTGTTTTTTCACTCATGGTTAGTGCTGGCTGAAGCCATTTATTCTCAAACAACTGTGTTTACTCTTTTTAAATCATAATCACCACACAAACTACCCAAATGACCCTGATCAAAAGTTTACATACCCTGGTGCTTTGGCCTGATAACATTTACACAACTTGACACAAAAGGGTTAGAATGGCTATTAAAGGTAACCATCTTCACCTCTGATCTGTTTGCTTGTAATTAGCGGGTGTGTATAAAAGGTCAGTGACTTTCTGGACTCCTGACCCTTGCATCTTTCTTTTTTTTTTTTTGCAATCAAGTTTTTATTAAACACTTATGTAAAATCACACATGACATTTACATCATTGTTTATCCACTTAAATCATACATTTTAAACACATTCCATACTTTATCTTCTGATTTTAATATTTTTACACATTTGTTTATTGAATTGTTTTTAACTAATCTTGGTTATTTAGCTGCAAATATTTCTCTCTGTAATTGGTTCCGGACTACACTTTCTAATGTAATATTTTCATTCTTTTCTTGTTTTCAGCAGTGTTCAAACTCTAATAAGGAACTGGAAAATTAGGGGTTCTGTTGAAACCAAACCAAATGAAACAAACAGTTCAGCCACAACTGCTAGTAAAAATTGTTTGGGAGCATGCAAATATCCAAACATGTATAATGACAAACTATACCCATGAGAATTTGACTGTTATATTGTTAAAATTTAATAAAAACAAGTTTAAAAAAAAAAAATTGTTTGGGATACAAGGAAAAAAACACATCTTCAGGTGAAATATAGGACTCTGAAAAAATGTGGTGTGGCTGTTTCAAGAAGCACAATAAGAAAGATGGGCTGCATGGTCGAGTTGCCAGAAGAAAGCCATTACAACGCAAACGCCACAAAGTATCCAGTTTACAATATGCCAAACAGGACAGAGACAAGCCTCAAACCTTCTGGCACAAAGTCATTTGGAGTGATGAGACTAAAATTTAACTTTTTGGCCACAACCATAAATGCTACATTTGGAGAGAAGTCAACAAGGCCTATGATGAAAGGTATACCATTCCTGCTGAGAAACATGGTGGTGGATCGATAATGTTTTGGGTATGTGTGAGATAGAAAGGCACAGGAAATTTAGTCAGAATTTATGGCAAAATTAATGCAGCAACAAATACTGGAGGAAAATTTGGATGGGCATGGGATGTACTTGGACATTCCAACATGACAATCATCCAAAAACAAAGGCTAAGTCGACTTGTCATTAGCTACAGCAAAATAAAGTGAAGGTTCTGGAGTGGCCACCTCAATCTTCTGACCTCAATATCATTGAGCCACTCTGGGGAGATCTCAAATGTGCAGTTCATGCAAGACCAAGAAATTTAAGGGAACTGGAGGTTTTTTGCCAGGAAGAATGGGAAGCTTTACCGTCTGAGAAGATAAAGAGCCTCATCCACAACTACCACAAAAGACTTCAAGCTGTCATTGATGTTAAAGGGGGCAGTAAAAGGTATTAAGGTGAGGTATGTAAACATTTGATCAGGGTCATTTGAGTAGCTTGTGTAGTGATTATTATTTAAAAAAAAGTAAACACAGCTTCAGCCAACCACTAACCATGAGTGAAATAAAAGTGTTTGTGCAATCATTCATATTCTCTAAAGCCGTGATCCCCAACCAGTAGCTTATGAGAAACATGTTGCTCTCCAATCCCTTGGATGTTGCTCCCAGTGGCCTCAAAGCAGGAACTTATTTTTGAATTCCAGGCTTGGAGGCAAGTTTTGGTTGCATAAAAACCAGGTGCACTGCCAAACAGAGCCTCAATGTAGGTGGCCAATCACAGCACTTATTTAGCAACCCAAGAACGTTATTCATGCTAGTGTTGCTCCCCAACTCCTTCTACTTCTGAATGTTGCTCCCGGTTCAAAAGGTTGGGGATCCCTGCTCTAGATATATATATATATATCTGCATCTGGGATATCGGCACTCATGAAAAAAATATAAATATAATAAATACAAATATATATATTTATTTAAATGCACTGGGGATAATTTTACGTGAATTTATTCAATCCTCACATCTTCCCAATGCGTTTCAGTTTTCTGAACCGTCGTCAGGATATTCTATTATGATTTATGGGAGAAGCAACAAGGATTTGCTTCGAACCCGGGAGTGCCGATTTTGGAAGTTACTTTCTATCTCTCTTATCTTGTGGAGTACATATGCAATAAAACAGCCAACTGCCAACTACAATAGTAAACATGTGCTGACACTGTATGCTTTTACCAATATGCCTATGAAATAGTTGCTCTCACATTACTTGATGTCTTCCAAAAGCACTAGCAACCTGAGAGCACACCAGATTCCCAACTATGAGAGTAAAGCCATTGTATGCAGTCTGAAACAGTGATGGGACCTATTCAAAGAAAGCGAGCTTGCAAAAATTGATAGAAAGGCTTTCATGTTTGTTCCAGCTTATCAGATTCTAGATCTGGTATGAAAGGGACAAACTTTCCATAGTTTACCAATATGTGTACCTGTAGATTTTCACAAACAAACAATGAACATATATACAAATAATGAAAATATAAACATAAATATTAAAATGTATGTTGTACATCTTCAATCCTGAAAGGGAAACTGCAAAAAGGATATGAATAGTACATTGTATTAGCATATATATATATATATATATATATATATATATAGTAAATTAATATTTCTAACCACGAGGATAACCTTATCAAACGCTGTTGAAAAATAAATTAGAAATAAAAAAATACACATTTTTCATTCACGTTATTATTGTACTAATAAAGGACAGGAAAATGCCTACAGAAAAAAACAACAGTATATAAGATGCAACAAGGAACAATAGCAAAATATTTTAACAATTACAGAAAATGCATTCCTGAACCGTGAAAGCAACTGAACAAGGTACGTTTTTGAAAAAACAAAGAGAATAAAAATGTAGAAATAAATACATTTGCTCATAATCCAAAATTGAAAAGGAGGCATTCCATTCACGGGAACATTGATTTATGTTGGGAGACCCCTTGCTATGAGTTATGTTTCTGTAAACGAAGATCATTCAATACAAGATTAGGAGATGTGGTTCTAGTTAATTCATCCATATCCACTCTGTTGTTCTCACGAAGGTGCAATTTGCACAAACACATTATTGAATATAGTTATATTAAAAAAATATTTTCTACTATTTTTAGATGTCCTTAATTTAAGTTATTTGTCTTTGTTTCATCACCCTATATTTCGGCAGTCTCTCCTGCGCTGTCTGTGAAATTCTACTTATGAAAATCCCTTCAGTAATCATTTTGCATGAAAATTAAAGGGCATTAATTATAATATTTTATAATTGTATATTTCTTTGTGTATGATTTAATAATAAAACAAATGGTGAAAAGTGATCATCTCCTCAGTACAGGTATGGGATCCATTATCTGGAAACCCATCATCCAGAAAGCTCTGAATTATGGAAAGGTTCCTTCCCATAGACTCCATTTTGTCTAAATAATCCAATTTTTAAAAAAAAAAAAATGATTACCTTTGTCTCTGTAATAATAAAACAGTACTTTCTACTAGATCCAAACAGATATAATTAATCCTTTTTAGGTTTATTCAATGTTTATATGATTTTCTAGTTGACTTCAGGTATGAAGTTAAAAAATTATGGCAAGATCAGTTATCTGGAAAGCTCCAGGTCCAGAGCATTCTGGATAACAGGTCCTTTACCTATATTCGATTTGTAAAATATTAGAAGCAATGTATCACAGTCATTAACATATTAACAATGTTTAAAATAGGAACACCAACTTTTCCTTAGCAGGATTTTTATATCTCTGTGCTTATAAATACAGTTATGTTTCTCTAGAAATATTATGCCTGCTTCCTCTAAACATACATAGCAACAAATACATTATTTTTTTTTCATGCAGTGTTAAAAATGTACATGCAAAAAAACTAAGTAAAAACTTCTCTACAACCACTTATGTCAATTTGATTTCTGCTATATTGCAATTGAATTTATTCTGGAAACATGTATAAATCCACTATAATGGAGGGATTTGCCTGCACAGAACCTAACAAAATGCACAAAAGGACCAAAAACATCAGGTAGTTGCTTGGGCAACTCACAATTAAAATCAAAGTCAATACTTTGGAAAAGAGAGAGCCAAATCAATTTGTCAGGCCCTAGAATTGGCCAGATGTACACATTTATAGTTGGCACTCTGAACAACTACATTTGGTTTGTGTTCTAATTAAAAAAAAGTCACAAGTCCGGAAAGCAAACACTTAAGCATTGAGAAGGGCACTTGGCCACAACTGAAGGGCCAGTCTGTCTTGGACACAGAATTGCTAAAAGTCACACATATAATGCATTTGTGCATAAAATCAACCAGTTTGCATTACTTACTGTATGGCACACATTCATATTGAACCTCCAGGTACTTGTAGGTCCCAGGACATGGGTCAGGGAAAACATCTGACCCTGTAACAACAACACATTGCGTCCTATTGTTGCATCTGCAAATTAAAAAAAAAGATCTTGGTTTAAAATGTTGACAAATTACATCAGAAAGAGTTTACATAATGAAAATGCACAATGTACAAATCTGCTGAAATAATACACTATATATTGATAACACATCTGCCATAAATAACACGTGATCTCAATAATATGCACTTAGACAACTTTAGCAGACTAACTCAGCATGCAGATGCAAAGATGTTGCATTTGTCGGGGGACAAAACATGTTGGTTTGCATCCATAATGTACTGCATCCATAAATGACCTTTTAGAAGGGCTAAACATATCTCCCTGAAACTATTACATGTGTATTGATAATTAAAGCGCAGTTAAAAGAAATCACAACCACACGCCAAGGTACAATTTAAGTTTGCATTAGACAATGAGTGACAGAGCGGTGCATTTTAATCTCACACTTCTTCCTGTTAGAACCATTTTAATCGATCAGTACATCAGAAAGCAGGCAAAGGGAATCTGATGCCAGTACAGCAGACCCACACACCCACTTTACTTCAAGAAGTACTAATGTCACAAAAACAAATCCAGTAGATATTGCAATTTTGAAAGCTGTGAAATATCTATTTCACAGCAATATTTTCTTTCCTCATCATTTCTTGCCTCCTGCATAATTTCACCTGTGCTTTGAAACTGGGGGTTGCTAGATAAGGGTTTTTCTGTAGTTCATATCACCATACCTTAATTCTTCTTCATCATTTAAACCCAACAGTATAGTTTTGCCACCACCATGGGTTTCCACATAATGATGCCATACCTGTATAACTTTAAAGAACAAGTAAACGTTTTTTTTTTCTATCTGTAAATTTGCTCTAAACAGCCCCCCAGATTAATGTACCTTAGGCTAAGGCCAGACGGGGAGATTCGATTTTTCGCTCCGTGTGAATAAGCGCAGGCGTTTTTAAGCCTCGCCAGTGCGCAGCGGTGCCTAGCTATTCGAGGAGATTCGGGGGCGATCCGTCGCTGCGAGAAGTCGCCAGGCGACGGATCGCCCCCGAATCTCCCCGTCTCGCCTTAGCCTAACTCCCTGCTTCACTCTGCACCAGGAAGAAGGGGAAACAAGCTGCTGATAACACAGAAACCAGAGCAGATTTGCAGCAGGGACTAAGGTACATTAATCTGGGGGGCTGTTTAGAGCAAATTTACAGATAGTAAAAGAAAAACATTTACTTTTCCTTTAACCTTTGCTGAACAGAGAGAGCTCCTTCTGACTTTATAAGTAAAGGTATGGGACCTGTTATAAAAAATGCTCGGGAGTTGGTGTTTTCCGGATAATGGGTCTTTCCAAAATTTTGGATCTTCATACCTTAACTCTACTAGAAAACCTGTAAACATTAAATAATCTCAATAGGCTGGTTTTGTTTCCAATAAGGATTAATTATATCTCAGTTTGGATCATGTACAATGTACTTTTTACAGAGAAAAAGGAAATCATTTTTAAGAATTTGGATTATTTCATTATAATGGAGTCTATGGGAAATGGCCATTCCGTCATTCGGAGTTTTCTCAATATCGGTTTCCTGTAGAACGGATCCAATACCTGTGCCTGGTTCTTGTCTGATACTTCTCCTCAGCTACTAATGAACAGTTCAAGGCACAACAATGGGGTTTTAATCTTGCCAAATATCTTCTCCACATGGGACTCGAGCAGCTGCAACTTAAGTACTAGGTAAATATATGTAGAAGTTGTAAATGCTGTAGGCTTTTTTGTATTAAAGGAAAACTATACCCCAAAAATGAATTTTTGAGCAACAGATAGTTTATATCAAATCAAGTGACATAGTAAAGAATCTTACCTACCTGGTATATATGTTTAAGTAAATATTGCCCTTTTACATCTCTTGCCTTGAACCACCATTTCATGATGGTCAGTGTGCTGCCTCAGAGATCACCTGACCAGAAATATTTAAACTCTAACTGTAACAGGAAGAAGTGTGGAAGCAAAAGACACAACTCTGTCTGTTAATTGGCTCATGTGACCTAACTTTATAGTTTGTTTGGTATGTTTGTGTGCACCGTTGGATCCTAGGATCCCAGGAGGCTGTCATTTTTTAAAATGGCTATTTTCTATTTATGATTACCCAATGGCACATGCTACTAAAAAAGTATATTATTTTGAAAATGGTTTATTTACATGAAGCAGGGTTTTACATATAAGATGTTTTATGCAATATCTGTTTATAGAGACCTACATTGTTCGGGGGGTATAGTTTTCCTTTAAATGAACTCTAGTGCCTGACCAAGTATCAGAGTACACGTTTAAATATAAGTAACTCTTTAGATAGTAGATATATAAATATACTGTAATATGTAACAGAAAGGAAGATGAATACACAAAAAAGACAGGTAAGCACTCCTTGTGGCTAATTACCATAAAATACCTGCATCAGAAATAATAATCTTGTACAACAATTATACTGGAAAAGAAGAAAATTTCTTTTGTACAGTTTTCTTTCAGGCAAGAACAAATATGCACCGTTGATAGCCTAGACAGGGCCGGGCCAGGCCGAGCGGGTGCCGTGGGCGCCCCAGCCAGCCAAGGCGCCCCCTCAATCACACGCACAGGAGACGCGCACATATGCGCACTTACCGGCTGCTTCATGGATGCTCTCCCCCTCCCTTCACGTATGCACACCCATGAGCATGCGCTCAAACAGGTACAGGACTGCCGACGAGCTGCTCTCCCCCCCCCTTCACGTATGCGCACCCATGTGCACGCGCTCAAACAGGCGCAGGGTTGCCAATGAGCTAAGCCGGACTAAGGGGTAGGCAGCAGTGAAAGGTACGTGCCTGGCGCCCCCAAAGCTTTGCGCCCTAGGCACATGCCTACTCTGCCTACCCCTAGTTCCAGCCCTGAGCCTAGATCAGGGGACCCCAACATTATTAACCCATGTGCCACATTCAAATTTAAAGAGTCAGGGAGCAACACAGGCGTGAAAAATAAGGGCTGTGGTTAGTTATCTAGTATCCTCTATGTGGACTGACTGCATACCAGAGGCTTTCTTTGACAGCACATTGGGATTTTATGCAACCAAAGTTTGCTTCCAAACCAAGAATTAAAAAAAACAACATGTTGCTTATAAGCCACTGGTTGGGGAACCACTGGATTAGAGCACCTCAGCACCTACTAAATGTGCCAATATGGCTGTGTCGGCTCATCGGAAAAGCCATTCAATAGTTATCAGTCAAAGGAGACATAGGATAAAGGAAAAAACCCTAATTTTCTAGGCAATTATGAGTAATATATGGTGTTGCTTTTACATGGTCCTAAAACTCGATATTATCTTATAGCTTCTTTATTAGTTTATTAGAGCTCCCTATAGATGTTCACTGGTCCCTGTCCGTGTTTCAATGAGAGTGGGCGTGTCGTAACAGTTCCTGCCAGAAACATAGTAGGAGAAGGACAGCCAATCACAGCCCTGTAGTCACAGAAGAACAGACAATCTTCCGTTACCTATTAGGTCCAGCTAACTGCTGATTGGTTTCTGTTCTAAAGTGCAATGAGCTGGGTGCTTGCCTGCACAGCCTAGGAATTCAAGGAGCAGGAAGTGGTAGAGAAGGGAGGAATTATTAGTGGTTTTTGCAGAAATATTCTGTAATTCAGCCTCACAAAAATACTTTTTTTAAGCACAATTCTTTCATATCTAAAAGAGTTTAATGCAATGGTATGTTCTTATTTTTACACAAAATGTCTCCTTTAAAACAGCGAAAACAATAACGAAATACACTTTATATTTTTCTGTGTTATTTTTTAATATACTACAAAGGAACTGTATTTCTAACTTATATTGGTATCTGCCCACTAAACAAGGTATACTCCAAAGTGTATCCTTCCAGTTGTTACCTGAATTACAATTTCCATCATCATAAACAGTCAAAGAAATACAAGTGCCTAAGGCTATATACAACATAATCACAGTGAACCTGAAAAGAAGCAGATTGTAATAGTTATTTCTGCAAAGGCAGAAGAATGCAGAATTCAGTGTATATATTTCTCGTCTGCTTATACTTTTATATCATCGATCAAATGGCTTTTTGCTCAAGTAACCCACATTATTGTTACATGTTTCCAAATATAGAACGATGCAGCAGAGATTGTGTATGTAATCTATTGTGCAAAGTGTTTTAATCAATATTTCTGTTCTACTGATTAAGTGAAGGCTTCTGTTTTGGCAAGATAACATTCGTTTCTTTTGTCATGCTCTAAAAACTATTGGGAATCTTCAGTTGATCATTAGATATGCAACAATAAAGGGATGGCGCCTTCTCTTTCTTGCTCAGAATTACTCCTTCCCGGTTCTATCACTCCACATTATCACTGCTATTGCCTTATTATTACAGCTCCCCTGAAACTTCCACTACAGTTATGTCTCTAGGCCACTGGATGCCATTTTCAATCGAGGTTTCAGCACGAAAAATATAAATTAAGAAAATTTCATTATCTCCTGCCAGGGGCCATTATTCAGCATCATTCTAAGAAAGATTAACATGCGGCATGGAAATGAAAAACTCTGTATATCATGACAGCAAAACATAAAACAAAGATAGGACAAAAAGTATATCTTTTCTAACATAGCAAATTATTCCATGTTATACCAGTGCATTTTCATCATGATGAATTAGTAAAATCTATTTCTACATAGTAAGAAAAGGGACTTCTCGTGATGGTTGTATTTATTATTATTTGGCTATTATAGGACCTATTATCCAGAATGCTCGGCACCTGGGGATTTCTGGACAAGGGTTCTTTCTGGAATTTGAATCATCCTAGTTTAAGGCTGTTAAAAATAAATATACCCAATAGGATTGTTTTGCTTCTAATATGGATGAATGCAGCAACAGTATCATCCAGTACAAGGTACTGTTTTACTAGAGAAAAAGAAAATTGTTTTTTAATAAATTAGAATTACTTGTTTAAAAATGGACCAAGATGACTGTGCTGTACCTATAAAACATCCTGTCCCATTGCATAGCACATAATTCCTGCTTGTGTAAATATTGGCATTTATAATTACATTTGGAAATTACTTACACAAATATAAATTTATTGCAGTCTGCATGTACAAATACATTCACATTTAATACAAGCAAATTAGAACTCACAATATGATGTCTTATTTAGCTGAAATTAGCAAGAAACCACATACAAGACCATACAAAAGATAAACTATAATAAAATATGACCTTGCAAAACCTTGGAAGCAATCTCTGACTTTTCCCCAAAAACCCTTGCTAATTATCTGCAAAGTTAGAGGCCTTTTGTGGCAGGTAATTTCTCTCAGAATAGCAGATTTTTGGCTTTTCAATATTTAATTAGACTTGTTATGAAATGAAACTCTTACACATACATGCTGTTCATTTTCAGTTTCTCCTAATTATGCTCAGATTCAGACTGGTCAACTTAAAACTCTCTCTCTCTCTTACAATTATTTACTCCTTAAAGATCACTCAAAGGAGAAAATATTTTTCACCTTTATGGCTCAAACGTTCCACAAACTGCTTTTCTGGTCTGTTAATTACCCACTTAGAGGATTAGAGCCTGCAGTAATGCTAAGGAACCTGCATTTAGGACACATTTTAAAGGATGACAAAATATATAAAAATGGTTTTATGTGAAGTCCTTTGGAAGAACAAGCTATTTAGCTATCTTTAGTACTTAGTTTTTCTGTATACTTGAAACATATACCCATGCACTTAGTCGCTGTAAAATATTATACATATTTTTTACACATATTTTCCACTCCACAATGGAACAAGGGGAGGGAGGGGTTGTATTACATTGTAAGTGATTTGGGGAAATGGTTTGTATAATTTTTCTTATAGAATCAGGTATGACTATGTAAAGAAGCATATATATACAGATAGGTCCATAAATATTTGGACAGTGAAAACTTTTTGCTAATTTTGGTCCTGTACATTACCACAATGAATTTCAAACAAAACAGCTACAATGCAGTTGAACTACAGACATTCAGCTTTAATTCAGTAGATTGCAGTGCTGGAACTGGGGAGGGATGCACAGGGATGCAAGTGTTTTGAATCCCAGAACTCCTCTCCACTTCTTCTTGCAAATAAAATGCAGAGATAAAATAAAATAGTTAAATATATATAAGAGAAAAGGAGAGAAAAGATTGCTTGGAGAGACATAGAAAAGATATAGAGAAGTGTTAATCAGATAAAGAAGGTAGAGGCATCAAAGAGGGTTAGAGAGAAGGAGAGAAGAAAACAGGGGAAACAAAAAGAGAAAACAACAGTAGATTAGGGAATAGTTAGAGAATGATAAAAAATCTTGGGTAATATAGATTATGATGGGGTTGTGTTATGTTATGACACACAATACTCAGGAAGCTGTGTTTGCAGAACCTGGCTTGACAGCCAAGAAAAGACATATGCACAATTTTAATTTTGGGCTCCCTACAGGTCACATGCTTAGGTAAATATATGCATACTGGGCATTAAACTGTGCATTAGAAGGAAATACCAAAATGGAAATAGCAAAATGGTTTTGCTTTAAAGTGAGTGAAACCAGAAAGTATTGGTGTGTGAGGCTTAATGTAACAATGGATGTGGCTTATGGTTGTGGCTTGTTCAGCATGCTACACTACGCTCACCACATAAGCATCCCTCCACCTTTTGCACTCCAATTCAAACACTGGTGGGTTGAACAAAAAAATTGTATAAAAATGTGAGGAACTAAAGCCTTTTTTTTTAACATAACTTCATTTCAAAAGACTGAAAATAAAATGCCATTTTCTAAAACTTGGGGCAACCCCCTTTGCTAGCAATGACAGCCTGAAGTCGAACTCATAGACATCACCAGATTTTGGGGTTCTTCCTTTTTAATGCTCTGTCAGGCCTTTACTGCAGCGGCTTTGTTTGTGGGCCTTTCTGTCCCACAAATGCATGCTCAATTGGGTTCAGATCTGGTGACTTACTTGGCCATTCAAGAATATTCCACTTCTTTGTTTTAATAAACTCCTGGGTTGCTTTGGCTGTATGTTTTGTCCATCTGTCTGAAATGCCTCCCAACCGATTTGACTGCATTTAGCTGGATTTTAGCAGAATGTATGTCTCTGAACTCAGAATTCCTTTGGTTGCTTCTGTCCTGTGCTACATCATGGATAAACACCAGAGTGCCAGTGCCACTGGCAGCCATGCACACCCAAGCCATCACATTGCACATGATGTGCTATGCTTTGGATCATTAGCTGTTCCACACCTTCTCCATACTTTTTTCTTGCCATCATTCTGGTAGAGGTTAATCTTGGTTTCATCTGTCCAAAGAATTTTTTGCCAGAACTGTGCTGGCTTTTTTAGATGTTTTATTAGCAAAGTCCAATCTAGCCTTTCAATTCTTGAGACTTATGAGTGGATTGCACCTTGCAGTGCACCCTCTGTATTTACTTTCATACAGTCTTCTCTTTATGGTAGACTTGGATATCAATACTCCTACCTCCTGGAGAGTGTTGCTCACATGTTTGGCTGGTGTCAAGGGGTTTCTCTTCACCATGGAAATGATTCTGTGATCATCCACCATTATTGTCTTCTGTCCTGGTCTTTTTGCGTTACTGAGTTACTGCGTTTCTTTCTCAGGATGTACCAGTAACTGTAGATTTTGCCCCTCCTAATATTGTAGCAATTTCCCTGGATGTTTTTTTTTCTGTTTTTGCAGCTTAAGGATGGCTTGTTTCACCTGCATGGAGAGCTTCTTTGACCGCATGTTGTCTGTTCACAGCAAAATTTCCACATACAAACACCCACCTCAAATCATCTCTAGGGCTTTTATCGGCTTCATTGATAATGACATAAAGGAACTGCCCACACCTGCCCATGAAATAGCCTTTGAGTCAATTGTCCAATTACTTTTGAGCACCTGAAATGAAGTGATTGTGTTAAAAAAAGGCTTTAGTTCCTCACATTTTCATGCCATCTTTTTGTTCAGCCTACTGAATTAAAGCTGAAAGTCTGCAGTTCAACTGCATTTGGGTTGTTTCATTTAAAATTCATTGTCATGTACAGAACCAAAATTAGAAAAAAAAAATATTTATGGACATAACTGTATGTGTTTTTTAAATTTATTTAGATTTGGATTTTTAGTGTTTATTGCTTCGGTGCAAATCGAAAATTCGTCGATATGCATTTAAGTCTATGGGCGTAAATGTTGCTTGTCACTATTATTTATGCATCTTTTCTACATAAGCCCGATTGAATATAAAAAAAACCCATATATTAATGAAATGTGTATGAAAATTTATGAGAAGGTGTGTGCTGCTTGTTAATAGACAAATTAATCCACCAAACTGCAGACATTCCATGCATTGGATCACTGGGTGAAACTGGAACATCTAAAATTTAACAGGGATACAATTAAATGCAATGGATATTGAACAAATTCAAAATTTAACTTCATGTTTTTTTAGGCCAAACTTATGAAGGGGTGAGAACATCAAAGATATACAAACAATTACAACCGCAGTAAACTAGTTCACTGTTTTATGGAAAAACTGTGGCATGGAGTATATTCTCTGAGGTTAGGCTAACCTTTCCTTCTCATAGGATAGTCTGCCCATGTATGGGGCTTTCAACGGGTCTTCCCTATAGGTATCTGGCCAAGATATTGATTGGAAATGTTTGATTTTAACCCGACGACCTGTTAGAGCCCATTGCCCTCGTCATAATCTGATTGTTTGGCCATAGGACCAAATGTTCGGATTACCCACGATATAGCCCTGCTGTTAGTGGCATATCGGGGAAAGATCCGCTCGTTTGGAAATGTCGCCAAACAAGCGGATCTTAAGGTGCCCATACACATCGCCAAATGAGAGCATCTCTCCCCAATATGCCCACCTTGAGGTGGGCAATATCTGGCTGATCCGATCGTGGGCCCTAGGGCACAACGATCAGATCATAACGGAGGCCATCGGGACCGCATCAATGAACAGATGTGGCCGCAATCCAACAGGATTTTTAGTCCCGCCCGATCGACATCTGGCTGACTTTCGGCCAGATATCGATCAGTAAAGCCCGTCGGTGGGCCGCATACATGGGCTTGGTCACAGACTGGTCTGTCGGCAGCTTTTATCGGCCCATGTATGGCCACTATTAAGCGCCCCATAGACGCAACGATCTTTCCCTGTTGAACGACCGATCTTAGGGAAGTCCGACAAATCTGTCAAATTATCATGCGGTTAGTGGGATACAAACGATCGTACATCTTACGATTTTTCGTCCGACATCGGTCTGAAGATTGTCACTTTATCGGTCCCCATGCAATCTACCTATATTTGCAGGACCAAGCAGGCTGTGATCCTTCAGCTTTCTGGCAATATCGCCTGAAATCGTCTTTTTAGTTGATGGACACATCAGGCATTTAAACGATCATTTTGAGACAATCGTGGTCTCATGATAACCATTGGATCTTCCAAAATCTTTACATCTATGGCCAGCTTTAGGGTTGGGACAGACAGGGAGATTCGGGGAGATTGTCGCCTGCTAAAAACGCCAGGCGACAGAATCTCCCCGAATCTCCCTGTCTGTCCCTACCCTTAGAGTCTATGGCCAGCTCACTGCTTTCTTAAAGGGCTGTTTGCCTTCCACCTGTACATAAAACTCTCGTCAAGAAACATCAACATTCTAATCCTTTTATCAGACTACTTAACACAACAGGAATCCTATGAGTTTACACAATTAGTACCCAATCTCAGCATTACACAATACTAAACAGTGCTGGGGTTAATCTGATTCTATTTATAATAGCAGTGGGTAGACAGCAGGGAGTGGTTGATAAGAGGACAACATGGGACTGCAAAGATGTTCAAATCTTTTACTGTTCAGCAAATATTTAATTACTCAAAATGTTGTCCCTTTAGTTATTACAAATTACTGTGTAAATATGTGCAGAATTTTTTTTAAATACAAAGGGATGGCTAAAACTGCTATAAAATATTACAACCGTAAAATATCATTATGTAAAATTGTGCCAAATGTAGAAAAAGCACACAGTATTTACTGTAAGAACTATTGATATATTCTCAAAAATGTTAGTGGCATCCCAAATGATTAGCAGTAAACTATACTATGGTAGTTAGTTTGGGGGGGGGGGTGTCCCATTGTCATAATTTTCAATAACCTATAAGGATTTATGCTGAGCTTTTAACCAACTATCCAACCAGAAACAAGGGAAAAAAAAATTTAGCATGCGCGTATTTTCTTCTATTATATGAGAAATGTAAATATTAAGGATGCATGAATAAAATTTATTTTTTTACAGGGCTTAAAGAAAGTTTGCCTTTATTGTCATCATAATTAACTAGAATATTAAATTATACCATAACAAAAATGCACTTTTGATTACATTGAGAACAAAAGAATTAAATGGAATGCACAAGCCGTTCACACTAAACTGGACCAGAAATCCTAAATGTAACTAGTGTTATAGCCTCATTTTATCATGACCTATAAAAAGCTAGACTGAAGTGCATTTAATATCAGCTAACACCATGTGCAAGCCAGAGTACAAGGTTTTGTGCTATGAAGCGGCAAAGACAGGACTCTTCTGAGAAACTAGCACGCACTCTTATGTCACTGATATAAACAGGGCAAGCCTACTAAATAAAACATAAAAGACACTATGTGTAAGTGAGAGCATTTGCTTTCAGAGGGGTCTGTTTGTATATTGCTTTTTCAGCCTATATTAAGTTAGGAAACTTGCCTCAAAAATTAAAACATAATTTTGTAAATTGAAAAATCTTAAACATCTATATTTAAAATGTAAGGGCCCTTACACACAAACGTTTTGAGCTGCACCCCTTTTGTTGCAGTTTCATGCGTTTAGCCACAGGGGAGTGCAGGAGTAAAAGCACACCATTACTGTCAAGGGAGCTGCACTCACACAGGAGCATGTAAGTGACGAACGCAGGTGGAACCCAACATGGTGTCCCAACGTGCGTTCGGCGCTTACATGCGCCTGTGTGAGTACAGCACCGTTGACAGCAACGGTGTGCGTTTACTCCTCCGTTCCCCCATGGTTGAACGCATAAAAACGGAACGCAGGGGAGCACAAATTAAAACGCCTGTGTGTGAGGGCCCTAAGTGTGATTAGGTCCTCTCTGACTAGTCCGTGCATACTTGAAGATAATTTAATGCTAACAATAACTCTTTCGAATAAAATGTTTGACTAATGAGCAACCAATACCTGAATAATGGGCAACAGAGGTTTATCTTTCGGACCACTCTCTACCAAAAACAAAGCTATCCATATGTAGTGCTGAAGCTGTAGGCTAAATGGATGGAGCCACATACTCCATAAACGTAAAGATCTTGACATAGTTCTCTTTTATAATCCTTCTATTTTGTGAAATTACTACAAATACAGCAATTCAATTCATATTTTATTCTTCCAAATTCCACCTTCAAACCTGCAAACAGGGTCAAAAATATTCCATAGGGTTCAATAAAACACTTTTTTCTGAGAATGTGTTCAAAAAGGTCACCTTGTTGCCTTTAATGCAGATGGGAGCTTGGCATTTAGCAGATGCTAAATTTCCCTTACTGAAACACATGCATGCATTTAACACAAAATCATGAACTCTCAAAAATAAAAACACACATTTGTCTTAATAATGGGTGAACAACTACACTAGGCATTTTACAAAGGTATTAAAAACAATTACAAGTTTCATGAAGTGAATGCACTGCTATATAAATATTTCTACTACGGTTTCACAAAGGGAGGAATATTTTCACTTACATTACAGTTTGGTACTCTATAGACCAGTGATCCCCAACCAGTAGCTCGTGAGCAACATGTTGCTCTCGAACCCCTTGGATGTTGCTCTCAGTGGCCTCAAAGTAGTAGCTTATTTTTTAATTCCAGGCTTGGAGGCAAGTTTTGGCTGTATAAAAACCAGGTGCACTGCCAAACAGAGCCACAATTTAGGTTGTCTATCCACATAGGAGCTACCAAATGGCCAATCACAGCCCTTATTTGGCACCCCAATAACATTTTTCATGCTAGTGTTGCTCCCTAACTCCTTTTACCGCTGAATGTTGCTCACAGGTTCAAAAGGTTGGAGATCCCTGCTATTAGGGTTGCCACCTGTCTGGTTTTGATCCGGACAGCCCGGTATTTTGAAGGGCTGCCCAGGTCAATACTTCCTGCCCGGTTTTCCAAATAAGGAAAACCGTGCGGGATTAGCTTGATTGACGCCAATCGGCGACCGCATCGTCATAGCTCCGCCCCATGACCTCACGGGCCCACCCACCGACGTCATGGGCCCGCCCACCTGTCCAGGTTCAGCCACCGCAAAAGGTGGCAACCCTACCTGCTATAGACCCTACAGTACATGTCTGCAACAATATGGATTTATAAATCAATGTAGTCTGTGGACTGAGCTGCAAAATAAATATTTGCTAAATGGTTCTGAAACACTTACATGGGATGTAAAGGCAAAAATAAAATCTCATTTTTACTTTCTTTAGTGAAAAGAAACCTATCCCCAACATACTTGAATTAAACAAAAATTAAGTGACCATTACTAACTGGAATTTGTACTAGGGCGTCTAGTATGTCAAACAAATTTGCACTTGCTTGTGGTGGACAAAGGTATGCTGGAATCCTATGTGGCAGTTTATGGTGGAGATGCCAGTTTTTGGAACTTTTTCAATGCATAAGAGATCTTTTGTTTCTTTGAAATAACCACAGATTAACCACATCTTAAAGTGATACTGACACTAAAAAATGAATTTTAACATAGGAAGGTACATTAATTGTTACCTATAGGTCATGTTGATAATATTTTGCTGAAAGGTTTGTTTTTGTATATAACTGTTAGCTGAAATCTCTAAGCCTGGCTCTCTGACACTCTGAATTTGCCAACCTAACAGTCCCATCTCAGTCTGTTAGTTACAGTTTGTAATGATAACAGATGCCTGCTGCACAAATATGGCAGCCCCCT
Organism: Xenopus borealis; assembly: GCA_024363595.1. Lineage (NCBI taxonomy): Eukaryota > Metazoa > Chordata > Amphibia > Anura > Pipidae > Xenopus > Xenopus borealis. The sequence continues at coordinate 59,539,893 of CM044438.1, forward strand.
CATACATGAACATGGGGGATCAGACAGGTAATGTAAAAGCATCATGCAAATACTTTATGGCAAAGTTAGAAGTAGCTTTCAAAGCCAATATTATAATAGATGTAAAAAAGTTTAATTTCAGGTGTCAGCATCTCTTTAAGTAATTCTGCCTGGTATTTAATGTAACATTCAAAATAAGCTTAACTTTCTAAGCAATCTAAATTTATTTGTGCAAATACACAGGTTATCCTGAGTCAACACTTACATTGGCATCAACCAAGGTTGTAAGACTATATTAATGGCATTAGCCTGCTAGCCCTTGGGTGTACTACACATTTGTACCCGGTTTTTGTTTAGAACCCTATTTGCAAGCAAATAAAGTTATGCACAATTAATTTCCATAGAGCCACGAACCTAAACAACTGTCTAAATGCCCCATACAGGAAACATATAACTATTCATTTCACAGGAACTGTATGAAATAAAGTATTGCTTCTCAATCTATAGAGCTGCTACTTAGACCTCTTAGCTATTTGGCTTGCTCTGCTATGTGATACCCAATGCAATTAATTATATTTTTTTGATGTTAATAGCCTCTGTCAGTTTCAAGCTTTACTCCTCTTTGATGAATATTTAAATTATATTTGAATAAAAATAATCTTGGTTACATTTCATATTCAGAAATGATCACAGCTTATTAAAGGTCTTCTCAGCCAACAGAGAGATAAAGAGAGATAAAGGACTGAAGCATTGTACTATAAAATGAGGAGCATATCACCTGCATATATTAGGGAAAACAGATATATTTCCCAGCAGTACAAAAAATAAATCTGGAAATGGAGCATCCTAGAAGAAAGGTGATGCTAACATCAATATTTTTCATGTAAAGTAGTCAACAGTTTATGTAAAGGAGCCACTAAAAAGTCAGATTTGTGATGTCTATATGATCATTATTGTCTAGGGCTTTGCAGTAAAGGGTTGTTGTTATTATTAATGTTGGGTTGGAATGCACTCTTTGCCCTTTTTTTTGTTCTGTTTATGTCCATCATGATGACCACCAGTGATGAGTGAAATTTTTTGCCAAGTTTCACCATGAAAATTAAGTTCATAGACTCTAACGAGTGAAAACATTTATTGTGTGTCAAAAATTTGTTGTATGTCAACAAAAAAAATTTCGCCCATAGACTACAATGCATTTTGGCGATGCAAAATGGGTCAGATTCTCCAATCACTAACAATCACAAGAAATAAAATTTTTAGGGCCCCTTCCGATGATTTTTTTTACATTGTGGCCATATATAATTGTACTCAGAATAATAGCAGTCTGCCATCACTAACCTGATAAATTCACTGTTTTTGGTAGAAACTATATTTCTACATGGCAAATAGTTTACGAGTAGGTGCAGTAGAGTAATAGAAACCAACAGATTAACACTCATGACATGCATGCTGCTGATTCTGTGTCGTTGAATCATTAATTTAGGCGTGTTCCAAATAATAGCAGTGTGGAGTTCAATTAGTGAGGTCATTCATTCTTTGAAAAAACAGGTGTCAATTACGGCCCTAATTTAAGGAAGGAAGGAAGGCAGCAGATATTGTGAATGCTGGTTATAGTGCATTTCTCTCTGTAAAATGGGTTCTTCCAGACAATCAAAAGAACAGCCTAATTTGATTCAACAGTTAATTTGAGATGGGGAAAACATATAAAGAAGTGCAGAAAGGCTGCTCAACTAAAATGACCTTACAAATGGATAGAACAATAGCCAAATTTGCAAAGGCGCAGCCAATGATTAGCTCTGGGAAGATCAAAGAAGATTCAAAGTGAGTACTGCTACAATCAGACAACGCCGACAGGTGCTGAAGAGGTTACAATTTGCCAAATAGCACAGTGACTGATGTAAAGAGACACACCATTGAAAAGAGGCAACATTTTACATTCTAATGAAAGCATACTGATGAATGATTAATACATATTGTTGGCTATCAACCCTACTTGATTAAAAAAAATTATGTATGGACTGACTGCACATTATTTTTCTCTATTTAAATGAATATAAATGCAATAGCAGTAATGCAGATTTCCCTTCAAGAATGAGTGTTTGGTAACTAGTCACCATTAGCGTGACAGCCGCATTACTGCATGCATTTATTTAAATCATTCTGGAAAGCAAATTTTGTCAGACTACTGTCTAATAAGGAAAAGCTGCCCTAGCTTGAGGAAACCACTGTGGGATTTCTAAATTCAATGTGACCTTTTTAAATAAAAGAAGGACAATATGTCACTTCACTCATAGAAACCATCATATTTATTATGCTGCTTCCTCTTCAGCTTCACTGTAAAATATGAAAACAAGATCCTTCAAGTCAAGTGCTTTCATGGCACACACATATCCATCACCCTGAAGAGCACAGTATGACAAGGAACAAGAGAGGTTATAATACAAGTAACAGGGTGGCATTATGTAATTAAAATTGTTATGGGCTATAAGGAGTTCACACATACACGGATTGTGATCACTCATTCTCCAAAGAGTTGGTATGCTCTCTCTTTAAAGGTTACAAGCTTTCTCCAACTGTCCAAAAACAAGGTTACAGCAATAAAAGTGATCAATATGTAAATGTGACAGGTCTCTTAGAGTGGGATAGGGACAAAAGCTATAATAAATAAAGGATAATAATTATAATGTTGAGGCAAATATGTGGTCATTGACAGTTAGACTGGTTAGGGAGTGACAATTACTGCATAGTATACTCCAACTTTGAAAGCTATGCAGTTTTTTAGGCTAAGGCCAGACGGGGAGATTCAGGGGAGATCTGTCGCCTGGCGACTTCTCGTCGCGAGTTCTCGCCCCTTGGCAAGGCAATTTTGAGCGATTTTAAAAATCGCGCCGCTCCGGTGCGCAGTGGTGCCTAGCTATTCGGGGAGATTCAGGGGCGAGAACTCGCCAGACGACAGATCTCCCCATCTGGCCTTAGCCTTAAAGGGTGAAACAAGAAGCAGCTACGTGCTACAATGATTGTGCCCCCATGCAGCCCTCTCACCAACAGGGTTCCACTGATGTGATACTCTGTTAAAAATGGAACTGTGCAAACCAGAAATGAACAATGTATCAAAAGCCAAACTTTAAGAACCTGTAAAGCAGGGGTCCCCAAGCTTTTTTTTTTTTAATCCATGAGCCACAGTCAAAATTAAAAACTGTTGAAGAGGCACACACAAAAGCAAAAATTCACATGTCCTGTGTGTAATGGGAGTGGAGAGCAACATGTTGCTGACAAGCCACTGGTTAAGGATCTCTGCTGTAAGTAATGGGGTTTGCCTTGGGTACCCTCATTTGGGGAAAAAGTCATAATATAGAAGCTGTGTTTATTAGTGTATTTAGACGTCATTTTAAGTGATAATGACACATTCAACTTTTCACACTGCAGTGTCACAATCACTTCACAAAAGCTTCCTGTCTCTGACATCACCTTCGTATCTGTGACATTCTGACACCTCTTCAAACATGACTGCAGAGCTAGTGACAAGGATTTTAGGGATGGTATAACAGACCAATATACATGCATCTCATAAAATTAGAGATATTTTAAACCTGTGTTTTATTTTTCAACTTAAAGCACAAAATAAATGGCAAAACCTAACTGCATGACAGTTTGCTTAAACAACTCTGAAGAATTAGCAGATCAGAAACATATAATTAAGAAGTGGTTAAACGTATTTACCTCTGTGACATTATTTTATATGCATCTGGAAGATGACAGTCTGTATTTTCCATCTGAAAGGGATCAGCATCACAGATCTTGTCATCTGTACGGCCGTAGTTGGCACTTTCTATCATAATGACATCGCTGCCTGGACATCTGAGATCAATGGGATACCCTTCACAAGCTAGTTCTCTCCGTACTAAACCAAAAGGTAAAGCTGCCCGGCTGAAAGCTGGAAAACAGAATGAAAATAAAGTATTAACATAAAAAAATAAAAGATGCAGCAAATAAAAATATCAAAACACACACAAACACATTGCTCATTGGGGTCAAAGTATTTTACAATATAAGCTTATTTTCTACTGAGGATTTTCAAATAGATGCAAAAAAAATGCAAGAAAATTAAGTATCATTAAAACTATATTTATAATTCTGATAATCAAAAATACACAAAATCAATATATCCGGTGGAGTCTTGGGAAAAAAAACAACAGATTTTTTAAAGAACATTTTTAAATTAGACATAACACGGATGACAAAATTACAATCTGTGAGATAGTCCCCTTAAAAGTGTTTTCCTTATTTAGTAATAATAAAACATTGTCTAAGAAAAAAAGCTAACCTCATCTACCAATATAAATATACAATACCCTCCAGTGCATAAACCCTGCCAACTGCAATAACAAACATCTCATTCAATGCCATACATTAATTCAAGTAATATGTGACAATCATTTCATTGAGGGTGTCCCACCCCACCCCACAAAACAGGACTAATGTGCAAATTGCAGATTAAATGATACTCAAAGCATCAGGTGAAGTGTATAAGTGTACCTTTAGAGCAAATTAAGTAAATATGTAACTTTGATAGATCAATGTATAAAATGCATGTAATGAAATGTATGAAAAGCCTTTTGTAAAAAAAAAAAAAAAAATAGGAACAACTTGATCAGCGTGTTGAAGCCTAGAACAGCCCAAACAATGTGTTTGTAATCCCTAAATCTTTTGGGATTTTATATTCAATGGAGTTGCCAGAAATATTTGTACAACCACAAGTGCATTTCCTCTCTTTTCTGGAAAGGGAGTTCAGAGTGAGAAAAAATTTTCACATTACTCACACTTAAAAAATTATTTAATCAAATTCCTGCATCAAAACAATGCACTGTAAATATATTAGTCTTAGTCACCTTGAATTTCTGAAGAGCAACAACACTGTAACCATTCTGTATTTTTGGTTTGTTCCCATCACAACTTCACCTTCCAACTCTCTGCCAGATTATTCCCTGTAGCATTCCTCTTCTGCTTTGTTTGGCTCAATGACAATGTCTCTTGTTACATTAAACCTCTGGGATTTCATCTCTGTAACCCACTACACACATGCTATCCTGAATATATACTTATCATTAACAAGAAAATACATTTAGATATGGTTTTTTTAACATCAGTGTCATTTTGTAGATTACTTTTTTTTTACTTACTTTACTTTTTAAAAAATTGAATATCTAAGAAGCATTTTGGCAAATTAAAGAATATAGATCTAGCTTGTATGTTGAACAAAACAAAATAAATTTTAGAAGAAGGCACAATTCAGCAAACTATCCTGTAACCCAGTCTGTCCTGGAACTTTCAATGTGTGAGGGGAGGGCATAAAGCAAAAAACTAGGTAAAATCAGTACAGCAGTTACATAAATGAAGACGCAGCTAAACCTTTCTGGCCCAACAGGCTGCAAAAACTATTCACAGAGCATTAACTCTTTGTGTGTTTTTTCGTTACACAGCTGATTTTCTGATTCAGAATAGATCAACCACTAGCCCCATTTGCTGGATGAATGACTGCAATAAATAACCACTATTCAAGCTGGACTGACACCAGACTTACATGTGGTTTCATTTAATGGATAAAACAGGATAACCAGATATGCAACAAAATGAGATGGATATATCTGTGATTCAATGCCTCAGCAAGCATTAGGAAAACATTTTGTCCTATTTCTATGTAATTTGAAAAACAGCAAATTCAAGATGCTGCTGGATTTTTTTTTACTTTTTTCATTCTGAGCAAATAAAAGACAATAAGCATGACATATAAAAGCATGCTGACCACACCTTAATGACCTTTCTTGTTCCCGAAGACTATGCAGGAAAATGATTGTATGGAGAAATCACACCTCATCCTGTTATTGTCCCTGAAGACAGAGTATTAGTTTAGATCTCTGTTTCCTGGTTACAAGTCCCCTTCTAGAAACACACTGGTGTTTATCAAGGTAGTGCCTCTCTTTCTGACTGACTACATGACTTACAGCTAGATGTTTGTATAGATTATACTGGGGATAGATGTTGCGTTCTCATTAATCAGTGTATTTCAAGGAGTGCAGCAAAGACATAGTACCATTTACAGTCACCCAGCAATACCTCCTCAGACAGATAGCTTCTCCTGTAGCCCAGTTTGAAAGAAACATATTGCTGCAAACCAAAATATATTGCAGAATTTTGTGATTCTTCCAAATACCACAAGATGACATATATGTTATGACATTTAGCACAAAGCAGACTTTATTTATTTATTTTTTAATCATTGGAGAACAGAACTGTAATGACAATGTTAATTGCCTCAAAATATAAACCTGGTATGTGTACCCATTTTCATGCTGTCCGAAATGTAAGTAAGGATATTTTAAGCTGATTACTTCAAATGTATTAACTTTGTGACTTACAATGTGAGCATTATATTAGGTTCAGCAACTAATCAGAGCGTGTGATGGAAAATGCAGCATTATTTATAAACAGTAATAAAAGGCTGCACTCAACAAAATTCTATATATTTTTGTGTTAGAGGTGTGGTGCATTCCTACAAAAAAAGCACACACACACCTTAAACATCCACAGAACCATTAGCCTGTTATATGCATATGGGATAGATGATAGGGGCATTGTGATGGGTAAGCAACTACACTACCATTTCATAGCTCATTTAGACACTGAATAACACAACAAATTGCACCAAAAATGGATACATTATTTGTACTTTGTCTACATTAGGGGTGTCCAACCTTTTGGCCTTCCTGGGCCACATTGGAAAAAGAAAAATTGTCTGGGGCCACACATGAAATACACAAACACTTTTGATTTGTAAAAGTAAAGGAAATGCGCAGAAAAGAACTACAATACCAATTGGAAACCCAGATGGAATGATAAAGCTGAATATAGGACACCTGCAAAGTAAATAGACTTATTAAAATATAATTACTACTAACTGGGCAATGGGCAGAGTCCCCCCTTCTACCTATTCTTATATTCTCTGCAACATGACGTTTTCTCAGGAAGCAACCGTTTCAAGCTGGGCCACATTCATATCCATCCTGGGCCACAGGTTGGACACCCCTGGTCTACAACGTATTCAGCATTCAAAACCCATTTACACATTCAAGGTACTTACTGTCTAGGGGGGGAGGGCATTCTAAGTGTACTGAACTCTCATTGAAATGTGTTTTGCCAATTAAAATGGTCTAATGGAACACATCTTAAAATCCATCTTCATCTTTCTTTTCAGCCTTCACTCTCATTTCATATAAGGCAAATACAGATTCTGTTAAAGTGACACTGACAAAATAATGACACTTTAAAATATGAATGCACATTAAATGTTATCTATAGGTCATGTTGATCATTTTCTTTCTAATAGGGCTGATTTTGTAAAGTAATTAGTACTTTTAATTACTAAACCGGACTGTCCATTCTCAACCTGTGAAATATAGCTTCTAATCATAATGAACTACTGCTGAACAAATATGGCAGCTTCCACATAAAAGAGCATGGGGGTTTTAGATAGGTTATGTAAAAGCTTCAGGCAGATACATTTATGACAACATTATAAATAGTTAGTGTTGGTAGCTCTTGAAGCTGCTTACTAGGAAGTCCTCCTAAAATAGTATTTTGTTCAAGAGCAAGAACATGCATTTTATAGGTAGCTAAACTGGCTGCCAGTTAGTGTCACAGAATAGTTCGTATGCAAAATTTATGGCCACAAAAAGGGTACAACCTCACAACAGCTGCTGTACATCCCTCAGGAAAAAGTAAAAGGGATATAAACCCAAAAAATAAATTGATGTAAATGTTTTGCTCAACAGCTCTCTCTTAAAATCAGTCAGCAACCCTAGGGTTAGCAGACAATACAGGAACCACAAAGACATTTAGGGATGCAGAATTCCAAAGAAAACTGCTGATTCTAAATCGTCATACTACCAGTGTAAAGCCCTCTAAAACTGATAATATCCCAGAAACTAAAACAGAAAAAAGTTTGCATCAATTTTAGGGTTACCTTGCACAGATCTACATATTGCATTTTGCAGCAATCTAAGAACTCCAGCACAGTTTCCCATAGCTAGGATTCACATGAATTCTAAGCAGGGGACCCCTAAATGTGTATTGGACTGTATACTTTATGACATTGCTGGCACACCAATATTACCAAAGGGCAAAAAACAAAGAGGCAAGTGATTCAGCGGTTTCTCAAACTGCATTTACACACATGCCAAGAAACAGCTACATGTGACAGCATATTCCCAAAAGGGAAATCATTAGGGGGAAATTAAAAATTAAGTTATAGAAGGTCATTAAAGCAAAACAAATTCATCATAAATACTGATAATAATTAGCAAGTACCATGAATTTGGAGGAAGAAAAAAAAAAGTCAGTGTAGTTGGAAATACGCTGCAAGTAGCCTATTATAACCATTCAAAAAACATGGTTATAATATGCAGCTAATAATCTTACAAATGCCAAAAAAGGTGGAAGGTTACAACCATTGAAACTCAAATAGTCTGGGGATTTGCTCACAAATATAAACAAGTTACTTTTGTATGTAAGCAAGTTAGTTTATAGGGGTTGCGGCAACTGGCCATTCTCAACCACAATATAAACCTGAATTGCAAGTAGTAGCAACTTTAAAACCGAATGAAGGTTAGAAGAAAATGTGATGTTTACTGCGAAGTTAATCTGCTATCCATACAATATGGTTAGGGTGTTCTTAACCAGTGACAAAAAAATATCCTACTTATATACTTAACGAAAAGCTATTTAACACAAATTTCCAATGGGAGGTGGGGGGAGAGATGTAGGAAGAAAAAGTTATGCAGGATAAAATCCACTGAATGAAGCAAACATTTCTTATTAAAAAAAAAAAAAACTACATTTAGAGATCTTTGGAGATCCATATATGTATATTTCAGTAAAAAAAGGCCTTTTAAAATTTGTATTATGCACTTCAAAAGTATTTACCTACAAAGAAACAAAATCTCACCCCAAAATGACCTTCTGGTATTTTTTTGTGTTAAAAGGCAGCAATTAATGATGAGAGAATGCCATTATTTTTATTTCTCTTGTGCTGAAATTCCCAGTGTAACATTCCAGAGAGCTAAGTGGAGATCTGGACTTGTCACTATTTTAATGCTCCTTTGGGGGATAGTTGTTGGGCAGCCATAACAATGCTATTCAAATTCGGAAGTGACAGACCTTACAGAAATCCCTTTCTCTAATTAAATCAGAGAATGAGAGTCTGAAGTGGTAAATAATAAATCACAAAGAATCCTCACAATCTTGTAGTCATGGAAACCGGTGTGCCTCTGCCATAATTACTGTGATCCCCACCTTGCCCTTTCTGACACCAAGCCTTATCCTGCATTCAGGTCATAGACTGAGAAAGTAGCTTTTCTATTCCTCTCAGGCAATCATGTAACATGCATTGAGCATGACTGAACAGGGCCATGCTACCAAACAAATGTTTCATTCAAGGCCATCCTTATTGTATCTGCAAACAATAATTAACTAGCATGCTGCAGTATATATTCACATAAAGCCCTCTACTGGAAGCAAAGCAATTTATATTTGGCACGGTGGGTTGCGGCAGAAGCGTTTACTAAAAGGTGAAAATTCCCATTGCAACTCAAATACTGCAGCAAGTTAGCAAAATAAAACGCTTTTCTATTCTTAAACTGATTTGCAAATTTCTCCCAAAACATAATTACTTATACTAATACATACTGACAAAGAGCTTTGTATTTGTATTGCAAAGAAGGAGTAAGAGAACTGCATGTACAAGTATAAAGTCTCTTCTGTGGCAAAATTTACAGGCCGACACTGTGCGGAAAGGAAAACACTTGTGAAACTTGTGTTTTTACCTACGTCTAATTTATTGATAATTTAGCTAGTATGAACCACATATTACTCCAATACAGAGTTTGATGTTTCCCAGTATACCGTAAATAACATCAGGAAACTTGAGCTTCTTTTGCACAAGATATTGGACAACCCTTTCCGCATACAGTATGATTTAACACTGCCTTGTGGTTCTTTACTCCAACTGAAAAGTAGGACATCTGTCCCTATGGAAGAAGCTCAATACACATGAATTGGTTTTAAGATATTTTGCATAATGAAAAGGAATGTATCACAGATAGTAACAGAATCATTTTTTATTGTAACTTATTACGTTTGGTATGTCATAAGTAGGCCTCCATAGGGTCCACTTGACGTCCTGGTACATTTTTGAGTAAAAGTGGTCCTTGTTTGTACCTTTAGGTCACTTTAATACCCTGTTTATATAAACTATATGGCACAGACTTCTACAGGTTTTAGTCTTTTTGATGGATCTGCAGCTTGTTTTCTAAGCCTAGCATGTGTCCCTTTAGACAACATAAAAATTATTTAAAGAGAACAAAAGCAACCAAAGCAGTTTATTGCCAATAGATCAACCACAATAGTACAAGCTATAACCCTATATTTATTTTGCTTTACCATAACAGAGTAAACAGCCCCAGAAGCTCTCTCTGTTTGTTTAGGACAGCAATCGTGGTATTAGCTTGGTGTGACATCACTTCCTGCCCAAGATTCTCTCCCTGCTCACTCAAAGCTCTGGGCTCCGATTACAGCAGGGAGGGGAGGAGAGAGGACAAAAGGAGCATGCTCAAGCCCTAGAAGTTTATGATGAAAACCGGAAGTCTGATATAGAAGCCCATATAGAAACAATAGAAGAAAATGAATGTTGTTTTCTTTTGACATAGGACATTACTTTGATGGTTTATTGGTGTATTTATATAGATATTCCTGATTAAGTTTTCTTACTTTTAGCCTTTCCTTCTCCTTTAAAAGAAAACCAACCCCATACTTTAAAAAAAAAAAAAAAAAAAATACCCCCCAGCTTAATTGCTACGCCAGGCAACTGCCCCTAACTTTTTACTCACCCCTAGGGGCAGATTCAGGCGTTGGGAGGTCGCGGCAGCCACCTTCTTCTTCGGTAATCTTCGTGTCTTCTTTTGGCGATTTCCGTGAGGTTCAGCACATTCGCAGTTATCCAGAACTGGGGATTTGCTCTAACTGCGCATGCACCAAAACGCTGTCATTATACGAAGACCACAGAAGACTAAGAAGATGGCTGTCGTGAACTCAGATGTCTGAATCTGTCGCAAGGTAAGTAAAAAGTTAGGGGCATCTGCCCAGGGTAGCAAGTAGGCTGGGGGATAGGGGGAGGGTTTTTTTTTTTTTTTTTTTTAAGAATAGGTTTAGTTCTCATTTAAAGGGTGAACCATTTTTTACATGTTCGACTAAGCAAGTATGGACTGTTTCCAGGATAGACAAAATACCATATTATGATTCCCATAGCATCTATAATATAATTATATAGAATATAGTTATCAAATTCTACACAAAGAAATAAAAGGAATACAAAATCTTCAAGCTCTTTTAGAAAGACCTACATGACGTTGTCACGTGGGTTCACTTGTCACCAATCTTTTTGCAACAACACCCATGAACCACCTATCTGTGTGTTCAGGATGAGCTTTGTTTATCAAGGAGGGTACACATTTGCTCCTGGTGCTTGTCATACTCCATTAATGCCACTCAGATATGTCTTTATTCTGACAGTAGCAAACAGCTGCTTGTAAATGAACCATGGTCCCTAAGATCGCCTCCTATTATTCTATACTATTGTTTGACAAGGTTGCTTGCTGTGGGGATTTTTTGGAGAGGGAAGAAAAAAGTTTGCCACTAGCAGTACTACTTAAACGATAAACTCAGTTTGACTGTTCTAGTTTTGCAATAACACAAATGACAGTATCTTTCTATAGAAAGCAACACAATAGGTGGCTTTCTTTTTGGATCACTTTTTTTATACAAATTTACTGAAGGCTGAATAAAGCATGGATTTAATTGCAATACAGGATTAGGAAAACAGATTATTTTACACTGCATGTCTCTACAGCTTCAATAAAATGTTCACACAGAGAATACTTTGTCATAATCTGAATTTAAGCCATGTATGTTTGGAGGGCATTTCTAAGACGTATTCTGTGATTAAAGAAAGAATATTATTAATTTTAACAGATTTAAACTATAAGGGGATATTCATTCTTTTCTGCTTGAGACAGTTATGCCTACATTGCTCAGTAACTCCCAATTAAACGAAAACCACTACCAGGATTGCAATTTTGTCAGGTATATGAGCTATAACTTAGAATGCTTGGGACTTTGGGTTTTCTGGATTTAAGGGATCTTTTAGGAATAATAAACATTTTTTTTTATAAACATTAAATAAATACAATCCGCCTTCCAACTCTTTTTGTCAGTTCAGTTGTTTTCTGACTGTTCAGCACAAGTAAAGGATTCTATATTTTTAAAATTATTTTGGATTTTCTATTTGCGATAATATTTCTAATATTTAAGTGTAAAGTTTAATTTTTCACATTTTTCTTTCTAAAGCAGCTCTGGGAGGGGGGTCACTGGCTCTGTAATCTAGTTGATACATATCTTTATTTTGCATCCTTGTCCTTACAGAGTAGAATCCCTGAGTTACATTCAAGACAAATGTCATAATCGATACATTAGTTGTATCAACTAATGATGTAAATTGTAACAGTTCAGAATCTGCTTCTGGGAAACCGAACTGCCGGACAAACACCAGAGAGACTAGAGTCCTGCACGGGTCATTTTTTTGTGACCCGTACCCACAACCTACAATCCGCAACCCAGACCCCTTACCCCCCTTGAACCCGCTAACCAACCCAGACCCGCAAGTACCTTATCCGCCACCCGGCCCCATGACCCACTGACCATCAAGAATCAGGAAGTGTGGTCATGCTGCCAATCAAGAATCAGGAAGTGCGGTCATGCTGCCAATCAAGAATCAGGAAGTGCTGTCGTTGTAACCGGAAGCAACATCATCGGCAGTAGGCGTGATCAGAAAAAAATTATTAAAAATCGCTATTGAGAAGACCCACAGCCCAACTTGCAGAACTGCTGACCCGCGTCTATACCTGTACCTGGAACTTCTGCCCACAACCTGCAGGGTACCATAGGTTTTTGCGGGTAACCCGCGGGTACCAGACCCACTGCAAGACTCTACCAGAAACAGGAAGATTAAAGCCATTGAAAAGTCTGTTTCTAGTGAACAATCTGAAAACAACTGAACTGAAAAATAAAAAGTGTTTAGAGAGTAAACCACCCTATTAAAATACTAGCATACTGACAACAGAACAACATTAAACGTATTTAAAAAAAATCTTGCTCTTTTAGTAGGTTTTTGCTATGTTATGGCATTTGTATTTACCTGTCAAGATACTTCATAACAAAGGATAGACTCTTAGGGGAAGATTGAATAAATTCACATGAATGATTCGAAATTTAATCGAATGTTCAAAAAGATTCAAATTCGAATTTCTAATATTGTTGAAGGCCACTTCGACCATCAAATTTTGAAAATTCGATTGAATCGAATGATTCAAATACAATTCTATTCGAGTATTTGTCAGTCGAATTACTTGCCCTTTAAATTTTTATTTGATTGCTCCCATTTGAAGCTCCCATAGGTTTTTTTTTACATTTTTAGATTTAATAAAAAAATTTGATTCAATGGTTAAAATCGTTCGATTTGATCAATGTAATCGTTCAATCAAATTTTTTTAATTTGATCGTTTGATCAATCGATCGAATTGTGGTAAAAACCTTCAAATTCAACCACAATTCGATTGGTCAAATTCAAGGGTAAATTAACCCTCGAATTTGACCAATAGTAAATCTGCCCCTTAGTCATAAGTAATGACAGAACAGATTTTTTGAGACTTGATATAAATAGTGATGGGCGAATCTCCCCAGTTTCGCTTCGCCGAAAAATCCATGAATTTCCAGACGCGTGACTAGTTTTTTGGCGAATTTTCGCCAGGCGAAATTTCTCTGGCGTTTCACGAATTTATTCACCAGCGGCGAATCACGGGAATTCACCGCGAATTCGCCCATCACTAGATATAAATTAACTGATGTTTTTCTTCCACAACTCCAATATACATTGCACAGAATGGTTTTATGTTTACATTTAGGCTTTTTTTAAGATAGAGACAGTTTAAAAGGAAAACATCAGACAGGTATATTTTCACAGATTATAGGCATGGGACCCATTATCCAGAAACCTGTTATCCAGAAAGCTCCAGAAAACAGTACCTTGTACTTGATCCAAACTAAGATATAATTAATCCTTATTAGAAGCAGAACTAGTTTATTGGGTTTATTTAACATTTATATGCTTTTCTAGTAGGTATAAAGACCCAAATTACATTCTGTTATCACAAAAAACCCAGGTCCAGAGCATTCTGTACAACAGGTCCCATACCTGTACTGTTCAATGGCACACAGCACACTTCACAATAATCAAAACAAAAACTGTATGAAAACGAACACTGCAGAAGCTACAAATTATGTTGGTTAGCAAGAAGAAAAAGACTGAAGAAAATAATTGCGAATACAAAGTAAAATGCAAATAATAATAGATTATGGTAAACTAATAAAAATGGTAATGAGATTGTGAGAAAGGGGGCGGTGTGGAGAGACTAAGATGCAATTTTTGTCAGAGGATAGATAATAAAATGTGTAGGTGGGATTAGGTTAGTTTGCACTACATAGTTATTGCTATGTTAGGAATTCACCTTGAAATATGCAAATAGAAAGTAACAGTTCATAAAAACAAAAATGCAAAAATCACATCAATTTGCTTTAAGAATTAAACTATCCAAAGCAATAATTAAAGAACAGAAGCATTAACTTAATATATAATTAGAAATCCATTGTGTCCAGATAATTACTCAGTAGCAGTACTATGAGCAGAAGGTACTGAATCAACATCACACCTAGAAAAACTGCACAAATAAATTAAGCTTTTTTTATTTGCAATACTCTTTCAAGCTGCAAACAACAATATTGATAGCTGCTGAAGTATATTTATGACTCTAAAATACTAACCCTGTTTGCAGGCAGAGCTCTAGATTCCTTTTTGCATGGTACAGTATAAAATAATTCAAAATACAAAAGCATTCATAACGCAAAATTTGCTTTTAGTTGAAAAAAGAACTGACAAAACTAAATTCATTTCAGAACTTGACCACAGGCAATAAGAGATTTAAAACTCTGTACAATTGCCCTGTAATATTAATAAGTCACAGAAAGTACAAGCATTCCATTTTTTGACCCACTAAACCAGTGGTCCTCAAACTTGGCCCTCCAGATATTAAGGAACTACAAGTCCCACAATGCATTTGCCTGACTGTGGCTGTCAGACTCCATCATTGCATTGTGGGACTTGTAGTTCCTTAACATCTGGAGGGCCAAGTTTGAGGACCACTGCACTAAACTATTCATTTCTGGTCAAGCATTGTATTTAGTAGATGCTTAAATTAGATGGGTGATTGAAAGACTAACATGCTCTTTCAAACTTTTATGATGGCGAATTTATTCGGCAGGCGCAAATTTGCGGCAAATTCTCGCAATTCGCGAAACGTCAGCGAAAATTCTCTGATGTAAAAAAAGACTCGTTTTGCAAATTTTTCGATGAAGCGAAATGCGATAGATTCACCCCTTAACTACTTATCTGCTATCTGCTGTGTAACTTGAGCCTTTTCTCCGTTGAAACAACTTGTTTATATAAACAATAGTAGTGTTTCTGAAGCAAACATTGCAGTTTTACCAGTGCAGGGCAACACTGCATTATATTTTTATTACTTTAAAACAATTACATTTTTTGATGTTACTGGTCCTTTAAAGGGGTTGTTCACCTTCAAACAACTAGTTTTTTTTTCAAATAGATTGCCTGAAATACTGACTTTTTTCAATTACTTTCCATTTTCTATGTGTGACCGTTTTTCTAATATTGACTTGTAAAGTGTCATTGTTCACATTCTAAAGTAGCTCTGGGAGGAAGGGTCGCTGACTTTGTAAACGGTTATAAATTCTAAAATATAAATGGATACATTTCTTGAAAAAAAAAAAAAACCTTAGGAACAATCTGAAAACAACTGAACTGAAAAAAAATATTTGGATGGTTTACAACCCCTTTAAAGAGCACCAATCATATACAATAAATACACTATGTGAAAATTCAAAAAAATCCAAATTGTAAAACAGTTAGAATTGTTTGTATAATGTAAATCATCAGCTTACTATAGCTTCTGCAAAATCTCCCCTATCTCCAACTGCAGTTCTAGTTGAGGCAGGCATCTTGGATTCACTGACTCCTCCTACCTATGTCTTCTCAGCCAACTACGGCTTTGAAATCTTGCACATGCTCAGCTGAAATTTCTTGGTTGCTTAATAAACCTTCTAAGCTATTTTCAAAACTGCCAAATTTCTGTGTTAGCTGCTGTTCAGTAGTGCTGCCGCCTTCTGGAAGTTAGTATGTGCCCTTCATTTGCATAATGACATCACCAGCAAAGGGTAAGATAGGCAAGTCTCATGATACTTCTTGTGGAAGAGTTTACTATAGCTAGGCATTCTGGGTAGAATACTCAGGGAAGTGCTAAAATATGAGCATGCTCATGAACTCATTTGCATATTATAGTCACAGTATGTACTCCCTCAGTGAAAGAACCCATTTGACAATGTATTGGATTTTTTTTAGAACTGTACATGTAGTTTGATTAAATGTGTTTAGGTTGTACTGGTCAGATTGTGAATATGTGTTTGATTTTGGCTGTGATTGGTGCCCTTTAAGCACCCAGAAAGGGAAATACAATGCAGACAAAATGAAAATAATCCTATTTCATCCTTATAAACAATTTCCAAAAAATTTCTTCAAAAATGGCATAATTATACATGTAAAACATTACAGGACTGGCAACAAACAGGGCCAGCTATTAAACTGCCATTTGAAATTATGTTTAGGATGTACCTTGGCAGATCCAAAGATAAAACTGTTACTGGAATTATAAAAACATATGCACAGTATACAAACTGAAGTTTCATATTAAAGTACCAAGCAGATGGATGGGTGCTTTATAATTTCTCTTTTAATACACATTTAAATTTGAATATACAAGTACTAAAAGCTGTTCTGGGATATGGTACAAAGAGTTTATCACCTTTAATTTTCCTTGGGTAATTACTATGGCAGGCCATTGTTTCAGCCACACCCTAGAGTGCCGCACAATATGTTGGAGCTCTAAAAATACTTAATAATAACAATAACTCTCAGCCATAGGCCACATAGTGTCTAGGTCATTATTTGAACTAGATAATTAACTATATGCCTGTAAATACCTTGTTTGCTTTAATAAATAACGTGGTTAGTTTGACCCTTATGACAGGAATAGACTCAGGCTGCCATTTATACTGGGATATTTATACACATAGATATGCAGTATAGATACAGTATATGAGAGAGAAGGAGTCAATGTGATTTTGCAGAATGCATGAGTTTCTCAGATCTGAAAAACGTTTCAAGATGTAACAGGGGAAAAAGGACTATGGCAAAACAGGTTCACCTTTACCTTCACCTTTAACAAATTATTGCCCAAGTCATTCAATAATGGCATATTCTGCATGGGTCAATGCTGACAGTTCAAGCAAACAAAAGTAGTATTTATGCTTCATCTAGTCAAAGCAAGGTGCTTATTCAATTTCTTCTGCATCAGGGCAGTGCTCCTTACCTAATATGTATACAGAAGTGTTATTCAGCATTTGTTGCATGTGACCCACACTTGGCATTTAATTCCCAGTCCACCAGAGTATTCATGCTTGATGGCTCTGATGCACACACTGAATGCTTTATTTATTTTATGGTGCAGGGAATGAAGCTGGAAACTGTATTAGACAATATCATGGTTAGGATACCTGGCAGTTGATGTCACGGCACTGCTGACCCATATCTACAGCAATGATTGTGCCAATGGAATTTAGAGGGCAGTGCCTACTGATTACCAACACAAGGCACAGTCAGAGAAAGGAATGTTCTGATTTGGTCTCAGCTTACACGTGCATTAGATGCTGAACAGTTTTCACACAGGGGAAAAAGGCTCTGCCTTACAAGTTTAAACTTGGTTGTCCTCAGCCGTAAAGACCCATCAAAATAATATTCACAGTTGTGTTTTTAATACTTATATTGATAGATTAATAATAATAATTACTGTTCATGAAAACTCTACCATTGGTAGTTTACAAATAATTGCTAGGACCTTGGAGTAGACCTTTCTCAAAACGTCTACGCAATAGCCAATGCTACTCTTTGTATGATCCCTGTATGAGACTAGATACAGACAGACAGATATAGAGAATACCTTCAACACACTTTTTCCCCTATAGGTTCGCCTTATTTAAACAATAAGGGTATACTAACTGGAATTTAGTTTTCTGAAGAGAGCACTTTTATGAAATAATATTTTTGGGATATAGCTTGGGGGCTGCTGTTGAAAACAGCAAGTAGCTGCAAGATTTCTAATGCTCTGTTTTCATAGCAGCATGAATGTGGCATGAAAGTTACAGGTCTATAGCCCCAAAATGATGCTATTATTGGGGGGAAAATGCCATTCCAAGGGATGGCAGCACAGAATTTCCAAATTATGACAGTATCCTTTTAAGGATCAAGGCATGCTACACAATAGAGCATTTTAGTTTTACATGTGTATTTTGCTGCCTGTGTTTGGATGGCAGCAAATTAAAATTAAAAAAAAAAAAAAAAAAAACCTTTTACTGTTCTTTTAATGTTAAAAGGCAACCCAAAGGTGAACAGCACATTTAAGTTGCCTTTTAGCATTAAAAGAACAGTAAGTTTTTTTTTTTATTATTTGTTTCTTTATAAAGAAAAAAACGAAAACAAAGTTTAAACTTTAAATTTGCTAAGTTTATATTAAGGAATTACTTACTGATTCTCTGCATGTGATCCTCTTCTGAAATGGCAATACGGAGATGATCTATCATTCGGTGCTCGATTTCTCCTCCCCTCATATCAGAGGAGGGCAGGGAGGAGAAATCAAGCACTGCACGATGAATTGGTTTTCATTTTTTATTATTTGGGGTTTTGAAGTTATTTAGCTTTTTATTCCGCAGATCTCCATTTTTCAATTTCAGCATGGTTGCTAGGGTTCAAAATACCCTAGCAACCATGCATTGATTGGAATAAGAGACTAGAATATGAATAGGAGAGGCCCGAAGAGAAATATGAGTAATAAAAAGTAGCAATAACGATAACATTTGTAGCCTTACAGAGCATTTGTTTTTCGATGGTGTCAGTGAAAGCTGGCAAGAGTCAAAACAAGAAGGCAAACAATGCAAAAACTATAGAAAATAAATAGTGACAACCAATTGAAAGGTTGCTTAGAATTTGCCATTCTAAAACATACTAAAAGGGGGTTAGGTTTGAAATATGGGAAACCATTGCTGGCATGTGGCGGACTGGGGAAGTACACTTCTCCTTGGGTTTCGAGTCAGGGAATCTTTGAAAGCAGAGGCTCCTGCATAATTAGTGTATAGAGCAGGAAGATGATGGTCCAACATAGCCAAATAGCAAAGTCTGGTGTGCTATCAGCAAGTTTGTCACAACCTGCTTTACTTTGCAGTTAGTTTTCCCTCAGTTTGAAGGGGTGTGGCTTGATTAGTTGCACCTGAACAGACTGTATACATAAAACCCCTGGGACTCCAGTGAGTCTGCTTCAAACAGGCTGCTGACTGGAAAAAGCAACTAAAAACAAACAAATCAACTGAAAAGGATCAGTATTTATTTATAAGTTGCAGATTTACAAGTGGAGTTGCAAACACCGGAGTTAAGTGGGAGATCCATAAGTGTAGTTGAAAACACTGGAGTTACAAACTAAAGGAGGTTCAAACTAGGTCACAGGTTTGTTCTAAACCCTAATTTTTTAAAATTCCTGTTTTGATCTGTAACCGGTATAATGAGTGCTAGCAAAATTGAAGGTCTGACCCAGTGCACAGTCTGCCATATGTATGCAGATTTGGAACAGGAGATCCAAAATACTTACCTCTGTGGTGGATCTGAGCAAATTGCCACTTTGGAGGCTCGAGTTAGAGCACTAGAGGAACAAATTGCAACACTGCAGTCGATTGACAATCTTAAAAGGAGTCTCTTGCTCACTGAGCAGGACCTAGTGGGGTCAGATAGTTTGAGGAGAACAGAACAGCAGCAGGATGTTGAGGCAGCTAGCTGGGTGACAGTTAGAAAATTTAAGGTGGGCAAAAGGAAAAGGGAGACTGATCCTGGGTTTATACATCCCAACAGCTTTGCCAGATTGTGTGAAGATGATGGGAGGGGATTCAATTATTAGGAAAGTGGATAGGGTTATCTGTCGTCCGGATCGCTACAAGTGAACAGTTTGCGGACTACCTGGTGCCAAGAATCGGCATGTGATTGATCGGGTAGGCAAATGATTGGGTGGGACTGAGCATGACCCAATGGTCTTAGTACATAACAGTACTAATGACAAGATAAATGGTAGAGTGAGTTCAGGGATCTAGGCTCTAAGATTAAGGGAAGGTCTTCCAATGTAATTTTTTTGGAAACTTTGCCTGTGTCACATGCAGTTTTAGACAGCGGGAACTTAGGGAGCTAAATGCGTGGCTCATGTCTTGGTGTAGGAAGGAAGGGTTTGGGTTCCTAGAGCACTGGGCTGATTTTATCTTGGGGTACAACCTATACAGTTGTGACGGATTGCACCTCAATAGAAGGGGGTCCACTGTGCTAGGGGAAAGAATGGCCAAAATGTTGAAGGAGTGTTTAAAACTAGGCAAGTGGGGGGTGGGTGATATAAAGAATTATGGGGAAGCTAGGGTAGATGGGGAATTAGGATTAGTAAGGGGTGGAGTGAGGGGGCATACAGTTTACCAGCTAAGGAGGTCCCTCTGTTACAAGGAAAACAGATTAATACTAAGTTATTACATATTCTCCTCAAAGTAATGTACATTTAAAAAGTAAAAATAGAAACCTCCGCTGTATGCTAGCAAATGCACTAACTTTGTCAGGTAAAATGGGAGACCTAGAATTAATTGCATGCTCTAAAAATTATGATACCATTTGTACGATCGGATCATTCGTAAGTACATACGATCGTTTGAATCGTACAAATTTTTCAGACGCTCAAAGGAAATTTCACGTTTTTTTTCGTGAAATCGAACGATCGGTATCCGATCGCACAAATTCGTCGAGAAATCGTATTGCGAGCAAAATGATAGCCTAAAACAATTCGATAAGCATTCAATGGTCAAATGCTTATCGAATTGCGAATTTTGTTGAGCTAATTATGGGGAATAATAGTAAATTATGATTATAATGACAAAAAGGGCTGATAATCAGCCTCTATACTGGCATCAGCCTAAGGGAACCTCACGTGTTTTTTTGGTCAGATCAACAACACCCGGTAACAAAACGCATTCAAAAAATCTGATGGAGACGCAGGTATCAAGACTGAATTGGACTGAATGAAAAATACACACCTGAAATCACGTGACACACTCTTTATGCCCACCACATTTTTTCAATGCCCAACAGATTTTTTAATTATGCTACTAAGCAAACAAGAAAAGTTCTCATAACTAGGATGCCAATGCCCATAAACTACTATTTTGGAACTTGAATATATTTAAGGGGTTGTTTATCTTTGGGTTAACTTTTAGTATTCTGAGACAATTTGCAATTGGTTTTCATTTTTTATTGTTTGTGGTTTTATAGTGATTTAGATTTTTATTCAGCAGCTCTCTAGTTTGCAGTGTCAGCAATTTGGTTTCTAGGGTACAAATTACCCTAGCAACCCTGCATTGATTTGAATAAGAGAGTGGAATATGAATAGGAGAGGGACTGAATAGAATGATAAGTAATAAAGAGTAGCAATAACAATACATGTGTAGTCTTACAGAGCATTTGCTTTCAGATGGTGTCAGTGACCCCCATTTGAAAGCTGCAAAGAATCAGAATAAAATTGTGAATTATTAAAAAACTATGAAAAATAAATAATGAAGAACAATTGAAAAGTTTCTTAGAATT
>CM044438.1:59562202-59584429 GCA_024363595.1 Xenopus borealis
TGTGAATAGGCGTAGGCGTTTTCAAGTAACGCCGGTGCGCCCCAGGACCTGGCTATTCGGTGAGGTTTGGGGGCTACAAGTCGCCAGGCGACAAAATGCCCCCGAATCTCCCCATCTGCACTAGCCCTAAAATCATTCCCAGCTGCCTCAAACTAATCTGAATGGGAACAATGGAAAATTTAAAAGGGAAATCCACATAAACAAATGTCACATAGGTTAAAAGTTTGGAATGCTCTAACTCAAATCACCATCCTCTAAGCTCTAAATTTGGGCCACTTTGCCAATACAGAATCTCAAATCGGATTTGTGATTAGCCAACATCGATTTGCCAGGATGCTGATGTGCTGCATCATAAACATGGTCCTGAAGCCTTCTGCTTACAAATGCTGCCATCTGCATACAATTTGATTGCCAGCCAGAGCAATCAGATGGTGGGGAGGGCAGGGCAGGTTTGAGCAGGGAGATAAGCCTAGGCTTGCAACCTGCTCACTTATTTTCATGGATTAAACCATAAGCTGCACTGTTCCTCTGTATTATTATTAGTTGGCCTACAGGGTTTACTTCTCATTTAAGACTTACCAAACCCATGATAATACATGCTCGGAATGCAAAAATTTTAAAATTCAAATCGACATGTTACTTTACATATACACATTTACACAAATATAAAAGTATAGCACATTGTTTAAATAAAGCAAAATATTTTCTGCTAAAAAGGTAATGAGATTGAGATATATTAATGGTTTTATGTGTAATGTAAATAAACTGTAAAATGAAAAATATAATGGATATAGGAGTCTCTGTTCAGCAGAAAGGGCCCAAGAGACTTTTAAATCATCATGTAAGCCTGGGAGTTAAGCTCCATAACAGCCTTTTGCATCTTCCGTTGATTTTAATTATGTCTTTTTTAAAAGCCCCCTGCTGTGTTTTTGAAATACTAAATGGTCTCCACTGTTATGTGACTTAACTCATTATTCCAATTCATGATCATAAAAGGCCATTTTATAATCATATGCAGTTTCCCCAGTAGCTGTTACTACACAATACTCATATACATTGTGTTTGATCAAAATCATTGTGACTAAACCATGGCACAGCTTAACAATGGTACATCATTTTTACAGGGTGCATTTAAATAAAAATGAAAGAAAAGAATGGAAATATGGATGCGAGTTTCATAAAATCAAGCCTTTCAAAATCATCAACCAAGGTCTAGTTTGAGCAATGCAACTAATAACTGTGCAATTTCTTGCACAAAATCATCTGATTATCTTCTAAAACATAACAAAAGGAACATACAGGTTTTGATTGTTGGTAGCCACAAATGTTGATGAACTGTGAAAGCTAGAGAATGATGCATCAGCAGATGAGAAAGTAAAGAATAACTGTGTATTTTGATATACTTCAGTGAAAAATTTAAATCAGTGAAAGTCAAAACAACATCAAAAAGGTGTACCTCCTTGTGGAGTTGGGTGAAAAATAGAGGATGCTGGAAATTAAGCATGCTTGCATTGAGCTGAGATATCAACACATAAGGGGTGATATATCAATGATTTAATTAGAATTTTTGCCATGATTCAAACATTTTTTAAGGACAAAAAAAACTGAGCAGAGACACATGCCCAGAGACACGTCCGGCGACTAATCTCCCCAAACTGCCTTCCCGCCAGCTAGAATGTAAATCGCAGAGGTGATGGTACTTGGATTGTTTTGTTTTTCGAAGTCACCTGACTTCAGAAAACAGAAAGTGCTGAAAGTGCAATCCAGCTGGTAATTTACGTTTTAGCCAGCAGGAAAGCCAACAGAAGAGGAGATTTGTCGCTGGGCGACTAATCTCCCCGAATGCGAGAGTGTGTCTGTGCCCTAAAAGCTTTGCGAGTTCATGAAGATGTCAATGGGTGTTGTACTAAGCAAAATTCAAGATTTTTTAGCTCGTAAACTCACAAATTTTAATTTGTTATTTATATTCCAATTATTTTTAATAAAACAGACATTTAAGTTTTTTTCAATTGTGAGTTTATTCAAAGCACTATTGTCAAGCTTAGGCACAAAACCACAATATTTAATTTATAAATAAAGCTTTTTAATCACCACAATGAACATGTAATAGCACATATACTATATGACAATCTCTTTAGTCTGTATCAAGGTTCAGCTACGGCCACCTATCTGTCCATTTGCTTTAAACATACCATTATAAAATCACTCCAATTAACATCAGGCATATACAACTTTGTTTGTGTTGTGTATTTGAGTTAATTCATAATTCAAGTTACACCCCCCCACCCCTTTTTAAAGGGTTCCAGCAGTAACACAGCTCCTCTTTTACAGTGTCCATTTGTGATGTGATGGCTTCAAGTCCAAAAATCTGTCACTTCAGAATGGAACATGGTAAAAGAAGGACTGCAACACATTCTCAGCAAAGAAAGCATTGCAATACATTCTCCGTACAAGAAATGCTGGGAAGTGTCAGTATTATGGTTTAATTTTAATAAATAAAATCAGGTATGTTTGTGTAAAACAAAATACATTTATATTTATTTTTGGATGTTCAAATTGTGTGATTGTACCTTTTCTACATAAGCACAAATGATTGAGGTGTATATTTTCCCCTTAAAGCAAAAAACATAAATGCACATGTATACGTTTCCTGTAATTGGTAAAGCAAGCTAAATTTCCAGTTTGTGTCTTTGAATGATGGACATATGCTTTGTCTTTTCAGCTAGTGCTGCACCATAAGAGAGCTCTCTGACACATTATATGGCACTTGTGTCTATTTTTATATTGTCTAAACAGAGGCAAGCCTGACAGAATCAATAGGAGTTAAGATGCTCTCGTAATTTAGGTTTAACACTAGATCATCACCTTTAATCAAAACAAGTGGGACTGCATGTGACATATCGACACATACATGCAGAAACAGCCTTTTGCTATTTACCCAATGTCAAATAATTAAGTATTCTGTAGTAGACATTTCAATAATGATTATTGCCACTGTTTATTCCCAGTAGAAGCCTGACCTGTATTTTGCTTTCTGCTGTGTACCAAATCGGCTGAACTAATACATTTTGCAGAAGACACAGAGATCCATTCATATGTCTGTTAAAAATAGTTTGCTGTGTAACAAAAAAAAAAGTATCCTGCATATATGTTATTATTTCAAACCAGTCATTTATGAAATAGCATTAAGTCCTTAATGATAAAATGGCAAAGAATAAGATCTACTAAATATACTAAGGAGCTTTATATCTGTAAAATATTGTATTTGTTAAACAGTTCTAGGTAAAAGTAAATGCCAAGAAGAAACCGTTGTATACCATTCTTATAAATTTAATAAAAGCTAAAAAAAAAAATGAATGTTCTGAGACCACCAAATGCCCATTTTCACTGGATTCTGTGTTACAGCTTCAGTTTATTTCCAGCACTGTTCTATTGAATTTAAGGTTGCTTCTGGAATCAGCTGACAAAATTGTGCTAGGCAGATATGACCTTCAGAAAATGCAGAAAAAGGGAACTGAAAGGTGATGCTTTAACAACATTTTATTTTTAAGATTTCTCTGAGTCCTTTAAAAACCATACCAACACAATAATTGTTTCTATAACACTCCAAAACAGATAACAGCTTTTTTCTTGGGTTTCCAATTAAAAACAAAAAGTAAAGTAAACATCAAATCTTTCACATGAATAATATTACTGTAGATGTTGCTCTACTTTTTACACCCATTCCATTTATCTATTGACTGGATTACTTGCCTATAAATTGACTTGTCGGGAAGATGATAATGTCAGTAGCAGTGCAATTCATTCACAAAGGACATAATTCATTAGCTCTGCTGCTCCAAACAACAAATACTGGTGCACTCATACCATTTAATGCAGTAGGCATTCTACACATGTCATATAACTTCATTGTCATGCCAGAAATACTGAAATGAAAGGGAGAATGGGTTGAGTTTAGTTTACTTTCCACATTATTCTTCTTTTAATAATTGCGAAGGCCCAAAACCGTTCTCAGTAGATTGCAACAGATTAGCATCATTAAGTGATTACACAAAGAGGGAATTGCTATATAAAAGTCTGGGCTAAATTGACACAACCAATGAAGGGGTGTCATACAGGACAACAGAGGTTCATAAAAAAGGAAGTTTTATAGAATGTTGGAAAAACTGCTGCAAATTTAAAAAAGTGATTTGCAGTAGAGGTGCCATTTTATTTAGAAGGTTTATATAGATATTGTTTTAATGCAAAATAATATTGCAAATGGTTAACTTACGCAGTCATGGATGTGCTTTGAAACTAAGAAGGGACATAAGCAAATCAATAAGGCTAAATACACTAGGGGCGTAAAGGAACAGTTCAATATAAAAATAAAAACAGGGTAAATAGATATGCTGTGCAAAATAAAAAAATGTTTCTAATATAATTAGCTAGCCAAAATGCAATCTACAATGGCAGGAGTGAGCAGATGTAACATAACAGAACAGAACCCAACTTCCTGCTTTTCAGCTCTTTAACTGTAAATTAGTCAGTGACTTTAAGGGGTGCCACATGGGACATAACTGTTCAGTGGGTTTGCAATTGATCCTTAGCATTTAGCTCCGATTCAAAAGCAAACAGTTATAACCCATGTGTCCCACCCCCTAGTCACTGATTGGTTACTGCCTGGTAACCAACCAGTGGAAAGCAAGACAGGTGGAAAGCAGGAAATTATTTTTCAAAAGTAACTCAAAGCAACTGGAGTTGCTGAGAAATTTTAATGAAGACGTTTCACTGCTCATCCGAGCAGCTTCTTCAGTTCAACTGACTGGTGTAGGGGAGTCCTCGGCATATAGACTCTTCCAACAATCCAGTCACAATGGCACATTGTAACTCTTCAGAGAGGTGACATCTGAAATTTACAGTGGTGTTGATTCTGTGTAGTTACAGTTATAGGATTACCAATGTGTCATGCAACTGCTAGAAAACAGTTGTTACTTGTGAGAGTTGCATGAATGGATGTGTGAAGAGTTCTGAAAACGCCGGGGAACAGATGTTAGAATAGCATTGTATGTAGGTGTGAAAGAGGCGATTTATGTTAAAGGAAAACTATACCCCCGGACAATGTAGGTCTCTATAAAAAGATATTGCATAAAACAACTCATATGTAAAACACTGCTTCATGTAAATAAACAATTTTCATAATAATATACTTTTTTTAGTAGTAGTTGCATTGGGTAATCATAAATAGAAAAAAGCCATTTTAGAAAATTAGGACAGCCACTCGGGATCGTATGATTCAACGGTGCACACAAATAGACCAAACAAACTATAAAGTTAGGTCACATGAGCCAATTTACAGACAGAGTTGTGTCTTTTGCTTCCACACTTCTTTCTGTTACAGTTAGAGTTGAAATATTTCTGGTCAGGTGATCTCTGAGGCAGAACACAGACCATCACGAAATGGTGGTTCAAGGCAAGAGATGTTAAGGGCAATATTTACCTAAATATATATTCCAGTTTGGTAAGATTCTTTAATATGTCACTTAATTTGATATAAACTATCTGTAGCTTTGGTATTCATTTTGGGGGTATAGTTTTCCTTTAAAGTGGAGAACATCCCTAAACAGAGGCGGGGCCTTCAACACCACCTGTCTGCTACATACAATGCTGTTCTAACATCTGTTCCCTGGTGGAACGGTGTGTAAGGGCAACTGTTGTAGTAATATATATTACTACAACTGTGTGTAAGGGCAACTGTTGTAGTAATATATATTACTACAACTGTGTGTAAGGGCAACTGTGTGTAAGGGCATATGGGCAACTGCATGTAAGATAAGTTAATAGTGCTGCTCCAGCAGAATTCTGCATTGAAATCCATTTCTCAAAAGAGCAAACTTTTTTTTTTATATTTCATTTTGAAATTTTACATGGGGCTAGACATATTGTCAATTTCCCAGCTGGAGTTATATCACCCCCTCCCTTTCCCCCCAGTAGTCTAACAACAGAACAATGGGAAGGTAACCAGTTAACAGCTCCCTAACACAAGATAGCAGCTGCCTGGAAGATCTAAGAACAGCACTCCCACATCCCACTGCGTTCCATTCAGTTACACTGAGAAGGAAAAACAACAGCCTGCCAGAAAACAGCTCCCACTTCAATTGCTGGCACAAATCACATGACCAGGGGCAGCTGGGAAATTGGCAAAATGTCTACCCCCATGTTAGATTTCAAAACTGAATATAAAAAAAAATCCGTTCTTTTGTGAAATGGATTTCAGTGCAGAAGTCTACTTGAGCAGTACTATTAAGTGATGCGTTTTGAAAAAAACATGTTTTCCCATTAAGAAAGTAGAAAAGAAAAAGTGCTGTCCTGGCAAACAAGGAGATTGTGTCACTATTAGAATGGCAATGCTATACATAAACGCTACGAAATATGTTGGTGCTAAAGAAATACATAATAATAATAATAATAAACAGTCACTACTTTATACATTTTCTTCCTGGAATCAATGTTGGGGTATTATAAATTAAAATTATTGTAAAAGGAATACTTTTACTATAACAAAACATATCAATATGGGTGCACGATCTTCCAGAGTATAGCTAGCTTTAGGGTTATGCCACACGGGGCTGGCACTCGGGCTGAAGTCAAACACAGGCCTAGAAAGGGTGCCTACCCTGGCCTGAGCCTTCTTCCATGCCTGCACCTGAAACCACTGTGTTAGCCTGGATGCAGGCACATACTGTGGATTTTGGCGCCAAAATCCAGTGTAGACTGACCATGAATTTAATGACATTATTAAATTCACAAGCAGTCTGCACAGGTGGAATGAAGTGTTTTCCAGTCAGGAAAAATGGATGTGTTTTACACTCTATATATTTTCAATTGACTGTCAGGTTGCCAACTCTTGAATCACTAAAAAAAAATGAAAACAAAATTAAAAAGTGTAAATTGCAAAGTGCTCAGAAACAAATCCTAAGTAAGATTACACTAATTTTTTCTTTGGGGGGGGTAGAGGGTATTTTTATATTTTTTTCTATAAATATGCTGCTAGTTCCCTGATTTAAAATATTAACTATTTCTAGCTTTATTTTAGATGATATGTATTAAAGTTTTTCTAGTAATGACAGCATATTGAAGTGGGCTTTTAGATATAAAATTTTACATTTTTGTATAGAAAAGTCTCTTTCCCTTGTGTCCTAAAGCGACGTGATTGCGCACCGGGAGTCACTCAATGTCTGCTTTCGCTCATTGCCTAGGGGCTTCTGAACGAAGTGCTGCAGATTGTAGAACCTAAGTTCAGTGGCACTTAGGTACTTTTATCCACAGAATGTGGCACTTAAAGGGTTAATACTTATATAATATAATAACTAAAAGCACAAAGGCAGTGGAAGCTAGAGAAATATACCAGACACTATATTCTACTTTACAAATTCAGCCAACATTTTTGCCTATCAATAGAAAACAGTTTCATATTCAGTGAAAATGGACATATCACAGTATCACAGTATGATCATGTGTAACTAAAGTTTTAAAGTAGTGAAAATATCATGTAGTGTTGCCCTGCACTGGTTAAACGGATCTGTTTGCTTCAGAAATTACTATAGTTCATAGAAAAAAGCTGCTGTGTAGCAATCGTGGAAATGGAAAAAAGACTATATGGCACAGGTTAAATAGAGGATAACAGATAACATCATTATGTCCTACAGAGCTTATCTATCTGTTGTTTAACTTGAGCCTTTTCTCTTTTGAATGGCTGTCCCCATTGCTACACAGAATCTTATTTATATAAACAATAGTCATGTTTCTGAAGCAAACACAGCACTTT
Organism: Xenopus borealis; assembly: GCA_024363595.1. Taxonomy (NCBI): domain Eukaryota; kingdom Metazoa; phylum Chordata; class Amphibia; order Anura; family Pipidae; genus Xenopus; species Xenopus borealis. Next base: position 59,570,010 of record CM044438.1, read on the forward strand.
TAGGCTGGGGACAGACAGGGAGATTCGGGAGATTCGGTCGCCTGGCGTTTAATAGCAGGCGACGATCTCCCCGAACGTCCTTCTCCCTGTCCGTCGCTAGTTGAAATGACAAAGTGCCAGCGCTGTGCACATTTCAACTAGTGACGGACAGGGAGAAGGACGTTCGGGGAGATCGTCGCCTGCTATTAAACGCCAGGCGACAGAATCTCCCCGAATCTCCCTGTCTGTCCCTAGCCTAAGGCTGGTGGCACACAGTAAGATTCGGGGGGAGAATAGTCGCCCAGTGACAAATCTTCTCTTCTTCCAGGCATCAAACTCCTCGAAATGCCAACCCTCTGGCAAGATTTTTGCATTTGAGAAGTCGCCCGAAGTTTCCTTCGGGCAACTTTGGAAAACAAAGTGCTACGTACGTCTTCCTGACAGCAATTTGAAAATTCACTAATGCGTAAAGCGTCTAACGCTAGCGTTAATTCACCAGCATGACATCATTTCACAACATCACCAATTTACTAACAGTGTCCCTGGTGAAAATTCGCTAGCGAAGTAGATGGGCTAGTGCAACTTCGCACCCTTATGCCAGGCGAAGTTGCGCACTGACAAAGGGACGTAACTACGCTAATTCACTAAGATGACCATTGCACTAGACTTAACTTAACCAGGTCAGAACAGGCGAAGTTCAATATAATAGATAGGAGTTTTAAAAAAAAAAAAGTCCCAAAAAAACACTGGCGTCTTACTTTTTTAAGGTGATAGTCTGAAAAATAGCATAATTTTAAGGAAGTTACTCTCCTTCCCCCACCCTACATTTCCTAACATATGGCAACTCAACTATACAGGGGGCACATATTTAGGGCAATAGGACAACTTTATTTTATGTATTTAAGGTTTCCTGGGCTTGTGTAGGTTAATGTATTGGCTGTAACATATACTTCTATTATACTTTCAATTTTGCGCCGTATGCAAATTAGGCATCACTAGCATAAATGTGCTTTGCCTGGCGAATTAAATGTAGCGCAACTTCGCCAACGTTCACCGCCCTGAGCGCAAATTCCCATTTTAGTGAATTTGCGTAGCACTGTCAAAACTATGCCCGACAAAGAACGCTAGAGAAGCCCTCGCTAGCGCAACTTCACAGGTTAGTGAATTTGCTCCAAGGTATGAAGATCCAAATCATGGAACGACTCATTATCAGGAAAACCCCAGGTCCCCAGCATTCCGGATAATAGGTCCCATACCTGTACTTAAAAACAGTACAGAACAGTTGCTATTCCTTTAAATAGTCAAAGAAAATAAAGTTGCTATTCCTTTAAATAGTCAAAGAAAATAAAGTAACACTGATCAAAATTACTGAAGTGCAACTTTCTAGGACTGATATAGGTGTTTTTCCACACTACAGCAATATATTAGGGATTCACCTTTAGAGTAGTGCCCTTTGCCAAAGATGACAGGTTACAGTAACTGTAAAAAAAAGAATACATACATATGCACATCTTTAATGATTGTGAAACCGATTTATGTCCACTGCTGTTTGGTACATTTCAGCATAATAAAAACTCTTCTTTATAAGGTAAACAGAAATAAGCTCTACAATAAAATACAAAATGAAAATGGACTTGTAAGTTTAATTCTTTTATTTAAAAAAAATAGTTAGATACTGGCCTGGATACCCACAAATTTTTCAATTAAATGGGAAATACTTAAGTGCAACAATTACAACTTCCTATTATTGACAAAAGTATCTACTTGCCTCTGCTTAATCTGACAAGAGGTTCACTTTTCTGCCATTCCATTTTAACCTAATCAAGAGAACAAAACTACTTTAAGTAAAATGATTCCTTCAGTTTCCTTAGTTACAAATCCATGCAGTCTTCTATAATTGAAAATCTATTCACATAAACTAGTATAAATTAGAAACCAGAACTAAACCAAACAAAAACTTATTTCAAGGAGGTAGCTGCTGTCAATATGAATAGCCGCCAAGTTTTAGGGGCAGATTTACAAAATTCACATGAAGAATTCGAAGTTCGATCGAATTTTAATTAAATTCTAATTTTAATCTTTGAATATGCAAATTAGGCAAATTACTTCCCCTTTAAATTTTTATTCGACCACCTACTTCGCCAGAACCAAACTACAGAACTGGGAATAATTATTTTAGATCGAATTTAAAAAAAAAATTGATCAATCAAATTTTTACTATTCGATCGATCGAATTTCAGTAAAATCCTTCGAATTCGATATTCGAATTTGAAGGATTTTACTTCACCCACTATTCCCATGGTCGAATTTCGAATATTTTTTCATTCGAAATTTGACCGACAGTAAATCGGCCCCTTAGTGTAACCTGAAATACATAAAAGTGTTATAACCAAAAATTGCTTGGTCTCACACCTTATTCCATTTACACAGGAAATGAAATATTTTAATACAGAGCTCAGGAACAGTCACACCTTTATGCATTCTTTTGTCACCATAGGTTTTGTTACTATATCATTGTTGCCATCCAATTAACAATGCTGCTGAGAGATTGCAATGATTCATCAGAGAGGCCAATTTCAAGGTAAATAAGGCTGGGTATCATCAAGGCAGCTGTGAATGTCTGGCCTCAACATAAGTAAAAAGCAATGCAGAAAATATAAACCTATGGTGTATAATGTACTGTAAGAGACAATAGTGTTCCATCCATCTGGATATGAAAGGGGTAAAAGGCCATTTCAAACTGATAGTTACTTTGTAGCTGCTTCTTGGTTTATCAGGACCAATGTTACAAAAGATAAATTCAAACATATTTGGTGCAGCTTTAGTCAAAATTACCATGTAATCTTTTAATAGGTCAAGGATTAAAAAAGAAAAAAAAATTAAACAGGGTTTGTGAATCATTACATATCCACTACAATTTGGTTTAATATTTGGATCAATAACAGCTCTACTTAAAGGAACAGTTCAGTGGCTGTGCAAAATAAAATAAAAAGTTTCTAATATAGTTAGTTAGCCAAAAATGTAATCTGTAAAGGCTGGAGTGACTGGATGTCTAAAATAAGAGAATTCATCGACTTGAAGGGGGGCCCACTTGGGACATATCCGTTCAGTAAGTTTGCAATTGATCCGAAGCATTTAGCTTAGATTCAAAAGCAAACAGTTATGGCCCACATGCCCCTTCCCCCTCTAGTCACTGATTGGTCACTACCTGGTAACCAATCAGAGGAAATCAAGACTGAAAAGAAGGAAGTAGTGTTATAGCTATTATGTTAGACATCAAGTGACTCCAGCCTTTATGCATTACATTTCTGCCTGCCTAACTATATTGGAAACATTTTTTATTTTGCACAGCATATTTACCCAGTTTTTATACTGAACAATTCCTTTCATAAGGAATGGAACATAGTAGTAGAGAGAGAGTGTATGCTTAGGGGGAAAAGGATAATTACAGAAGAAGGTAAATTCAATTTGGCAACAGGATTAGAAAAACTATAAGGCTGGGGACAGACAGGGAGATTCGGGAGATTCTGTCGCCTGGCGTTTAATAGCAGGCGACAATCTCCCCGAACGTCCTTCTCCCAGTCCGTCGCTAGTTGAAATGACAAAGCGCTTTGCACACGCGGCGCGGCGATTTCCGGGATCGCCCGAAGTTTCCTCACGAAGTAACTTCGGGCGATTCCAGAAATTGCAGCGTGTGCACAGTGCTGGCGCTTTGTCATTTCAACTAGCGACGGACAGGGAGAAGGACATTCGGGGAGATTGTCACCTGCTATTAAACGCCAGGCGACAGAATCTCCCGAATCTCCCTGTCTGTCCCCAGCCGAAAGTGACATTTTAATCCTTATCAGCAACAACAACCAACCCATCAGAGATGTGTCTGGAGTTTTTTTCAATGTACAAATCCCGGGAACCGGCATTGTGAAAATGAAAATGTAATATAAGCTTCAGCATACAGGTATAAGAAAAATTATCTACATGCAGAATTTGTGTAAAAGTTTTTTTGTTAGATCTTTTTTGTACTAGAATCAGTTATTTGATTGAGCTTTGATACATCGGCTAGGAAAGGGAGCCCCCCACCACACAAGATATATTGTAGCTAGCTGTCATTGACTGACAGCCGACTGCTGCATGAAGACAGAATTAAAATAAACAGATGCTGAGAGGAATAGTGTATATAAACTTGATTATTTCGGAAACAATTCAAAGTTTTTAATGGATTGTATTTAGAAAGTTTCTTATTTTAGTATGATGAAGTTTGCATTAAAGTTTCATTTTCTTGACAGTTCCCCTTTAGAGCAGGGGGTTGGATGGGATCATGCCTAGATCATTGTAACATTAAATAATATCATGGTATAGGGTAATATATTAAAATGTGTGGTTTTGTTTCAGTGATTTAGTGATCCAACGACAATTTTATTTCATTTTAACTGTAGTTAATACCACTTATGTGAACACCCTCTTTCCCAACTCTTCAGTGATGGAATCTGCCATCCGGACAAACAATTGTTCTAGGTGAAGACAGGAAAGGAGGCCAATATCAGTGTCAGGGCTGATTGTCGGCCTGGGAATTCCAGCAGCCCCGTTTTCATTCCCTTACCCTATAGCTGAATCCTGGTAGTTGATTTATAAGTGGTGCAAATTAATTTTTATGGAGATCTGGTGGTTGAAAGTTAAATGCCATCTGACAAATTAACTGCATATTGTACAATCATCTGGATTAATAATTGTAAACTTTAAACCATGGATTATCATGAGGGGTATGTGGTGTCACTCTGACAACATAGTGCCACTTTATCTTATTCACCCATTTATTGGGAAAAGGTGTAGCTTACATACATATATTAATCTTAATCTTGGTAACTTTGCATATCGCAAGTTATAATTATTGTACTTGGAAACGTGATGCTCCCCTCCTCCAGAGATAACCACTTATAGAAATGTAACAGATGCACAGAGTACCTTTTGTTACGTCATAGATTGTAACACCAGGGTTTATCTTTCAATTTTTCATTATTTCCTTGATACATGTTTCTTCTTATGCCGTCATGCATTGTGATTTAAAACCAATAATATATATAAATATGGTTTATAAAAATAATAGTAAACTTTACTTTAGTAAGTGAAACTGTTTTTTGAATGCAACAGCAGAGTAGTTCTAATAGAAATGATTGTTTTGAACTTGCTTTTTACTAAATTTTAAGTCGCAAAATAGGGAGAAAATCAAGTGAGTCAACATGTAGACCAAACAAAATGAAATAAAAGGATTAAAAACTGGATGGAGGGGGGGGTCGAGAGTTTTCCAAAAATAAGATGAATACACTTCTTTTAGATTAAAACAAAATTTGACAAATTCACTAGCTATGGTACAAAAAATTTGGATATATAAAACTAAAATTCCTGTTTTACTAGGCTTCCTTTTCTGATCAAAGTTGTAGCAGATATTTTCAAAGCAAGGAGTTTTTCTTTGGTTAAACATGATACACTGCTTTAAAAACACAGCCAAAGTGTGGGTTTTCTTTCACCAACCTACCTTAGATTTTAGCATACAATTTCCTTTCAGATTCCACAATGATGAAAATTTACTCTTACTATATATTTTCTTTTCAGTCACTTTAAAGTGCTGCTCTTTCTTGCTGCTTTTTGGAGCCAAGAGATTACTTAAGTAATAAGAACCAAGAGGGAGGGTATTTCCTGAAAGTTAATGAATGTTGAGGACTCTGGAGAAGTCAAAGACCTAAGCAAGCCAATTTCAAATGAAAGTTCCATTATGTAAAAATATTCTACTGCAGTTGTCCAATCACACAGATAATCAATTACAATGCTTAGTGAGACATTCAAAGAGTTCAGTTTGTGGTTTTCATTTTAAGGGCTGGTGCAGACAGGGAGATTCGGGGAGATTCTGTCGCCTGGTGATTAATTGCCTCTTCTGCGATGCGACAATCTCCCCAAACTGCCTTCTCCCTGTCTGCTGCCTGTTTAAATAAAAAAGCGCCATCGCCAATGCACACGCGGCGCGGTGATTTCCATAATCGCCCTTAGTTTCCTCACGAAGCAACTTCGTGCGATTCCGGAAATCGCTGCGTCGGATGTGCATCGGCGCTGGCGCTTTTTGACTCAAACAGGTGGCGGACAGGGAGAAGGCAGTTCGGGGAGATTGTCGCCTCGCGATTCTGTGAGGTGACAAACTCCCCGAATCTCCCTTCTGCACCAGCCCTAAGTCTATGAAGAAAAAAGGATAAAATGTAAAATAGTGAAAATATTTGTTGGCAAGGATTACATTTATTGTACCACTGCTGATTATAAGGTCTGCATTATCTGCAATTGGTACTTTGGTAGCTCATAGCAAGAAAGACACTAACACAATAATGCAGTGGGCCTGTAAGCAGAAAAAAAAAAACCTGCTGATGTTTATCAAACATCCAACTGTGAGATCTGTCTCAGAAAATCCCTCTGACTGCCACTCAAACCATTTTGCTATAGGAATCTACATACCAGGGTGAAATTAAATTAACTTATTAGTCAACAGAGAGCTCATTCCGTATTCCAACACAGAGGCACCTTTTATCAGAGTTTAAAGAGACAATTCATTGCAAAATTCACAACAAGCCCATTCAGATGTATTTGATTTCCTTGAGAACTATGTGGATGACTGGCTCTTTAGTCTTTGAAAAATATGCCCAACACTTAAGTAAAAAATGAATACCAAGGTGGCAAAAGAGAAGATAATAAAAGAAATTTGATCGAACAAGTTAAAGCACCAAAATATGTCTTGCCTGAAGAAAAAAAGGTTCATTATGAAATAATCAGTAATTACCCTACACCTGGAATCTCTTTAAATTGTTCAGAAACATACAAGATTAACAGCAGGGAATTAATTTCATTTTCTAAAACAGCTGCACAAGCTTACTAAAGTACACAAAATTTCCATTACAAAGTTTTGTTGGCAGATCCAAGATTCATCCAAGTTCAAATTTCTAACATAACATTTATTTCCAGTTTAACACTTTTTTCATTCATGGTTAAGTGCTACTAATTTCCATCATGTTGTATTTGGCAGAATGTCCACTGATCAAGCAAGTGAACTGCACCTATGCAACTTAATATGTATTTCAGCCACATGGATTTTGTGGCTGAAAGCCATGTTTTATTCACATGTGAAGTATGAACACTCTTACATGCATCTCACAACTAATTCAGTTGGAAACTGTCAATTGAGATCCTTCAAACATCCTGGTATTTAAGAAGTTAAAAATGATGGCCATCTACTTGAATTAAGATTAAATTAGAATAAAACACACAAACATTGCACTTTGATACGTTTTTATGGATTATTATAATATATATATATATATAGAGTTGAGGTTGTTTAATTTGTGTCATCAAGGGTCCCTGGCAGTTATCCAATGCTATTTGCCATTAATAATAAAAAAATGTTCCTGGTTCATAGATATATATGTGCAGTTAGTAATAAGGCATTGTATGTTTCAAATTTGGCTTGGTGACCTTTTAACTGGAAAATCCAGTGTGAAACCACTACTTGTACCTACTTTGAACTAAATACTGTATATATTTTTTTCAAAGATGGTTTTGTGTTCTCGGAAGGGAAATGCATATGTTCATGAACCACAACAATTATTAAAGTCAAGTAAATGTAGCATTTACACGGTGAAGCTTAATTAGCTCTTCCCAACCTTCCCCTGTGAAGGTAGTTGAACCACACTTCACCCTTTCTCTAGCAATGTTCTAAAGCTATACTGAATTTTTTTTTACATTGCAAATTAGATGCTGATAGATAACACAGAAGTTTTCCTTTCTGTGATTGTGTTATTGAAAAAAAAAGTGTCAAACACTTCCCTGCCTTAAATATATGTCGAACTGCTCCTTAGCAAAAAAAAAAAAAAACTGCAAAATTGAAAAGCTAATTTGCTGTTTTTACAAATATGAATGAACTATATACTAATAAACATCTTTAAAGTGAAAAAGTAAATGTTGCCATGAATTCATCTCGGGGTTATTCATCTTTAAAAGAATCATTTGTGTAGGCAACTACTGAATAATATAAATATCTTATCATTAAGTCTGGTAGCACATTACAGAGATAGCTCTTAATTACATTGGCCCCATTACTGCCCATTTTATTCACACAAAGCTGCTTTATCTTGTCTATGGGTGTTTTTTTCGGTGTGTTAGGAATATGTAGCGCATCGCCTGTTGCTGCAAGGTAATTGTACATACACCTCCTAGTCTCTACAGGTCTTATGTAAAAATTATTGAAATGAATTTAATTTTGTTTGCTTCCAGTAATTTATATTAATATCTTATTCTAAAGCCTTTTTTTTTTTTATAAAATTCTTCATGAAAACAAGGGTGTCAAGGTAAAAAAAACCCAAAACAAACGAGTCAAAAGGTGAACCCTTTTAATAACTCTTTAAGTACTAGCGTACTAACAGAAATCTATCTCTATATACGATTAAAACAAGGGTGGTAGTTTCATTAAACCTAATTGTTAAGCACCACTCATACTATATACCATGTATTGGGTGATGGCAACAGATGAAACAACAATATTATCAACTTAATTGTAAGACTACACAAGGGACTTTGCAAGGACTTAACTGCCCCATAAAATCTCCTACTGCCACTACACAAAGAATTGACTCTTCATGCTGTAAAATATGATGAGATGACGTCAAATAGTGTCATGTGTCAACATCCAGCAATGAATTTAAATACATACATATATATTATCAGATGCTGGTGTTGGATGGCAACATATTACTGTATGAACTATGGTTCATTGTCTTCAGCATTTGGTCTACAATATACACAGTTTATACCAAGTATAAAACATCAAAATTCAACTTGCACCTCTCTTATTATTGATGAACTATGCTGAACACCTCTGACACTGGAAACAGCAATAGCGGCAAAGCTACTCTATACTCCAAATAAAATAAAGGGCACCAAGTTTGCCCAGTGGCAATAACCCTGAGCAGACAATAATAGGTTTGCTTTTAAACAGTTGACCAGTAAATGCTACCTACTGATTTGTTGTTGTGGGTTACTGCACATGGGCAAACTAAGTGCCTTTTATTATATAACCAATATATGTTTTAGTACTGAGCTGATAAGCAGAAATATCCTATGCACACAAAATATCCTTAATTGCTTTAAATTCTTTAAAGTAATAGTTCTGTATAAAAATAAAAACTCGGTTAATAGAAAAATGTTTCTATTACAGTTAGCTAAAAATTTAATGTATAAAGGGCAGAGTGACCGGATGTCTAACATAGAACAGAACACTACTTCCTGCTTTGCAGCTCTCTTGATTTCCACTGATTGGTTAACAGGCAGTAACCAGTGACTTGAGGGGTGGGAGACATGGGTCATAACTGTTGCTTTTGAATCTAACCTGCATGCTAATAATCAATTGCAAAAGGATTGAAGAGTTATGTCCCATGTGGCACCCCATAAAGTTGTTGACTAACTCAGAGTTAGAGAGCTGAAAAGCAGGGTTCTGTTGTTAGACATCCAATCACTCCAGTCTTTATATATTAAATTTCTGGCTCACTAACTCACTAACTATATTAGAAACATTGTCTATTTTGCAGAGCCTATTTTTCCAGTTTTTAGTTTTACACTGAACTGTTCCTTTAATTGGAAATTTTTGCTATTAGCCAATTTCATATTTAAGATAACCTTTTAAAGAGTAGGCATTGCAGAACATTCGTATTTTAATTGATGGCTATCATCTGAAGATATCAGGAGACATGGGAATCAAGCATAAATTGTAAGGTTTCAGTGCAACATATTTACAGGACATGGACAGAAAAATAAACACCACTAACAAAATCATTTATTTGACATTGCTTAGACAAAATAAAATTACCTTCTGAACACTGCAAGATGATGATTATGAGAAACAGCCAATGGGTTTGCATCCTGCTGCCAGGAGTCACCATTATTGATTCCTCTTAATGATTTCTTTGTATTCCTTAATGAATCCAGTTACAAATGACCAGGTTCAGTGAAGCAAGAGGTCTGCATCATTCATCTTCATACCTAAAAACAAAATAAAATTAGCAAAGGTAAACCAACAGCCAAATGTACAACTACTCCACTTAAGATACTTTAGTTAAATGAATAAAATAACTCTTACTACCCAACAACCTAAAGTGGGAAAGAAAGATGAAATGAAAGAATCTACACCTTCCCTCAATTCATTTTCCTTAAAGGAAGAGTAACACCAGAAAATTAAAGTGTTTTAAAGTAATGAAAATATTAAGGTAAGGTTGCCATGCACAGGTAAAACTGATCTGTTTGCTTTGGGAACACTACTATAGTTCATTTAAACAAGCTTCTGAGTAGCAATGGTGGAAATTGAAAAAAAGGAAATATGGCACAGGATAAATGATGGATATCAAATAACATTATGTTCTACAAATCTATCTGCTATCTGATGTGTAACTTGAGCCTTTTCTCCTTTGATTAGCTGCCTCCATTGCTACACAGCATAAACAATAGTAGTGCTTCTGAAGCAAACACAACAGTTTTACCAGTGCAGGCTAAGGCTGGGGACAGACAGGGAGATTCGGGGAGATTCTGTCGCCTGGCGTTTTTAGCAGGCGACAATCTCCCCGAATTTCCTTCTCCCTGTCTGCCGCTAGTATAACTGACAAAGCGCCAGCGCCTGTGCACACGCCCGAAGTTTCCTCACTAAGTATCTTCGGGTGATTCCGGAAATCGCCGCGCTGTGTGCACAGGCACTGGCGCTTTGTCATTAATAATAGCGGCAGACAGGGAGAAGGAAATTCGGGGAGATTGTCGCCTGCTATTAAACGCCAGGCGACAGAATCTCCCCGAATCTCCCTGTCTGTCCCCAGCCTCAAGCTGGCCATAGATGTAAAGATCTTTAAAAGATCCAATCATTATCGTGAGACCGCGATTATCTCGAAGCGATTATCTCGAAACAATCGCTTAAATGTACAATGTGTCCATCAACTAAAAAGACCATTTCAGGCGATACTGCCAGCAAAACTGAAGGGTAGCTGCCTGCTTGGCCCTGCAAACATAGGTAGATTGCACTGGGACCGATAAAGATTTTTAAACCTAGCCAATCAATTTTCTGACAGATGATGAAAAACCGTAAGATGTACGATCGTTCAAATTCCACTAACCACATAATAATTTGACGGATTGGTCCGTGTAAGCTTAATTCTGTCTTTCAGCAAAGAAATATCTTTGCGTCTATGGGGACCTTAACACTGCATTATATTTTTATTAATTTAAAATAATTAAAAATTTTTGATGTTACTGGTCCTTTAATATCTGCCCAGGCAGAACAATGCTATTTGGCCAGCCATGCAGATGGCAATATTGCACAAATACTGACCTCTTGATAAACCTAAAGCAGGTGTACAGAGTAACTTCTATAGTTTTAAGATAATTCTATGGTTTGCCAGTGTAACAGTGGGAGAAGCTTCTAGAATAGCCAATCAGCAAAAATTTACATTTTCTGTTTCCTATGTTTGGGTTATATAGTATAGACATGCTTTGAAGAGCTTTAAAACAAATGTTTATCTGACATAAGTCCCTGCCCCAAAAGAGCTTATAGTCTGCCTAGGGTCAGTATCATCAACAGCCAATTAATCCATCAGCATGACTCCACGGAGAACAATCTGACACCACTAATACAGACTGTTCTTGGCCAGAAAACAGAGTGTTTTAAGACATAGAAGTGCCAGTAGTGGCAGTCAGAAAGAATCAAGTGTTGTTTTACTTGTTCCATTGTGAAATGATGGATTCAGAGACTTGAACATCCTATACCAGAAACTGTGCACCAATCAGAGGGGGAAAAATAAGGTCTTAAAATATTGGGGAGGTGACTATAACTGGAGCAGGAAAAGACCGTACACCTTAAAGTAACAGTACCACCAAAAAATGTAAGTGTTTAAGGAATTACACTATAATCTACTGTTTCCCCGCATATATGAAATGGTCATGTTTGCTTCATAAACACATCTATAGCTTATGTAACCAAGCTACTGTGTAGCCATTGGGACAACCATTCAAGAACATGATGCACAGTAGATGACAAGTTCTGAAGAATCCCATTGTATACTATACAGCTTATCTACTGTGTAGCCTGTGCCTTTTCTCCATTTTCAGCTTTGAAAGGTTGCCCCTATAGCTACACAGCAGTTTGATAATATAAACTATAGTAGAGTTTCTGATGAAAACACACCAATTTAACCAGTGAAGGGCAACAGGATACTATATTTTCATTACTTTAAGTTGGTTCAAAGACTGCACAAAGAGCTTATCTAAACAATGTTCGACAGAAAATGCTCATTTAAAATGCAGGTTGAACCATTTTCTCTATTATTTGAAAATAAATAAAATTCTCTTCTACAAAGACTACAGAACAAATGTTTAAGATTTTGACATTTTCCCTAAATTTTATCATACAATTTTTGCAAAACATATACACACAGGAAGTAGAAGTAAGGTAAAGGAAATGGAGGCTTCATTTTTTTCCATCCATAAGACTTCAATAGACAGTCAGAGTGCTAGACTGAGTTTTGTTGTTTCAACAAAAAATAAAAGCCTAATACTGAGCTTGTCAAACAAGTAATTGTTAATATAAAATATTAGTATGTTACAACTACAGATTGGTGGAATCATAAGCAACTATTACAAACACTTGTAATGTTATAATTCCCTTATAAGTAGTAAGGAGGGCACGTCTGATACAAAGTGGGACATACTCTGACAACTAGTGATGGGCGAATTTATTCGCCAGGGGCGAATTCGCGGCAAATTCCCGCGATTCGCCACTGGCGAATAAATTCGCGAAACTGCCAAAAAATGTGGCCAAAAAAATTCGCCGCGCAAAAACGAGTCGCACGTCGTTTTTGCCGAAAACGAAACGACGCGCGACTCGTTTCGTGAATCGGCGAAAAATTCACGAATTTCTCTGGAAATTCGCGAATTTTTCGGCGAAGCGAAACGCGGCCGTTTCGCCCATCACTACTGACAACAATGGTGTGTGGTAAATAAGAAATAGACCTGTATATAGACAGCTAAACAGGAACATTGCTACATTTGATTTTAGAGAGAGAAAGAGAGAGAGAGCTAGTTACGGTATTAAAAGTTTCACCACTGTCCTACTACTACAAAAATAATTGTGAAATTAAGGTGCATTTTATAGTGTATTCACCATAACTGTGTGAAAGGAAACTATATTCAATGTAATTTTGTATTACAGAAGTTAATAGAAGGGTTTCTATGGTTATGGTATCAAACTGGTCATAACAACAAGTAGCCTTACACTTCCTTCAATATCAGTAGACTGAAAAATTACTTTGGAACTATATTTTTTTTTCTTCCTTACTGCTGCCAACTTGAACACATGGATATGGACTCATTGCTATAATCAATTGTAAATTAGATGTCCTTAAATAATGATACAGAAAAACTCAGGTGCACACTCAGGTCCTTCTTTTCCAATACCGCTTGGTGCTAAGATGCTTTTAGGGAGACGGCCCTCCCCAGAGACCGTAGATACAGCAAGTAAAGCCAGCACACAAGGCAGATGCAAACCGGGGTCAGACCCCTGGTGTGTTTATTGCGTCACGTGTGTGACGCAATAAACACACCAGGGGTCTGTCCCCGGTTTGCATCTGCCTTGTGTGCTGGCTTTACTTGCTTAAATAATGATACACATATTTGCTTTTGAAAAAGTTATGCCATACTATTGACTTGTTTTCTCCTCAAGAGTTTTTCTAAAGAATGTTTGACATCAAAATAGACAAAAGGGACCTCGATCAGACATGTCTGCCGAAACAGATATTGTTCCAATCTGTGTGCAGCACAATGCAGTTTTTAACATACTGATCTGATTTTCAACCATTCCTACTTGAAAATAAGAGACTGAACAATATCTGAAGAAGAGAAATGAATACAGAAGCCTTCAACCTAATCCTATTTTCAGATGAAACAGCGGTACAATCTTGTTAGTTCTTAGCTTTTCACTTTTGTCATCTGAATGACTTGAGATAAGTGAAGAGAATTAAGGGGCATATTTATAAAGGTGTGTAAAGATGTTTTAAGATAAAATTCTAGTGTGAAAAGGGAAGTGTTTGAAAAACCCAGTTTTTAAGCCAGAATTGATTACCTATCCAATGTGCTTCAGTGTATAATGGAGTAAATTATGATGTTAGCCCTGCTTATAAAAATAAACACACCCTAAAAGCTGGATGACATGGGTTATTGCTGTGTGTCAAATTTAAGGGCTAAATCAGACCTTTAGAAATATTTCACTTATTGCAAACTGATTTAACACCTTTGTCCATGTAATAACATAGGTTAGGTATTTGTACTCCAAGGGCTAGAGCAGACGGGGAGATTCGGGGGCATTTTGTCGCCTGGCGACTTGTAGC
>CM044438.1:59589323-59602672 GCA_024363595.1 Xenopus borealis
GGGGGGGGGGGTTAAAAAGGTGTAGCTGTCTTTATAGATAAAGCTTCATAAGACTTTAAGCAAAGCATAACCATAAACAGTTGTGAAACTAACAAAGGTAAAATTTTAAAATTAATAAATAATTATTTTTTATATATTTTGATTGGAGGAAGTCATAAAGAAGTGCGTTTTTTCCCCACATTGTAGCACATAAATACGAGTACAAATATATTTCTATTTGGGAAATGTGATCTGTTTTGCATGCAAAGGATTTAACAGAAGCCCTACTTTCCCTGTATGTCTGCTGTACCACATCTTTTTCTTCTAACCAAGAAACGGAATATCACAAAGCCTCTGGGAAACAGCACATTCCAGGTGAGTGAACTACTCTACATCTGTAAATGTTACCACATGCTCTGTTATATTGAATTAAATTTTCATTTACCTGTGAACATTTTATTGGCTTCATTTTTTAAAAGACATTCCCTGCTTTTATTTTTTTTCATTGGAACCTACTGAAAATTCCCCATCAAACAACAAAGATACTTACACCATATAATCTTGATACCTGCACCACAATTTCAAAAAACCTCATTTGCTGCTGCTGACAAAATATACACTGTAAAAAGTCACACGGTGGCTGTGATATAATATGATCCTGGCATTGCAAGTGACTAGACAAACAAAACAAATCCATTTGGTTAGCGATATGGCGGGTAGCGCTAGAATTTGTGACTGTAATTATATGTTTTTACATGATGCTCTCTTCACCCGGGATCACTGATGGGAATGTTCACCTTTTTAGTATTTATTTGATGGAGCTATTCTAAGCATCTTTTTAATTAGTCGTCATCACTTAATTTGAATGGTTGTTTGATTTATTACCATTCATATTCTGTCTCCTTCCTGACAGTGAAGTAAAATGCAATGCTACTGCCGTATGCAATTAAAGACACAGTCAGGGAATCTGCAATAGCCGGGGCAACAAATCTGAATTACCTCTTTCTCCCTTACCGCATGAAACCACTACAAGAGGCAATTCAGCATGATCACCGGAAACTGACATCTTTGATGACAATGATCGCTCAATTCATGTGATGAACATCATGTTATGCCAACGGTATTTTCAGGAGATATGTTACCCATAAGTGCCACAGATTTCCTGCTGGCAATACAAATACAGGTATTGTTTTGTCTTAAGACCAAACACTTGGTATGTAAAACCATGAATCATTACAGTGAAGACTGCTCTATTACAGATATGATGGATAATAAAAATATATATATATATATATATATCTGCCATCAGACAGGTCACGAACATAAAGATAACAATCAGGTTCTTGAGTATCTCAAAATGTAGAATGTTATCATGTGTAGTGACTTATTTTTATGTAAAGATTGACTTTATAGATGTAAAGAGCTGAAATATGTTATTGCACCTGTATCCATGGAATTAAATCTGTTCAGATCATATATATATATATATATATATATATATATATATATATATATATATATATATATAAAAATAGAATAAGAAACTTTTCCTATAAAGATTCTCTAGTTAGTTGTTGGAGACTCTAGCGATTTACACCTAGGAAACAGCCTCAGCTTTTAAGAAAGAAAAACTTTCTAACATATCTTAACCATGGACCAAAACATTAATAATTAATAGTAACTGGGCAAATGATTCAACAAGGGTGATTCATTTTTAAGCACATGGGTGGAAACTAAAATATTACAGAAACCTATTTCTGCATATTATAAAATGTTAAAATGAATTCAATTATTTTTTCAGAACCTTAAATTGTCTGAACAAAGGTTCCACTTGTTACAGATCCAAGTTTCTTTTCACGAACAATGTAATATATACAGTTAGTGTCTTTTGCCTTAAGCTAATTTAAAAAATATTTATATAAGGAATAATGTACTCCTACTCCCTATTATAAAATATAAGGCTATCAGAAATTTTATTATTTGTCAATAATACACAAGGATGGTAACCAGGGGCTTCTAAACAGGTCATGCAAATACATGTTGCTCCATCTTAAATTTCCCAAACTTCAACAATTTCTTACACGAGTTACATGCGACATCACTGAGCATTAATGTTAACACCATCACAGAACACAAAACATGATCCTTTCCCAACAGGTATACATGGATACAACCGCCTCCATATAATTAGATTGCTTGTGAAGATGACAAAATATAAAATTAGCCCAATTTGGCACATCATTTGGGTGGTGAAATGGGGAAAAGATTAGTTTGCTGGGCAACCTTGCTAACAAGTAAATGTACACATGTATGGGCAGTTGAATAATTTGCCTTTCTAATTTGCCAAAAGTCAAAGATCGCACCCTTAGATTATAATATTTTACTATATCTAAATACATACATTTTTATAAATGAAAAATAAAGTTTCCAGCTGTGAGTGCTTCTATGCAATTGTCCAGAAATAAGCTTCTGTGGAAGCAATACTATTTTTCATGCGTACGTATACTGTTTATATTTAGTGTTCTATCCAGATGAAAATCTGTGGGTCTGACTACTGAGGTGCACAGGAGTCATTCGACTAACCGGGTTGACTAGTAAATGATACCTGATAATTGGCTGCTGTAGGTTACTAGATGTAGAGCAAACTTTCCACCATTATATCAGGAAAAAGTGGCATCTTTTTGAGCCACTGTCTATATGTGTATATATCTATATATATTAAAAAATCTCATATAGACGCAAGAATCTACTGGTTTCAGGAAAATAATTGCCAAGCTGCAGTATAAATAGTCTCCCCACTGTAAAGGCTTTTTGGAACTGTGGGATATGGCTTATTAACAATTCCTCCAATAATTGAAGTCTTGGAATTACAATATTGGAAGAAAAGTTATTACACCTATCACGATTACGGCACCCACCATGACACAACAGTCAAGTCTAGCTTTTTTTTATATTTATATACCTAGCAAATAGCCTTAGTGGAGTGGAGCATGTAAAAAAAGCCACACAATTTTTAAATACAATATAACAAGTTTTAAACTATAAGGGTTTTAGAATCATGCCTTAATATTTAGAGCTATATAGCAAAATCTGACATGTACATAAAATAAAGTGCGATATAAAAGCGATTACTGAACAGTAGCAGTCAGGCCTTCACTAAGTTGTGATCATTGATACTTTAGTTGCTGCACAATATGGGAAAATTTATAGTCACCATTAATAATTCATATACAGGTATGTGATCAGTCCGGAAACCCATTATCCAGAAAGTTCCAAATTACTGAAAGGCCAGATATCTCCCATAGACTTCATTATAATCAAATCCAATTTTTTTTAAATGTTTTATTTTTTTCTCTGTCATGATAAAACAGTATCTTGATTCCGAATACGATATAATTAATCCCTATTGGAAGCAAAACCAGTTTATTGGGTTTATATAATATTTACGTGATTTTCTAGTAGACTTAAGATATGAAAAGTTAAGGAAAGATCCATTATCCAGAAAACCCTAGGACCCGAGCATGCTGGATAACAGGTCCCATACCTGTATATACAATTTCTAACCCTGTAAAAACACAACTGGCAAATGTGCCTGCGAGCAGCAACCCACAGAAACCAAATTTTTGCAGTATTTGTGCTACCTAAAGTGGGTTACTGCCCTTGGGCCAAAATGCTCCCCAAAAATGTATGCAACATAATGAAACAAAGGCAGATATGGCTACCACCTGCCATTGCAGCAAGCATCTTGTTTTAAGCTGCAACTAGACATGCCTAGTTATACTATGCATATACTTATGCAAGTATAGGGTTTATATATTCTGTTTTCTTAAAAAATGGAAATATATATATATCTATCTATATATATATATATATATATATATATATACATACATATATATATACATATATATATTTTTTTTTCTAGGGATGCACAGAATCCACTATTTTGGATTCAGCCGAACCCCTGAATCCGTTGCGAAAGATTCTGCCGAATACCAAACAGAATCCAAACCCTAATTTGTATATGCAAATTAGCGAGGAGGAGAGTAAGAGACAGCCATGGACGTAGTGTGCGGCTAAAAATTCGCATGATTTTAAGGATTTAGATTCGGTTCGGACGGGCACAGGGATTGGCCAAATCCGAATCCTGGCAGAATACCGAACCGAATCCTGGATTTGGTGCATCCCTAATATATTCTCAGCTTTTCTTATTATCATTTATATTTTAGATCGCAAGAGGAGTCATTTTACTATCAATGAAAAAAATTACTAAAATCTGGCAATAGTCTAACAACTTTAAGAGCATAAGAGCTAAGACGCCCTTTCATATCTGTATAGATGCTTGATTTGGACATTCAGTTTAAGGAAAATAATGCCTATAACTGTGTTCATGAGTACATGTATATCTATTGCTGAGAAAGCTGCATAAGATAGATTTATGTTTTGCGGTTTTATAATAATCCTATACATAGATATATGTGGGGTTTAGTGGCGGTAGTATCATTTATATACTTCACTGAACTCACTGAATGTCATATCTACAAAAAGATACAGGGAACTATTCAAAGTGTATCTGTCATCAAAATAATAGAAGTCTGTAGATTTCAAATACCTATTTTCACTATTTAGCTAGGAGGCACTGAGCGGTAATGATCAAATATGATACAAATTATACGAATGACCCTGAGAACTACCGTTTATGTTCTAAAGGACAGTAGCACACACACACCTGTATATTACATCATATTACGCACTCACAGGTCTTAAGTGGTGAAAAAAATTAATTTATTGAACCAAAAAATGTATTGGGTTCAATAAACTCACCACTAAAGACCTGTGAGTGCAGTGTATTATGATGTTTTGTAATCTCCAGACTCCTGCAGCCAGGCATGTAAACCTATTTAATGAAGTGCACACATTTGGCTGATACTATGCCACCAAAATATTGGAACACTCCCCAAGTAAATTGTTGTTTCATTGTCCTTTAATGAAAGATATGGTCAGGAAACAATTTCAAAGTAAATGGCTTTTTAAAGGAAAGACAATTTTAAAATGTCTACTACATTAGAAAAGTTACGGATATTATTGAAAAGGAAAACCAAACCTGGTTAGGGGTGAGAAGGACTACCTTCAGATTTCAGAAGGCTTCACTTTAATTAGTACAAATTAGTTTAGAAAAAAAAAAAAAACAAACAAAAAAACAGTATATAGGAAGCTCTATAAAATATGCATTTATGTGCACATGCACACACGCAGTATTACTAAATGTTACACAGACTCACTTCTAACTTCCTGACAAACACACGTATAACACAACTTTTTAACAGAGTAACTTGTGACTCAAGTGGTCCAAACAGTGATCCACAGTCAGTTTGCATATTTTTAGGATATTGCCCAACCATCTGGCTGGCCATGAATACTTTTTAATAAAATATACTGAAGTTTTATTGGGGGGGGGAGTCAAGCAAACATTTTTGAAAATGTGTCTACTAATGCATCATACAATCGAGTGCATCAGCAGTTAAGGAAGAGATAGAAGCCACAACTGTTGGCCCAAATGAACAGCACAATCATATGGTAGATGTGCATATGTCACACAGGATAATTTGTTTAACGTGGAAAAAGATTACCCACTGTATATCTACCTTCACAATTTAAGAAATTAGGATTGCAAGAAACCTTGATTTTCATTTAAACCATTAAAAACAATGTTCATTTTAGATAAAAAAATGAAGCCCTAAATGGTTATTTTGGTTCTTCACACAAAATTATTTAACATTT
The DNA here is from genome assembly GCA_024363595.1 of Xenopus borealis. NCBI lineage: Eukaryota > Metazoa > Chordata > Amphibia > Anura > Pipidae > Xenopus > Xenopus borealis. The sequence continues at coordinate 59,595,084 of CM044438.1, forward strand.
GGAGGTGAGCGCAAATTTCCACTTAAATAATGTTTCTCTAATCCAGGTGCTGCCAATAGTCCCACCATGCAATGAAAATGAAAATGTGCCAAATGTTTATTAGTATAATACCCGAGCCTGCTGAGAGGGTAATTCCTACACAATAGCTAATACCAGCTTCTACTTATTATTACATGAACTCTGCTTACCCATTTCTCTGCTTAAAGGCCATTTAGTACAGTAACAACTAACTTTACATATTAGCAGAGATTATACAGAATATATAATAAATTGGCACAAGTATGGGGCCTCATTAGAAGCTCTAAACCTTTATAGACTGTACAAAATCAAAAAGCCGAAACATGATGGATTCTGCACTAAATCAAATGTCTTGGAAGCCAACGATCTAGCAAGGTAATGTTTTACAACAAACGCCTGAAAGCATTTGAGTAAAAAAAAAAAAAAACACAGATTGCTGTATGGTACTGCTGCTCAAACCCTGAGAAACCCCAAGTGTGTGTTACTTCCAACACTTCTAAAGGCAAATGGTTTTCAAAAGAATTTGATAATTTATTTTTGATTAATGGCAATGAAAACCAAATTATGACTATATTATTTAATCTACAAAAACAAGTGTATCGGACATATATTTCTTAGGCAAAGCTGGCAGCAGTTTAAAGTACACTCCAAGAAGGACAAAATGAATGTTAGAACCATACATTTTTATCAACAGAGATATATTTTTGGGATAAAAAATGTTTTGCAGAAGCTTTGTATCCTATAATGGCCATCGCAGCTATAGTTTCATTTTCAAGCTTGCATAATCAAAATAATCAGAAAAAAGAAACTTGATACGTTTTAATTATCTATAAATTGATGGTACAAGAGAAAACATGTATTGCTTTAATAATAAGCAATAGTTACCTGTGTCAAGATACATGACTGTTTCAGAACGTGAAATGAATTGGTTTGTCTTCATTCCATCCTGCTTATTTCATAACTAATAGATAGATATGTTATGGGCAGAACATAAATTAACCAAATTCAGAAAATAAGAGGGGAAAAAAGCACTTAAAAATCACTTTGCTTTCCACATCATTCTATCCTTTCCCAAACATTTACAGAACACTACTGGCTCCATAATGACAACCATCAGGAAGCCTACACACCAAAGGCCTACAGAAACGTGATTTCTTCATGCTTAAAGTTCTCCCAACGTACTGTGAACCTAACAGATCTGCAGGTAAAAAAAATCTCTGCTATCCCAGCATCATCTGTAATTGTAGACCACCCAAAACAAGAACAGCTCCCAATGCTTAAACAAATAACAACAGCAGCAATGTCTCTGTTTACTGCTAAGGATTAAGGAGTTAATGCCATCTGACTTTTTGCATAATACTCTCCACCCAACTGCTAAAGGACACTTCTACATGCTCTATACAGATGCCAGGGTCTAGTTAAAACTAAATAAAATGTGATTCTTTTATTCATTAATGTCCAGTGTATACTTGGAAGTAACCCTTGTTTAAATACTTTTTCCTCCTCTAGTACAGACAAGGGTTGAAAGAAACATGCACAGAATTACAAGCAGGCTAAAAATAAAGCCTTTGACTTCTGAAACCTCTCGCTTCCTTTGTCTCTTGCAGTAAGGAATGCCTACAAACGGCAATAATGGAGGATTCCTTTATCACAGAAAGATAAAAGGCAGGACACAATCAACTAGGCTTGTGAAAAATGAACATGTCTCAAGGAAAATGAGGAGGAAAAATGCAGTGTGTGAACGATTTCATAAAATGCTGCACTGGGTTTCTTCTAAAACCTTCAAAACTTGTTGGGAACAGAAATCTATTCTGGCATGCTGACCTTTAGTAATGTAAAAAAAATACATCAGTGGTTAAAAAAAAAAAAAAAAGATTCTAAAAAATACAGTAATTTAGAATCTGTTGTACCTGTTGGGTGCAGTACAGGAAGCATTGCAGGTAACATGAGAAAAGATGATAAAATACAAATAACAAACAGTGAATACTACACTAGGAACAGCAGTATAAAAGGTGTAAGTAAATGGCAGCAAGGCAATTTAGCATGGGAACCAATTTCTTCCACAAGTTTTTTTTTTGTCTCTTCATATTAAGAGGTCAGTGTCAGCTCCCAGTGAAACAATACCATTGCCTCTCCTCCAAAAACTAACTTTTTGTGCTGACCCTCAACAGCATTACCAAAAAATGCAATATGTGGATCACCAACGTATATACTTTACCTATCCCTGTTTGCAAATAACCATTAGATCAACAAAATAGAATAAAAACAAATTGCACGAAAAGCACTTGGACAGGTACAAACACAGAATAGTATCCTGCAAGCTAACCACATGCAAACATAGACATCACAGCTAAACATACAAAATAAACATATTCAAAAGACTCTCACCTTCCAGAAATACATAACTGCTATATTATTGCATTAGGATGGCATCCTGAATATACAACAGATCGTTTAAACAAAGCACTGAAAACCAATGGAAGGTCATTCCCTACAAACAGCTGCCAAGAACTGTTTTTGACAGAAATGGGTGTTAGATTATCCTGTCACCTGCATCCACAGCAATAATCAGTTTGAGCTGGTGACTGATGGCAAAATACCAGTAGTGAGGGAAAAGTGCCGGTCGAAACAGACAAAATAAGTTATGTCCCGCCTCCAAACGCATGTTCAGTGACAGCAAAGATTCTTTTTTTTCCCTTTTAATATGCAGGAATTTTATAATTTTGAAACGTGCATTGAAGTTTATTTTAGAGAAACCAAACTTGTTAAAAGATCTGACCCTAGAAAACATATTTAAAAAAAATATTATGAAAGGATAAATTACATCAGAAAAGAATACAAGCTAGCAGGCACCAACTATGTCATTAAAATTGTGTACATATAAAACGGGATAAAAACAGTATATTTTGGGATTCAGAAAAAGTTTCTTTCATGAAATATAACAATTATAAAATTAATTAATTAATTAATTAATAACCTTGCCACTTATTACCAATCCCTTTGGATGGAAGGGGCTTGTGGGAAAGTCCTTAGATCCTAAATCCTGCATCATTCTGTAACCCCTTCCTGCTAATTTACTGCAAAGAGCCGGTTATATTTTTTTTATTATTGTAAAAAGTAGGATAACTTGATGGCATTATATAAATAAAGGAAAATTAACTGTACATGTTTCAAGTACAAATATATCACAGCTAGTAATTCGAAAATTATCATCGGGCAGTAATTTAAAAATCCTGTACTTCAATTTTCTATAACAAATAGTATTAAAAAATTGTGCATATTAAGCATCGCTGTGTTACAAAAAGACACCATTGTATCAGATATCCTGAGGATTGTATGGGTGGGGGCATTAAGAAATGAATAAGACAGCTCCAGCTTGAATGAAAGAATTATAAAAAAAAAAAAAATGAGAGAAATCCCTGGATGCGAGTGATGAATTCAAGCCAGAAGCATGTGTTATATTACTACTTTATTTGGCCACACTAAATCTGTCTGACATGCTGTCAGGAACCTAAAAATCAGTAGTCTCCTGTTTGTCCACTGTTTTAAAATTCAGCGACAGGATGAAGAGATAGTTTGCACACAAGTGCTAGGCCATTTTTTACGCTGCTAACACATCTTTTTTGACAGACAGACTTGAGATTACTTGCAGCAGCCCTGTGTACTCAATAAGATAAGACTAATTGGAGATCAGGCTGGGACTACCATACATTTACACAGCTGCATGAGAAATTGCTAGCACTTCTGTGGAAATTCTCTTTTTGGCTTCTTTTAAGGCAATAGATTCCCTGCATAAATACAAAAACTGGGGCTCATTTTAGTTCTGTGAATGCTAATGTTTATAGCGTATTCCCCAACATATTGTTAAAATAAAAAAATCAATGACTGCCAGCTCCTTAAATAGGATCACTAGGCAGAGTCTCATCACATAGCTGCAATATACAGGGAGAAAGCAAGCAGACTGTACAGGCCACATTCCATGGCCAGAATTATGAGAAATGTCTATTAAAAACTAATTTATTGTACTTGGCAAGTTTCCTCAACCTTTCTGGAATGGATAACCTCAGAATCTCTACATAGCTGTACGTCAGAAGGTTGTGTTTACCCTTGTAATTCAATCCAACCAAGAAAACTAACTTGCTTTTTGTTTATTATTAAAAACAAGTGACTTAAAGTCAGTGTACATATGTTTCAATACAAGGGGTACATCTTTACTTAACATAGTAAAAGGTCATTATTTTACAACTACATGGTATAAAACTAAAGCATAACTCACCAGCCACTATGAAAGATTAATTTGATATTTACGTTGCCATTAAGTTTATTACATTCAGCATTACTTCTGTGGCACTGAAAGAGTTAGTGAAGTTAGTAACCAGTAATCTAATTTCTTCAGTGTAAATTGATTTTTTTTCCCTTTGCTGCCCTAGTAATTGAACAAATTTATACAACTGTGATGGGATTTTGCTTACCAGTGCAAAACACATAAAATCCTCTGCTTAGACAAAGTATATCACTTCATAAAACTGCATTTTTGTTGTAATTAAACAAATTGTATTTAAGCCTGCCTTGTGTCTCAGAAGCAATCAATAGCATTTTGCTGCAGGCTGCACTTTACCTGCAGGTGGTAAGCATTGTGTTTGCTCCAGTCAGGCTGCAGTGCACTTGATTATTCTGCCCTTAAGTTTTTTTTTTTTGCCCCCCTTTTTGAGAGGAGTGGGCATGGAATAACAGGCTCTGTGGAAAGGCAGCTACTGTTTTTTCAGGCAAACAGAAAATCACTGCATATAGAAATCAGCGTAACCCTTAACATGAATATACATATATAAAACCTGTGTTTATGGATATATTTTTTATGACTATTTGCTTTCCAGCAGATATTAGTAACAGCAGTACAGATACTGCAATAGCATAAATTTCTTCTTTATAATCAGAGTCATTTAAGAAGAAAAACCTGCACATTTCTGAGAACAAATCAGGCCATTCCTACAATGCTACATTGTTGGTGGAGGAGCCAGCTCCTCAATTTACAGTTTTTGTGCCAGCTTTCTCCCTGATAAATGCTGTGATGCAAGTAGTCTAGTGATTGCTCCTAGCCTGCATTTTCCAGTAGAATTACAGGAAAAAAAATTCTCTACATTAGAAAGATTAACTAATGGACAAACAGATCTCTTGAAGTTTTAAATTATATTTGACAAAAAATAAAACAGTATTATATGAATTGCTCTTTATGCAAAATAAAACAGCAAAGGGTAAACAAACTATGACAATCCAAACAAAAGAACTGCATAATGGATGATGATACTGTATATAAAAACTGTTTTAAACTACAGTATTTTGTAAGTGAATACATAATGTGCAACAATGTAATGAGGGTAGGAAGAAAAACATGTCAGAATGACTAGGGGTAGTTGCAACTTCTGTTTAGCCACTAACTTTATATTATTGGGAGAAAGCAAATTGAAATGTTTAAATACCAATAAATATAGTTGAAGATACCATAAAATAGCTACAAATCGTTTAGGAAATATTAAAGCATTTTTGTACATGATTGAACTTTCTCTAAAGGAGGGGGCATGCTTGTTGTTAAAAGGGAAACTCCCAGATACCTAAGTGTTTATGCTTCTGGTGATTGCAAGAGCTGATGTCATAAAAGTAGTCCTATCGCTACAATGAAAAATAGGACTGGATTAGATCTGTATCTCTAAACCAGTTTTTATGGCACTCAAATGGTTTGGGAGAGCTCTTTGATGTTTAACCATTAATAAAACTAAGTAAGCCAAACCCTTTAATTGTATGCCATTTAATTAGGATTATCTGGTCAAGTGAAAACATGAAATAAATCCACTTTATATGCCCTATTTTCATTAGCACTTGGTACCAGTGATCCTAAATTGGTTTCCTGTGAGTGACAGTCACGCAATGTGACAGGAAGCAGCAGCTGAAGTACACTAACTGGACCTTAAAAGACTTTTGTTGCGCCCCATGTTAAAAAGATTATTTGGATGTTATTTTACACAGATAGTAGCATTTGGATCCTGCTTCCTTGCATCCCAAGAACACAACCTTCAAATTATCACGATAACTTGGAAGACTATATATCAAGTTTATATACTGCTACAAATTAAAACCTGTATTGTAACAGTGACAATGACAACTACATCAAGGTGTGTGTGTGTTGCTTTCACAGCCAAAAAAATGTGCTTGATTGTGCAGAGAGAATTAAATAAACAATTTAGATACAATTTAAAAAGTAGAGTTTAAACGTACACACACAGAGACATAGACAAAGAGAAAAGGAGACAGAAAGAGACATATATTCTTGCCAAAGTTTATAGCTGTTTAATTAGCTCTGATTTTATTCCAAGTGTTCTGCCAGTGCTCTACTTTTTATTAAATTCGCTGTGCTCTTCTTGCACACTGCCAGCCAGGGCATTTACAATAAGAACCATCTCCTTCATGCTGAAATCCTGAAATCTATCCATAAATTCATTTACCTCCTAAAATGAACTATAGCCAGGTTTAATACCTTTCAGCATCTCAGCTTAGAGTTATAGCATTGATAGCATGTAAGACAGACTATAGATTTGTGAACAGGAAATATCACTTTTGGCACGGATGTCAGAATCAACTGCTATTCCCTCTGAATCTCAAAGAAAAGGAGAAAAAAAAAAAAAAAAAAAAAAAAAAAAAAGATCATGATGACATCCAAGTTTAACCAGGATTACATTTCTACATCTCGCAGCTTACGAACTAGTTTTATTTAGTCCATTTTACCAATTATAACAATGTAATCGGCAAAAGTGATATTTGCCCTCAAACATTCCCGATTAAGACTTGCAACGCAGGGATTTTGTCTATTCCAACTAAAGTGCTTTGATCAATTGCATTATGTTTAGCAATACAAAACACAAAATATATCATTTTAATGTCAAGAAAAAGAACATCTACACAAGCTCATGTGTATTACACTTTGTGTAATTAGGAGCTTTGTTCCACCAGTATGAGTAAATGATGGGTGTTTCAAGGGTCACAAAGAACAAGGTGAGAGGACTGATGTAGTTCCCATCCTGCTTTCAATTTAGGAAAATTTTAAATAAGTGAGTCATCAACCTTGAGTTCTATTGTCTTGAAAAGCAGTTAGAGCTTCCAAAGGATGGTGCATAGTGTAAGGAGGTTGAGCTCTAAAAACTACAACTCCACCAGAAAAGCCTTGCCAAAGGCCCAAAGACATGCACTGTGCTGCTGCCTAGAAGGTCATTTTTACTGAGCACTTTCCAACAGCAGCTAAGCCTCTAAACAATTCCTCTAAAAGCCCAGCCTGAAAATGCTTCTTCTTTAAAGAAATTGCAGAAGTAGACAATCTAAGCTAACCCCCTATTTTGCTAAATTGCAACTCCCCATTGCCCCTTGGGCCTCAACTTGCAAGAAAATAGAAGCCTGGCTAAACTTTTTCTCAATTGAGACTGAGCCAGGGAAGCTTTGATATGGTAATTGACCCCTCCAAACCATAAGAATTCACACTTGCATTAATTCAAACAATTTGTGCAGAATGATGTGAAATGGCACCT
>CM044438.1:59605212-59643093 GCA_024363595.1 Xenopus borealis
TCAAAGTTTGGAAGCCGAAGTCTCCGGGGCCCCAGACCCCAGATTGTGTGTCTGGCTCCCCGGCAGCACAGAACAAAGGATCCTGCATCTAATTGTTGCCATTCATTCCACTGCCGGAGCCAGTTCACATCTGGCTGCATTTTGAGTTAACCTCTTTCCTTGTCCCAAGATACAGCAGCACACTTTGCTCCACCACCCCCTCCCCCACGTCCCCAAATTGGTCACCTTTCTGTGGAACCTCAACTAGGAATCACACCAGTGTGGAAGTTACAGGGAAGGTAATGCTTCATTTTCCAATTTAAGATAAACACAATTTTGTTTGTTGCTTTAGAAAGCAAAGAAGATTGGTCCTTTTGACCTGTACATGTGAACTTTGCTGCTCAAAGTAGATTTGAGTCTCAAAAACCCTAGCTCATTCGTTTTTATAAACATTGTGATGCTTGTGTCCTTCACAAGAACTCAAGGCTGGTCACTGTGCCCTTCTTCACGTCTTACTTTAGCAGGTTATTACATACTTATAGAATAGAGATATTTTTAAACACACACAAGCCATATTCAAATATGGTTTTGGCTGAACTGGATATCCAAAATGAGCACCTGCTTTGAGGCCACTTCAGCAACATGTTGCTTGTGACCCACTGTTACTGCCCACAGATGCCACAGAAAGGGTCTGTCCTGGGGACCTCACTTGTGATGGTGGGATCCAGATTGCTGGCTTACCTGTACTTCTGTATTACAAATTCCACTTGATGAATGCTGGGGGTGGGGGCTCCTCACTTGTGGAATATTGTGGGGTGGGTGTGATTAGACATATAGAACAGATTTTACACTGAGGAAAAGCAGAATTTAGTGAGACTAGTATATGACCCACTGAAAACTGCTATTGCCTTATCCCTCATTAGATCTTACTCTGGCAACTCCGATTTGATTCCATATCGTTCACCCTGCTGGGTAAAGAGGGTCACTGCAATGCTCAGCACCAGCACAAGCCCTTATGTCCCGTATGTGGCCATTGTGCGGGGCTTCTTCGTAACATAAAGTAAAGCTGGTGTCCTGCGGTGATTCCCGAGTCAGTGATCACCATTACCCCCGCATTACACCAGTTGCACACGGTATAGTGTCAGATTGGAAATGGAACTTTGTTTAATCGCACGCACCGTTCCCTGTAAAATGCACACACACCGGCCCCGACCTCTCACAGCCTTTGCCTCTTACCTGCTCAGAGCTTGGAAACGGGATCGGCCGTCCTTTAACCCCTTTCAATCCTGTGCTGTTAAAAGGGGTCGGATAGACGAGACAAATGGGCAGCCGGCAGCCCCCGGGTCCCTGGCAGCGAATAGCCTGCTTCCCAAGGTAAGAGGCGGGTCTCTCTCCTCAGCTCCCCGGCATTAAGTCAACATTTTTCGGCACTTTCTCCAGGAACAACCCAAGCAATGTGCGCCGAAAAAAAGCCCCACAAACTCCAAACACGAAGGCGCGCGCACACACACGGCTCACTGCCAGTCCCGGGCTCACACTCCAAGTAGCCCTGTGCGCGGAGCAGAAGCTGGAGGGGAGTGTAGCCGGATTGCAGCGTAAAGGAGCGCTCCCTCAGCTCGTCCCTATAACGCTCCGAACCTTGTGGGCTAACATTCCGGCCTATAGCTGCATTCACATCCAAGCGCGTTTAGATATCCCCCTGATCCGACTGCGGGCAATCACCGAGCCACAAACCGGGACTGAGAGCTGGGGAAAAGCAGCACTCACTGTCTCTGGAGCCCCCTCCTCCCTCACTGGTAACTGCACAATCCCGACACAGACTCCGCCAAGGGCTGAACTGGAGCCGCACAGACTGGAAAGAGGAGGCTCCGCCCCCAGCCCTAGCTCATTGTATCAACATGTATCCCTCAGTATCGCCGGCTCATTGTATCAACATGTATCCCTAGAGTCCACTGTGCTCCATGTATCCCCACAGCAACCAGGGTCAGCGTAGCAATGGGCGCACCCGAAGCTCTCTGATTCCTTATGGGCTTCATTGGAACCTGTATCCCACAGCAGCCGCGCTCATTGTATCACTTATGTATCCCATGTAGCTCCCCTGCTTTGTGTAACATGTGGCGAGAGCGTACAATGCACTGCTCCTATTCCTGCTTTCTGCAACGCTTCCATTCATTTTTATCTCCTGCCTAGCTTGAGCCCCGCTACATCTTTATGGAACTACGAATCCCAGCATCCCCAGTTGTGTGGGATTCTGGGACTTGTAGTTCAACAACCTCTAGAGAGCGTAAGAACGTGGACCTTGCTTTACTCAACGACTCGTTCTTTTCTTTTTCCCCAGCCCAGGCTGTACTATGTGTGTTACTCAATGTGTTGGTGATTTGGCTGGTGCAGAAGTAGATTAAGCAGCTGGCTGCAATAGAGCGACAAAGCTACTGACCGAAGGAGGATGAATGGGGCTTAACTGAGCGATCAGTCTCATCTCTATGGGATGATGGTGCCTGAGATGCCTAACCCTAGCCAGCCTTATTGCAGGTGATGCTTTTAATCATATTATTCTTCTTCTCTTCCAGTTTGACTTTTACAACCTCCTGCTTTGCACACATTCTAAACTCCTGCCTATCACAGTACAAGCCCTTGTTTTCTTTTCAGAGCACAGTCTATGCAAAATGTCCAAAGTAAACCAATGGTGTCATTTTTTTTTTCTTTGCCCTGCCTTATCCGAGGGAGCCAGGTGTTTATTCAAGTTCTGAATACTCGTCACGGTGGTGGCGTCATTTCCTGAAGCCCTGATAGAATGATAATGGCAGTCATTATTTTTCTTTATTATGAAGCAATGTGGGAGCCAAGTTCCGAACAGCTGAGCACAAACTATATACATTTCAGTCTACAAAAAAAATATATATATATTATTTTTTCTTTTAAACAATGTGCTGCTTTCAGAGTACAATGCTAGAGTGTTAACAAGCTAAAACATTGTATGCTGTAATTCTATCCTTCAAAATGACAGTACTGCGATAACCTTGAAGTCATCTGTGCATAACATAATACTAACATTCATTAGCTGTTTTCAACATGAATATGCATGTGTTAATCTTTGCATATATTGGTATAATTTCATATAGGGTGCTGTGCACTGAAAGTCATTATCCTTTGCACATTGCATTTCATGTTAGAAATGATTCTGTAGAATCCTTAGAAGCTTACCAAGGGCCTTTATTGTGCAAGCATCCTGTAACAAAATTTCCAAAGTAAGAAATAAAAGATTTCCTATGATATTCAAAGAAACCAGAAAGCTTAGAAACAACTTGTGTTTTCAGCTGAAAGGTCATGTTGTGTCATCCACATGGTTAGGGGAATATTTTCCTCCTCTCTAATTTCAAGGAAACACTTTACAGATATTTTAGAAATTGAAATTGTTGCTACATGGGCTTACAGATGAGTAAAAGAGTGTTAATTATAAGACTAATTATGAAAAATTAGATAAGCTTTATTATGGATAAAGTAAGCAGGTGTTTTACATTAGGTTGTTGAAGTTGCAGCCTGTAGAGAGAATGTGATACTGCTTTTGGGGTCCAAAGATCTCTGCATATAACATTATAATTTTAATATGATCTGACCCACTGATATGTATATCAGCCAACTGCTCCATTACTTACATAGAGATGTACAGGAATGCTTTGAAAAATAAGTCAACCCCCCAAATTGTAAAACGAGTCTTTATCATGCAACACAACTGTATTTTTAAGGATAATTTTTCCTTAGCAATTGCCATTAACCCAAGTGTTAATAAGAATAATAATCCCACTGCGCTGACACACTTCATGTCAATTTTCATTTACCCATGGAAATACATTGGGGGTTTGTACAATCATTGAGCTTTCAGGAAATTACCAGTGTAGGATGGCCTTGATACAACACGTATGTAATTTACACAAAACAATACTTTTTCCTGAAACTCCAGCCCTGAAGTAGAACAGCACATTCTTGTCCTTATAAACAGATAACGTCATCTATTGTCTTTTCTAACAAGTTATTGCATCCATTTTCCACACAAAAATGACTTGCCTTCAAACTTTACTCTTCCTTCAACATCTAAGGTTTATGGAGCTATTAACATTGTACCCTTGTCATGATAGATATATAAGTGGTGGAACAAACTAGTGATTAGTGATCTGTTGAAAGTTCTCTGCCCTATTGTATTTGCGTTACAACTAAAATATTTGTTCTGCCCTCTTTATAGTGGTGCTGTTTATCTTTAAACAGAGCTTTAAACTCTGAAGGCCTCTTTCACAGAGCAGCCTTTATCTGGTCCTCTTCACACTATGCAATCAGATCTGATCCAATGGCAACAGTCCAACAGAATAGCGGTACGTTGCAGCTCTGCTCTAATCCGGGCAGTTGGTTTAACACATTTACATGAACTATGCATGCAGTCAGACCTATTGTTTGTTTTAATAGTTATTATTTAACTTTTTTTTCTAGACAAACCAAATGAAGAATTTCTCAATGATGGTGTGTCACCAAAAGGACAAATTGGTCAGCAGGGTCACTATCATAAAGGAGAAGAACAAACTAACCCACACAGTTTAGTGATTGGGTCGTCTTTAAGGGCAAGGCCAGACGGGGAGTTTCGGGGGAGATCTGTCGCCTGGCGACTTCTCGCCGCGACGAATCTCCCCCAAATCTCCCCGAATAGCTAACTAGCACTGCTCACCCGCTCTGCGTAAAGTCGCCTGCGCTTGTCCACACGCAGCGGCGCGATTTTAAAAGTCGCTCAAAGTTGCCTCGCCATGCAATTTTGAGCGACTTTTAAAATTGTGCTGCTGCGTGTGAACAAGCGCAGGCGACTTTACGCAGAGCGGGTGAGCAGCGCTAGTTAGCTATTCTGGGAGATTCGGGGGAGATTCATCGTGGCGAGAAGTCGCCAGGTGACAGATCTCCCCCGAATATCCCCGTCTGGCCTTACCCTAAGGCTGAAAGTGTTCAGGGTTTAAAGCTGGCCATAGACACAAAGATACCATCGTACGAATCATCGCACGATCGGATGTCCCCATCTCCCGACCTGCCACTAACTATTCAGATCAAATAAAAGTAGTAAAAGAACAGATCAGCCGATATTCTCACCCTACAGCAATTATAGGAAAAATTATATCCGACAAAGCTGGCGACAGTCTCCCACTGAAAATCGTCAGATCGGCAATACAGGCAGATATATTATCGTCAGCCGACAGAAATCTTCTAACCTGTCCGATCGACTGAACGACCGATCAGCATGACAAGAGAATTGTTGGGACAGTCCACACGTGATCCGAAAATCGTACAAATTGTGTATTCGTACGATCGAATCTTTGCATCTATGGTTAGCTTAAAACTTCTAATAGAGATCCAGTGATTCCAATCCAGTTTTGATTATAATACATAATCCACACAATTTATAGTTTCTGTGTGAAGTAAGTTTAGTTCTTGCCACACATTTACCAAGCTCTGACATAATTGATGGCTGACCTGCAGACTTATCGGATGGATATAAGTGCAATTTGGTTATTCATGTATATGATTCAGCGAGTTGACCCTGGTATAATCAACTGGATAAATTGGCAGAAGGGGAGGAGGAGCACCATCCAGGTATTTCAGGGTCATCTATTGACAGAGTAAATGTAATAAATTGCTTACTTGGCCCACCTATTTTACTCAATAACAACATCTAACAACATCCTTCTGCTGGCAGTGCATGCTGGGAGTTTTGGTCTCTGACTGACATCTAATCATTAAAACAGAGACTGTGTTTTTTTCTAAAAATGCAGTATTAAATTAATTTCAGTGTAAAATGTCTTGCTCGAATAGCGCATGCCCTTTGTATGCCTCTAAATCTTAGATCTTGTAAGAACCGAATAAGGTACAGGTATGGGATCCATTATAAAGAAAACCCATTATCCAGAAAGCTCCAAATAACAAAAGTCAATCTCCCAATATAATAAAATAATGCATTTCCCCCTTTTTCTCTGTAATAATAAAACAGTACTTTGTAATTGATCCAAACTAAGACATAATTAATGCTTATTGGAAGTGAAACCAGCTTATTGGGTTTATTTAAAGTTTAAGTTAATGATTTTCTAGTAGACTTAAGGTATGAGGATCCAGATTATGGAAAGATCTGCTGTACGGAAAACTCCAAGTCCTGAGCATTCTGGATAACAGGCCCCATACCTTTATAATGTCTCTGCAAATATGAATAAGACTGTAATGTCTCCCCAATAGTATTCTGTGAGGCAGCACAGTGACTGGTTATGTCAAGCATGGTTTGTATACATTTATTTGGAGGATAAAATTAAATCATTTTTAATTTAAAGAAAAAAATACCACAGTCAGTTTTCCAGAGCTTTAAATTCATGTAGCATTAAGGATTCAGTTTGTTGAATATGGAAGTATCTGATCGAATGTGAATCAGGGGCACATCAACCATGAGTAGGGTTGCCACCTGGCCGGTATTTTTGATGGTTGATCTCAATGTTATTAATAGGAAAAACAGATAAATATATAGGAAGGCCGGTATTTTTTTTTTAAGAAAAGGTGGCAACCCAGCCAGGAGGCAAGGCTAGAACCTTGCTACAGGTGGCATTTTCCCAAAATTACCATGGGGTATTAAGCTGTTCCTGGTAACTTTAAGAGCTGAATTGCTTGGTTTTAAACTGAAAAAAAAAACAGATTTTCTAGTGCAAGAGAGTGCAATTGTAGGGTCCTGAACCGCCTTCACAAACCAGATCCTGAATTCAGTGCATCTTTAGTTTAGTTTCATCTTGTAGTGCCTAGTGAATGAGCAATAGCATACACTAGGTGCAAATATCTGCCGTTGACTAACCACTAAAGCTGGCCATACACAGGCAAATAAAGCTGCCGATATCGGCCGTTTAGACCAATTTGACAGCTTCTCTGCCCCTGTATGGGGGCTTCCGACGGGTCTTCCCGACCAATATCTGGACACCATATCAATCGAGAAGGTCTAATTTTCTTCTGATCGACCTGTCGGAAGTCCATTGTGCTAGTCGTAATCCGATCGTTCGGCCATAGGGCCAAATGTTCGGATTACCCCGTTATCGCCCTGCCAGTTAGTGGCATATCGGGGAAAGATCCGCTCGTTTGGCGATGTCGCTAAACGAGTGGATCATTGCATCTATGGCCCATTAAGTTAGCAATCTGCTGCCATACACAAAATATTTATCAGAGACTTATTAGGGAAAAAGGAAGGTCTTGTAAGAAAATGCCATATGCATGTGATATCTGTACTGTTATTGGTTTTTTATCTGGCCATGGGAGGAAATTAGTGCATGATGATGTACTTTTGAAAAAAAAATATTGGTTGTGGGCAAACATTATGACCAATTGCACTGATATTTACAATTCTTTTGCTGTTGGTAAATGAAACCTGAAGTCTCTTTTATTTGCTTACAAGAAAAGCATTTAATTTGGGAATAAATTCAGCAGTTCATAGGTTTTAGCTGAGCTACGCAAATGTGTTTGTATTATGCCACAACATTCCACAACACTGAAAAACGCTTGTTTTCAAAGTACAAGCAAATGAACAAGTAACTACGGTAAATAAACATGAGTGGTGGGTTCATCCATTTTCCATTCATAGCAAACATACATAAATGGCTTTTGGAATTACTATTACAATTACAATAGGACAGAGGATATTCACATTTATATACTTGTGTATGGATTTCATAAAAAGCTGCAATCTTTGTAAACTGCAAAGTACGACTGCTGTTATGTGTGGACACAGCTATTTCATAGGTGCTGAACTTGTTGTTGGTATTTAATATGTTTTAAGTACAGAACTGCAATTTTTCACATACGAATTCCATGCCATAGAACTTCCATTTGATTGAACTTTATTACAATAAACAAAAAAGTGCTATGTGCATTTGTTCCCTATAACAAAGGTACAGCAGCTAGGGAAAAGCCTTCATTGTAAAATGCTAATGTGCAATATCTTCCTTTACTATATTAATCTTCACACACTGTGACAGAGTGAAAGGGGTAATTAAGTTGGTTATTCCAGTATTAAAAAAAAAGCATTTCAGGAAGCTAACATTGTAAAGCATAGCATTTTCTTGTCCGTGGAAAATATCTGCAGATAAAGGTTGATAGAGTAAAAGGTAATATTGGATATTAGACATCTAGTACAATAAAAGAAAAATTAGAATGCTCCATATGCTGTTTATGAATAAGGGTCAACTAGAGGCTACATACCTAAGATGCAAATAAAAAAATGGCCATTGCATCAATATGATTTAGCAGTTGGAAGGTTTTACTTCCTCAAAAATGTACAGAAGCTTATCTGGATTGTGTGGTAATGACAAGGTGAAATGCTACAATTCAGGGTGGATTGTTAGCCTCCTTATCTCCACTTTTAGCAGTCATTTCATAAATGCACTAGGTGCCAGTTAACTGTTTTGTGCCTTGCATCTAGGCAGTTGCC
The DNA here is from genome assembly GCA_024363595.1 of Xenopus borealis. Classification (NCBI taxonomy): domain Eukaryota; kingdom Metazoa; phylum Chordata; class Amphibia; order Anura; family Pipidae; genus Xenopus; species Xenopus borealis. The sequence continues at coordinate 59,613,674 of CM044438.1, forward strand.
AGTCTCTGGGTTATGAATAAGCACATCTCTGCTACACATTGTTCCTCATGTATTGATTTTTTCGATACCTAGAAAAAAATGTTAGTTGGTCAGCTGAACTTGTCTGCAGATTCCATCAATGTATAATTTTCTTGAACAATAGGATACTGGGTTTCCTGCTTTTTACTGTAAATGAACACGTATTCAGTGATTAATTGGCCTATAATTCTAAAGTGATTAAAATAATATAGAATATATATTCTTTACAATTTTTGCCCAAAACCAGTAGGGGCCATTTACAAATGCAAATGCAGTGGGCTAAGTGAAATTCTGAGTGCAGTTGCCATGATTTTATGCACAGTGTAGTATTTTTTTCCCATGATTCCAATGTAATTGCATTTGCCAGGGAGAGATGTGCTTGATGGAAATGCAGTCGCCAGGGGAAGATGTGCTTGATGCAATTGTATTTGCCAGGGGGAGATGTGCTTAATGCAATTGCAGTCAAATGGGGGGGGTGTAATAAAAGTCGCAAAGAGCAAAGCAATTTGCACAAATAAGAATCCAAATTTGCATTTCACAATTTAATATTCTTCCAGTTATTGCATTGCAAATTTTAATTGCACATTGTGAATTTATATTGCACATTGCCCATTTTTCAGAAGTGCTTGAAGGTGTTGTAATCTTTTGGATCAACTGTAAGAACTGTTTCAGTGAGACATTTTATTACATTCACTGCTCACTGGCGCAAGCTATAAAAATTGCAAACCTTCTTCCCCTGTCGGAAGAGGTCGCTAAACCGTTTAGGTTCGCAAATGCTATATTAAATTCGCTCAAAGGCAAATTTGTTCGCATAAAGGCATAACTTTTTGTACTGCAAATATTTTTCCGTTACCAACTTTTATTACATTCGTCCAAAAGTAGCAAAATCAATGCAATTGTGCTTGCCCGTTGACATGGATTGGATACCATTGCGCTTTCACCAGAAGAAAGAAAACACTGTCATTTACAGCTCCAGTTCAAAACCATACATGCAAGAGATTGTGAAAAAAGATGGTTAGAGAGGAACTTGGTGGTTTTGGGGTGATATGAATGATGCCCTGTGTTCATTTTACCTTAAGCTAATTGTCACGGTCGGCACCCTAAACTCAGAACCAGTGTCAAGCACCCTGGTCTCGGCTCGTGCTTCTGCCTATAACAGCCGCCTTTCACCTCGGGAGGAGCCCTTGGCTAATCGGATGCCGCCAGGTCTTAAAACGAGAAGTGCAAGACAAAAGGTTCTGAGCAGGCAAAGGGGCACGACTGTAGATAGTCAATAAGGCCAAAGGTCACGGTACAGACAGGTATAGACAGGTTCGTGGTCAAACAGGCCGGGTCAAGGCGGGCAGATTGCTAGGAGTAGTCAGGCAGGCAAGGGGTCAAACCAGGTAATCAATCAGACAAGGATGAGGCAAGATCAGAGTCGGTATCAGGCAGGAGTCAAACCAGGGAGACAAACGAGGGGTTAATCAGAATCGTAGTCGGGATCAGGCAAGGGGTCAGGTTCCAGAAGTCAGAATAGTCAAAACAACCAGGCAGGGTCAATACAGGTAGACAGTAACAATAGAAGCTTTTCAGCACAGGTACTAGGCACCAGGAACAGATCCTATCACGGGCCATGAGCATAAAGCTGAACCGGCCTTTTCAGAAATTCAAATTTCGCGCCAATGCGCGCTGACGTCACACGTCAGCGCGCCTGCGCCTTTAAATGAAACCCGGAAGTGCGTGCGCGCATAGGAGCCGGCAGAACAGGAGGAAGCAGCGCACGAAGGATGTTGGCGTGGCGGGCGTCCCCGCCGAGGGGGCAGCAGGCGTCCCTGCTGTCCCCCCACTAGACCACCAGGGTGAGTCCTTACACTAATCTTCTGGAAAAATATATTTACCTAAATTGCTTATTGTTATAACATTTTAAGGTAGAAGGCAGAACATTAGAAAACCGGTATACAGTATTTATTTGCAGAGTGAATTGAGATGTCTTTTTGCTTCCTCTGTCCCTTTAGATGCTAGGTTTATCAACCTCCTTTCATTATAGCGAACCAAAGCTACCTAATCTGACCTCTGCTAGATAATAGTGCTGCACACTGCTGGAAAGAATAAGAGAACATGTGACAACACTGGTCATTGAGACAGGGGGCATAAATCAACTTCTGGCTGAGAGAAGAATATTTTTATATCTGGCCTGAAACATTTTGCTTTTATAAAGCAGAACAGAACACAGTTAATTTACTTCATACATAAGAGAATCCTCCCATTTCCGACATTAAGCAATGCATCTAGGTTATATGATAAACGTTATTTTCAGTCTATGCAAATAGCAACCTCTATGAAGTATATTCCATAGCAACAAAGCTATTCTATCACAAAAAAGATACTAAGTACAAATGTTAGTAGATCTCCGATGAAGGGCTTACTCTTGAAAATATATCAGCTTTTATTCCCAGGGGCAATATACAAGGAGAGATGCATGATTGCAAAATAAGATCTTCATGATAAATTAGATGATTAATGTTGGAAAACAATGTTTTCTTTCACCTTCAAAAATCCTATTTCTAGTTAAAAAAATATAATATCAAGCTAATAAGTTAGAATAATGTTCTGCCTGTGACCTTAAACATTTGTTGAAGAAGCTGTGTTGACATATGTTCAAATATATTCGTATTTTGTGGATGCTATTATTTCAGGCCTTTGCGAGCAGATGGTATTTTAAAGCAATATTATCGTGAAAATCCATGCCTTAGAACATTGTCTAATGTATAGTAAAGGAGATGAGCGCTCCAATACAATTAATTAACAGGAATTTTGAAAATAACTAGATGTTCTCTTCTTCTTTTAAACAGAAAAGCGTATTAACTGACTGTATAAGTGCCTGTTTATTCTCCAGTCCTGGCAGGCTGAGATTCAAACCACAATCAGACAAAGGACTTTCTCTCAAAATGAAAAGATAACTGAAATTCTCCAGTTCTGCCAGTTAGATCACCTGTACAACTACCATGTACAGCCTGCAGCAAGAAATGGCAATGTCAGCTGAAGCATTTGACCTTGAATACTGCAAGATGTGTTCCCACAAAGATACAAACTTGTGTCTTGGAATGCTGAGCTAGAATGCTCTAATGCAGGTCATAGGCCAGTGCTGAAGCATTACTAAAAAGGAGTAAAGCACACCTTAAAGGGGAACTCCGGCTTACAAACCAAAATTTGATAAAGAGGCCCACTTAATACAAAAAACCTTAATATACTTATCACAGTTACCTGTTTCTTCAAAAAATATGAATAAATGGAATTTTCTATGCTGAAATCCAGCTGTTTAACATTTGAAATCATGGCAGGGAAGGAGGGACTAAAACATAGATGTTACAAATTGTATCAACTTTTCCACAGCTTACAGACAGTATGCAAGAACTACATAACCCAGAATGCATTGTACTGTGATGTTCAGTTCCTTATTGAATCACGTGCGCAGGGAATTGTGAGGTTTGGAAGATGCAAGCTGAGGACAGCTGGCTGCTGATACAAAGTAACAGTAGTCAGCCAGCTCAGCAAAGTAGTCATACAGATCAGCAGGAGAGCAGGGGGTTATGCTTAGAGAACTGTTCCAAACCATTAAAAATCATGAAAATCTGCTTATTTTTTTATTGATGTATATTGCAAAGTTGTTTGAAATTATGTTTACTTTTCAAAGAGCTTAAGTTATGTTTGTGTGGAGTCCCCTTTGATAACCTTAAGTGCATCATGGCACCTAGTTGTCCTGGATGTAAACCCTGCAAAAATGTTTGCCCAAGGAAAGAAATTATAATTCTAAGCGACTAATATGCACTTATTATATGCAATTGTTGAAGCCATTTCTAAATATACCTACAATTTAAATAAAAATGCATTTGTCTTTCTTTTGCACTCCTAATTCTGACTCTCAAAATGCCTTGCTTAAGTCTGTGAATGAGCATTCTTCTACGATATTGTTTCAATAGTCAGAACTATAAGTGAAAGTATTAGGCATGTACTGCTTTCTCTAACAATCAATAATATTTACAAATAAATTGAATCCTCTGACATTTTTTAATTACCACATATCAGTAGTGTGTGTATGGGGGGGTGGACTGGTGGACTCTTTTCTGCCATTGGCTTGTTTGCTAAATGAAAGAGCTGAAAAAATATACTCAATTCTGCTTGCATATTTCCTGATAACATGGGTCTGTCTTCCAGGCATGTGACTAGCGAAGTCTCATCTGAAAAATAGTTATTTTTAGACAATGAAGTCCCATTTGTGGTTTAGCATTTAGCTTGGCCCACTTTACCTCATAACAAATATGTTGATGGATGAATACACTGTAGTAAACCTCCCTATCCAGTGTTTTAGACTCTCCCAGGGCACTAGTCATTTTGTTCAGAAAACTATATAAGCCATGGGACAGGCTAGCCAGGCAGAGAAAAGCACATGCTGCTATAGTAATTCTGCATTAAGGAATGGCACTTTATTTTATGAAAACAAGGGTAAGCAGAAAGTACTTTACAGCAGATTATGTGGAAGAAGGTCTATTCGATAAGCTGCTTTACTTTGGTATGATGCTTTTCCATTGTAATACTTCATGTCAGTTTAGTGCATATTCCTCTTAAGTGAAAAACAACTGCTGCTTAAATACAGGTATTGGATCCCTTATTCGGAAACCCGTTATCCAGAAAGCCCCTAATTACAGAATGGCCATCTCCCATAGACTCCATTTTAACGAAATAATTCAATTTTTTTTAAATTTGCTTTTTCTCTGTAATAATAAAACAGTTGCTTGTACTTGATCCCAACTAAGATATAATAAATCCTTATTGAAAGCAAAACCAGCCTATTGGGTTTACATGATTTTCTAGTAGACTTAAGGTATGAAAATCGAAATTACTGAAAGATCAGTTTTACTGCAACCCCAGGTCCCGAGCATTCTGGATAATAAGCCCCCTACCTGTACAATGAAATATTGCCATGAATATTTGCCAAGAGTACTTGAAATAAATATAGATATATGATATTGCAATCTATATTGTCACTGTGCTGAGTAGAACACGTCTAATGTGTAAAGGAAAATTCACTCACCCTCTCTTCCCAACAAAACATACCATAACAGTTTTTATGGAGGCAAGGAATAAACATAATTGTCACAAATGTGTCTTTAACTGATCCAAGTTAATGTTTATATAGTGTGGTTATGTACTTTAGAAGTAAATATTTATTCTTTCTTTCAAGATGAACAACACTGCAAAATATTTTGTAGCATAATGAATAAAGTTTGTACTGCAAAAGGGCCAAAATAGTCATTTCAAGGTGCGAGTAACATCGAAAACAGAAAATATGTATGGATTATATGTACATAACCAACTTGCAGTCAAACAGCAACCCACAAAACCAGGGAGACAATATGAGGATCAAGGCTAAAGAAAGCAGAAAACTATAATGGACACCTACATGGAGGCCATGCATTGTAAAATCAGCAATAGTGCCTGGAGGGGAAGCACTACAGAGCATGGGTTAAGTACACCAATAAGCACCTAGGGAAATTCAAATTATGTGCTGGAAACAATGTTTTCTCTCTTTAGATGGAAATTAACTTAAATTTCTCTAATTTTGAATGCAAATTAGCACTACATTCTGTAAATACATAGTGAAATAACATCTATGCAATATTTTATGTTGATATTTGTGTGAACTTTTACATGTTAATACAGTATGAAAGGCAAACTATGAAGGTAAAAACTAACACTAAGGGGCAGATTTACTAAGAGTGGAAGTGAATATTCAAATTTAAATAATACAAATTTCAAAGTAATTTTGACTATCAAATAGCCCAAATTGAGAACATTTGAATTCCGAAGTACTGTCTCTTTAACAAACTTCAAATTTGCCACTTCGCTACTTTAAAGCTGCCGAATAGCCATTGAACCCTATGAGGGACCTCCTGGATTTTTTTATAATTTCCTTCAAAATTGGATTTTTTTGAAAATCGCTTGAATCAAAGGATTTGAATGATTTATATTTGAAAATGGACCGAATAGGTCAGTTTAAAAAATAACATAGTGACATAGTTAAATTGGGTTGTAAAGAGAAAAAGTCCATCAAATGCAACCCCTCCAAATTAAAACCCAGCATACACGGACACCCCTCCACTCTTTCATACAAACCATATATGCCCATAGCTATACTAAGGGGCGGATTTACTAAATTCACCCAAAATAATTAGTTTTTCCTCGATATTCGATTAGCATTTGATTTTCGAATGCTAATCGAATAGTTTTAGGCTACCCTTTTATTCAATCTTTGATCATTCGACGATCGAATAACGATCATTCGAATGAATTATTTGATTATTTGAATAATTTGTACGATTGGAACGATCGAAGATTTCGATCGTACGAATCCTATTCGATCAGGACTTAGCCTCAGAAGCCTATGGGAGGGTTCCCATAGGCTTCTATTACAATTCGGTAGGTTCAATCTGGCGAAGTAGGCAGTCGAATATTTTTAAAAATTGAAATCCTTCGATGATCGAATAAGCCAAATTTGCATATTCGACCAATCCTACGATCGTTCATTAATCCTACAATCGTTATTCGATCGAACTTCGATCTATTCACGTGAATTTAGTAAATCGGCCCCTAACTATTGAGTTTAGTTTCAAAATAGCCTTTGATATTATGTCTGTTCAAAAAATCATCCAAGCCCCTTTTAAAAGCATCAACAGAATCACCAGGCAGTGCATTCCACAACCTCACTGTGAAGAACCACCTACACTGGTACAAATAAAAGTCCTTTTCTTCTAGTCTGAAGGGGTGGCCTCTGGTGCGGTGATCCTCTTTATGGGTAAAAAGGTCCCCTGATATTTGTCTATAATGTCCTCTAATGTATTTGTAAAGTGTTATCATATCCCCTCGCAAGCGCCTTTTTTTCCAGAGAAAACAACCCAACCTGGAAAGTCTACCCTCATAATTTAAGTCTTCCATCCCTCTAACCAGTTTAGTTGCACATCTCTGCACTCTCTCCAGGTCATTTACATCCCTCCTAAGGACTGGAGTCCAAAACTTCACTGCATACTCCAGATGAGGCCTTACTAGGGATCTATAAAGAGGTATAATTATGTTTTCATCCCTTGAGTTTATGCCCTTTTTTATGCAGGACAGAAGAACCCTATTTGCTTTAGTAGCTACAGAATGACACTGCCCAGAATTAGACAACTTGTTATCTATAAAAACCCCAACATTCTTCTCACTTAAGGAAACTCCCAACACACTGCCATTTAGTGTATAACTTGCATTTATATTATTTTTGCCAAAGTGCATAACCTTGCATTTATCAACATTGAACCTCATTTTCCAGTTTGCTGCCCAGTTTCCTAACGTAGACAAATCACTCTGCAAAGTGGCAGCATCCTGCATGGAACCTATAGTTCTGCACAATTTAGTATCATCTGTAAAAATAGAAAATATACTTTCAATGCCCACATCCAGGTCATTAATAAACAAGTTGAAAAGCAAGGGACCCAGTACAGAGCCCTGCGGTACCCCACTGACAACACTGGTCCAATTAGAAAATGTTCCTTTTACCGCCACTCTTTATAGTCTATCTTTTAGCCAGTTCTCTATCTAGTTACAAATACTATGTTCCAGGCCAACATTCCTTAATTTAACCAGTAACCATCTGTGTGTCACTGTATCAAATATTTTATCAGAGTCCAAGTAAATCACATCCACAGCCATCCCAGAATCGAGGTTCCTGCTTAACTTCTCATAAAAAGAAATTAAATTAGTCTGGCAAAACCATGCTGGCACAAACTCATATTTTCCTATGGAGTCTAGTATCCTATCCTTTATTGATCCTTCGAAAATCTTTCCTACCACCGACCTCAGACTAACTGGTCTATAGTTTTGAGGCAGAGAATGGGATCCCTTTTTGAATAGCGGCACCACATTAGCAATTTGCCAGTCTCTCGGCACCATGCCAGACCTCAATGAATCCTGAAAAATTAATTAGAAAGGTTTGGCAATCACAGAGCTATGCTCGTTAAGTACCCTGGGATGAATCCTATCTGGCCCTGGACCTTTGTTTATCTTAACATGTTCTAGTCTCTTTTGAATTTAATCATGTGTGAACCAGGCATCATTAGATGTTTTATTAGAATTGGGACTATTAATAAGGAAACCTTCATTAGCTGGTTCCTCATTTGTGTAGACAGACGACAAGTATGCATTCAGAATCTGAGCTTTTTGCTTGTTCTCATCAACCAGCTGACCCCCCTCTGATAATAAAGATCCTACCCCTTTCTGTTTCATTTTTTTTATTAATATATTTAAAAAAATTATTTGGATTCTTTTTACTGCTTACTGCTATATCCCTTTCCATATCGATTTTAGCTTGCCTGACCACTTTTTTGCATGATTTATTGGCCTCCTTGTACCTTATAAATGATTCGGCTGTCCCAGCTAACTTGAAAGCCTTTAAAAAAAATTGATGCTCGGATTTCAAAATTTTTAACTGCCCCTTGTATACTTCATAAAGAAATTAGCTATAAATGACATTCATAAGCGGAATTTGTGCTCAAGTTTCACCAGCACCCCCCATAGCATTACATAGTTTAACTATACTACAACAGCCTGAAGTACTATGCATTGTATGTGCTGTACCAGTTTATTTAGTCAAAGATTGAAGTTGTGGTTCGACCATTGTGGTTCTATCCTCCAAATGACAGAATATATTTGATTGTAACCCTATATTGTACTGCTCTGGCTAATACTAACCAGTCTAATCAAATAAATTTGGATTTATTTATATTTGTAGGAGCAGCCATATTGCTGACCTTACATTAGTCACAGAGCAGTAGGGTAAAATGGAGAATGCCTTCTATAAAGAAAGAACACCAACAGAAATGTATACATAAATGTAGGCAGAATGTTTGATGTACACAGTAATAATGCTGCAATTATTTTTTAAGAAGTACCTTACTCATAAATAAGGATTTTTTCCTTTCAAGGCGGTGACCAGGTCACAAGGTTTTGTTTGTCATAAATAAAGAGGGCTTTTTGGAAGAGGAAGGAAGGATGACAAAGCTAAAGGCTCCCAAAGTAATCAGAGTTTTTTGGGTCTGTTTCCTTCATTTCCTTAAATTGAAATTATCCCAACAAGTTTGCTATTGTCCACTGAGCACATTTACTGCCTTGTACAGGAATGTCTTTGTTATCAGTGCCTGGAATCAAAGGCAGTAATCAAACCTAAAAATGAACAAAGGGCCAAAGAAAACTAAGCATGTTATGAATGAGTACAGTAAAACAGTGCCAGGAAGATAACTATTAATTAAAAATGAAATATGTCACATTGTTGGAAATGTCCAATTTTCTGCTTATAAATTAAAGTGATATTAAGAAGCATAATTTATTTTAAGATACTGAATTAGAAAAAAAAACAGATGTATGTTTCGTTTAGCTTTAATATTTACCAAATGACAAATTGATATGTGTGACATTGTCTTGTAGCAGTAGTAAATTATATTTAAGCAAAAGCTATAATTTTCAGTCATTTAATAGCATCCTAAGTATTTAAACTGTGGAAATATTCATTTTATTTTCAAGACAAAAAACACATTCCTATTCTTGTCTCATAAGCAATTACACTGACATCTGATGGACACACTCATTCAGTATCATTACTTTTACTGTTTGTATTTGTGTGGCCCTGGTGGCCTTTTACAAACACAAATAGCCACCAGGGAGTCATTCTGCCCAGCAGGGGTCCTTCCTATTGGCATTACCACAGGCTTGGATTGAATTACTGATGAGAGTCAGCAGCTGTAATTATTGAGACAATAATGGTTTTATTTTTCTAGCATTGCCCTTCAGTTTGTTACCAGAAAAAAAAGAGTTTAAGACTTTCAGAAGGAATATTCTAGGTTTCTTTTGTTTATTGTCATTAAATGTTCATGATGCCATAAGTTCATTAGTTATTATGAGATATAAGATCTGATTATTAGAGAACAAACCAGCACGGTTGATTGTAGAGGATGGCATACGTATAGTGCATATAATCCAAATAAAAGTTACTAGAACACCAGCACAATCTATTGTAGCTGAATGAAACTGTGCTACAGTGTGGACCCCGACTGTGCCGTCTGTAGAACTTCATACTTTCTGGGTTCAGAATCTGCTTTGTGATTCCATATTTGTTTGAACTAACATAGTGCATGCATGGTTACAAGTATATTTATTATTTATTTATCATCTGTTTTATTTATGCAGTGCTTTACAGAGATTATACTTTATTCACATTGAACCATGATTGTAACCGTTATTGTCCCATACTTTAATAACCTAATTAATTTCTAGGCTGGGTCCTTTATTTACTACCTTCAGAAATCTTAAGGAGGCTACCACTTGGGAGCTTTTGTTTCATAATTAAGGGTTATGATAAATTTAGCCATAGTGTATGTGTGTGTGAATGTGACTGGGACATTAGACTGTTTACTTGACTGAGGCAGCCGCTGATGTGAGTGATGTATAATTAATGACTCTCCAGATATTGTTGGACCTCGATTTCCTGGAGATGCTAAGAATGGCCTTTTAACCATGGTTGGAGGATTGCAGGTTGTACATCTTTGATTTGCATAGGGCTTTCTTGATTTGGACCTCTGACCTTCCTTGTTTTCTCACTTTGGGCCTGCAAACATTCGACTGACCTTTTAGTGAGACCTTTTCACCTAACAGTAATATTACTTGGTATTACATTGGTGTAATTATGATTATTAATGCCACAGGGCAAATTCCCTAAAGAGCAAACTTTCGTTTGATTAGACTTCAACACACTTTGCACCACTTCGCAAATGCACAAATTCACTACCACTATTCTAATTCACTAAAATGTGAAGTTGCGCCTTGGCAGCCAAACACTGGCGAAGTTTCACTATCATTAGTTTGTCAGTGCTAGCAACTTTTGCTAACTTTCCGTTTCTCCCTAGCAAAACTTTGTTAGTACCCTTACGCTTAGGTCAATTTGAATAGGGCAATTCGTACTTTAGTGAATTTGCCAATTAACAATAATTCGTCTGTGCAAAAATTTGCCTGCCGATAGGGTGCAAACCTTCGTTATTGATGTACTCTTTCTCTAGAGAATTGTCCTCTGCGGATGGGATATCTGGCAAATTTTCGCTAGTGATAGCCACTTAACCCTTCAGTAAATCTGCCCCCACAGGTTTATAATGCCCAAACATATTATCAAACATACAAATAATGACTGACACATTAGCTATGAAACAGGAAACTGGAGAGTCTTCAAATGTAATGTAGTTTTTATTAGCGCACTACATGTTTCAGACCCCTGTGGTCCTTCCTTTGGTGCAAGTTAAACTTGCACCAGAGGAAGGACTACAGGGTTCGAAACATGTAGTGCAAGTTCAACTTGCACCAGAGGAAGGACCACAGTGGTCCGAAACATGTAGTGCGCTTATAAAAACTACATTACATTTGAAGACTCTCCTGTTTGTGTCATGTTACTATGGTGGAGATGGCTACTCCAATTAACTGTTGAAGAGTCCAACTAGGAAGTTATTTGGAGGATCGCTTTGGAAAAAGACTGTGAGTTTATTGATACATGAGCTAACCTTTTATATTTAATTTATTAACCCTGTATCTAGATATTTTTCATTAAAAGGAAGGTACAGAAAACAAGTTTAGATAATGAATTTGTAACAAACATTTAACCAGATATAATTATGAACATGCTAAAAAAGGGGCTGACATATATACTATACAATACAAAGGTTTTAAATACACAATGAAATGGTGTAACATTTAGCCTTCAAGAGACAATGAGAAGCTTTTGTGTCAGTTTCTTGGAGATTAATATTCAATTCAGAATTCTTTTTTTTTTTAAAGCTAATGCTGTGAGTTCATGAGTTTATATATTTTAGGTGTGTTTCTAAGATTGACATGTATCTAGAATGTCTTTTCTCCAACAAACCCTACTTACAAAGAATACATGCACACAAGCCTGACTGAACGCATTTCACTCCATGCGCATTCATTAAATCCCTTTCTCTCTGAGCCAAAGAGCCTTGCTTGTCATTGTGCTCTTAAGCATTTGTGCATTCCAAAACAGATTGGGGGAGGGGGGTCCAACCAAATAGAGATATCTTTGTTAAGCTAACACAATGTTCATGCTTATGTTATAAAATCCAAGCATAGCTTATAAACTATTGTACTATTCTTTAACACAGACTTCTCTAAGTAAGTAGGGGGCTGCCCATATATTTTGGATGGTATGCATAGTAGGAAAAGATGATTGCAATTGTGCAACATAGCAACTATAATTAATGTCACCTGTGGCCTTTCAGCTGTTACTGCCAGCAAATATAGGTGACTGTCCTGGGCTTTGCAGGGCCCACAATGCAACAGCTATAAGCATTAAAAACAGTTTATAGTATGTATAGTAGAGCAAAATGGTAAAAGTAGGATGCCGCTACAGCAGTAACACTTTACCTTAGTTTTGCCTTGCCTGGCCTGTGGATCTTTAATTTTGTTGAACTCAAATAACCCACCAACAGCCTTAAGCTGTCAAAGGGTTGTAATTGTAGTACAACAAGAGTTGAATGGTCATTAATTCAACTTTATATAAATAACATGCCCCTCTTTGCCCCTCATGTGTAAACTGGACTAAAACAGGTTTCTAATAATTTTTTTAAAGACAAATCCAGACTTTTTACTCATAGACAAATACAAGAGGCCCTCTGCACTCAACCCATTATCAATATATTTAAGACATTGAGACATTTTGTGCATACAGCTACTAAATATGCCTTACCCTTTAAACAAACAGGGATTGTTTGTCCATATATTGCAATATATATAAGCTGGCCAACTAAGTCAAAGTCATCCCATATGTGGCCAGTCCTTCTCTCAAATTGCATCTGATTCATTAAGATTCTATTGCTTCATTATACATTTTACCTGCAACCTATTTGCTGCTTTCAAAGTAAAACTCTCAAACTTTTTACTCATTCTGCTTAATTATAAAATGCAGCTGACCCAAAGTCATCAGTCAGGCAGCCAAGCTTCACTTTCAGTTTTCCTTTTTATGGTGCAGTTTGGAAAATCTTAGCAGCTGCTGATTGCATCACCTTTAACTAAAACTCTAAGTCCCTCATTCAAATAAAGGTGCCTTTCAAGGTTGTATCTTCATAATAATCATATGCATGCCCAGGTTTCACATACCTTAGCTTGTTAATCAGAGTGAATATATTTTCATTTACATGTCAAAACATTTACAAATCAGGCTGATTAGCAAGATCCTAACTAATAGCAGTTCTATTGTAATTTTGAGAATTCTCTTTTTAGCTAAAAAATACACCGTATTAAGCTACCAGTTACTAGTAGAAATAATGCCAATAGCCTAAGGCTGTACATATTTTGCTTTTTATGTTAACATTGCCATTGCTAGAATTGCTATTTTTTGGAAGATAATTGTTGTTTATTACATTATTGGTATTATCTAATAAGGTAAATATCTTACTCTTCAAAAACAAAATTGTCAAAAAAAACCCAAAAGCTAAATCTGTAAGTAGCAATCTCATTCATGTATTGTTGAATGTTTCTAAGGATTAATACTACAAACAGGGTATAACTTCAAATGTTTAAAATAAAAACAGCAGTGGGATAGGTAGAGAGACATTTAGTACATTGTTCTACCTGGTATACTTCCATGCTTATTACTGAGTTGTAAATCTATCAGAATTTGCCCATGTTGCTTTTAAATAAGGTATGTTGCTTATTGTGCCATTTAAATCTGTAGATATCTGCCCCAAATGCACTGGCTTTATTAAAAAAGGGTATTTTATATTCAAATAAACATTTTTAAGCACATTTATTAGCCATACTTCAATGCATTCAAAATAGATGACTTTTGTAATAGGAAATCAGCTGGCATATGCCAAATAAACTAGTAAAAAATTCATGCAAAAATAATATACATTATCAATTTCTTTATAAAATGTACTAGTACGTAACTCTTCAACCTTTCGCACAATAGTTTCTAATTGTTTTTCAAAAATAAAGTATATACACAACAGAGGAAACACCCATATCCATTTGTTTTATGTTAAATCAACATATAACCACTCAGAGTGATTTCATTCAAAGTAAACAGAAGGAACACATTAACTCTGTGGTTTGGGAGATTGATGGACTTCAAACATTTCTAAGCAGATATTTTTTTCAACTGCATGCTTTTAATTTAAGCTGGCTAAATAAAATGTGGAGGATTTAGTTCAACAAGACTGCTTTATTTGTTAGAGCTAGAGCAAAAATTGCAATACACATTGTTGCACTATTAAGAATATTGTTTAGTGAATAAATACAAATATATGTTATGGGCCAAAATGAAGAGTAATTTAGGAAAATCTGAGAGTTAAGCTAATAGTCTGTAGTTCATTTGTGAAAGCTTTCAGAAATTATTTCAAATGTTTTTGGTATGCTTTAGAGTATCGTTCCACTAATGAACCAAATGCCTGACCATTTGTTTCCATTTGTCACTCTGTAATTAGGTCTACCCACCTGTACACCTCTGTAATATAGATTGGTGCTTTGTAAATACACAATGATATATTGCACTGTGTTTGTTATGGGGGATGGGGTATAAAAGGGCACATATTGAAAGGGGATAAGAAATTTGTATTGCCTTACCTAAAACTGAAATTAGTGAACTCAACTTTCTGCATGATCCAGTATATTTATGTACTACCTCTAGAACAATAATTAATTAATTACATTCTGCTTAATTGTATGAAATTGGAAAATCATATTCCTGTAAATTGCTAAGTGATATATGAGAACATTTAATGATGTAGCGAATGGGACATTTCATATTTCTGTTTCTTATGGGAAAACTCAATGAGTTCTTATTGCTTTCTGTCATAGCAGGAAGTGGGAAACTAATCTGCTGCAAGACAGATGGACGTCAATGGCAAATGCATATATATGCATCTGTATTTCCATGTGAAATTATCCCACCTGTATGCCATAAGTACCACAAGTCACAACAGCTCTTGTAGTCATGTATTCTTGGTTTACCAAGGAAAAATGTAAAGACAAAAGTGGGGTAATTTATAAATGTAGGGCTGTTTTACACATGTTTTTCCCTGAACAATTTAATATTGCACTGCTGTGCCCTTCCTTTCTTTTATTTATAAAACACAGTGAGATGTACATTGCACACAAATGAGATGGGTGAACGTTGTGCATGAATATAGTGGTGATAGTAATTTTTGAATATAAATTTGATGTTTGTACAAATTATGTAGCATACATTTCTTTCCATCAGCAAAATTGTAGATATAACTCAAATGCAGAAAAAATGCTATTTGCCATTATGATCTTAAAATATATTTAATTCATAGGAAGAGTTTATGAGATTTATACGCACAAAACACAAAAGGAATTAAAAAAAAATTACATAAGACACAAAAGGAATGTAAAAAACATTTCTAAATATAGGAGCTACAGAAAAAATTATTGTGTAGAAAAATTAGAATGTGTTTTATTATTTTTTAAGTAATATTAAGCAGTTTTGTGTTTGCAGTGCCTGATTTTTATCTTAGCAAATTGTGACTGCACATTGTTATAGATATATACAAGTCAATCACATATTTTTTTCTTCAGTTTTAACAGTGCTCTAATAAATGTAAAGAAAGCAAATTTCCCATTTAAAATCTAATAATGAATAGTGTTTCTATTGTTGTTTGTAGGCGTTAATAGCTCTAGATTATGTCAGAATCATGTCTTGGTATAGTTTTTGTTGTACAAGAATCAGTGTTGTCACTGAAATTGTTATTAAGTGGCCATATTTAGAAAACAAGGACTAGCTGTTAAAATTGACAAGAAAGGTGCAAGTGTGATGCTGACCTGTGTCCACTGAGAGTTGAACTGAAACCATTAACTTATCCCTTATAGGCCATCAACAGCCATCAAATATTAAAGCACTTCTAGTCAATACATACCAGTGTCTAATTTGAATCAATGACCTAGAGGTGAAATGTTTTAGTAACCCTTAGGAAATGTTGGAAACCATACCAGTATTAACTTCGAAATGGTTTTTATAATAAGTATAAATCATGATAGGATTGAAACCACATAAATAAATAAATCATGATGTGCTGAGGGGGCTTTTAGCTATAAATCACAGTGGATATTTTTTTTTATCTCTTACCTCATTTGACAGTAAGAAACAGGGAACATGTACAGGGCTTGAAGCCCTGAATATCAGTTTTTCAGTACACATGGTCATCTAGAGCCAAATATATATATAGAAATTGCAACCAGGGATCAATTCTATGTTAGGAAACCTTTACTTTTAAAAACTATTTGTTTGGCCTAATTTCTGAATTTACTTGGTAAAATGTATGTCATTAAAACATACACATATTAAGTACTGCAGTGGTCCATTAGTTTCAACCAATAACCTAGGAAAAGATACACAGGTATCAGTCATCTTAACATGTATGCCATTGAAGTGATTGGCATATAATATAGGTGGGTTGGGAAACCTGACAAAAGCTCTCCACACATCCATTACTGCAAGCTCAGTGGAATTCACTATTACATCAAAGAGATGGTTACCCAATTTCCTACCTTTCAAAACCATCCTGTAAAGTAATGTCTTATAATACATTACCTCCAAACTTTCTATTACCCAGTCTTAGATGAGCCTGTCTAGGCATCTTATTATCTAAATCCAGTTTCTGATTTCCTTCACTTGGAAGTGATGGGTAATGTAACAAATCCAATATTGCCAGCAATTTGTAGACAGCCATTTATTTGTAGCAGCTATGTAAATACACTACAAATCACAATAATAATGATAAATTAATTGTTTAAAGCACAAGGTTTATAGAATAAATGTGTTTTTGTATTGTGTTTTCAGCTCCCTGATTATAAACTATATTTATTGAATATATCAACATCCACAGAGTAGAAGATACAATAGTTGACAGTTGGCATTACAAGGAAGAAGTAGGGTGGAAAATACTGATTGCAACAAACAGGAGAAAGCAATAGCCCAAGGTGTATATGTAGACAAGCATATACTTAAAGAGACAGCATGTTGATTATTAGAACTGAAGTTAATATGCAAGGAATATAGACAAAGGAACAACAATAGACCTAAAAACCTAGACAAGCATAAACCTAAAGATACAGCAAGTAGAGTAATATATATATAAGTTAATATGCAAGGAATGAAGGCAAAGAAATTAAACTGGAGATGGGATGGATTTTGAAGGTGCAAAGCAACAGATGGTGAAATTATGTGTTATTTTAAGTGGTTATTATATTGCAAATATTAATGTTCTCCAACCCCCATTTATATTTGTATATAATGCAAAAAGAAAAATCTCCACCAGAGATGCATTTACAACCGCAAGTGTGGGAAGTGCAATTACGAGCACAATCTGCATGTTTTATTTACACACAACACCACATTCTTTAGGGTTCACTCTCCAGGGGAGATGCTCCTGACACATTAAAATTGTCTCAACTGTGATTGAACTTTACCTTTTTTATCTTTATTTTGGAAACAACTGCACTGAGAGACCAGGTGATAGAACTACCAGCATTTGGTGTGCGTGACATGGGCACCTGATTTTTTTGCCACATCTGCTCTGCACCTATGGCTGCAGAGCACTGTGGTAACCATGGAGCTAACCCCTGATTCACAAGTGGCAGTGGTTCCAAGGTTCTCTGTATCAGTAGGCGCAGCAGAATTCAATTCAGAGCATGGAGCAGGGGCCGGCACTATGCACAACTATATGGAAATGCAAGGAGCACGTTGATGCTAGTCCCTTTACTGAATGGTGTTCTCAGGTTTGTATCTAGCTTGCTGTTGTAAATGGTTAATTAATAATATGATGAAGATATTTGAATGTGCAATAATACTAATAAAAGGATGGAGACCTTGTAATGAACTCTTTCTGCAGTTATACCTGCATATTTAAAACAAAACCAATTAAAATGTCATAAAATGTCTCATTTTTGATATCTAGGCAGTGCTATATGTATGGCATGAGACAAGTAAATACCTTTTGATTTCAGAAGGCTTCACTTTGCATGCTATTGCTTCTGAAGGGCTTTTTGGCTCCTTTCAGTCCTTCTCACCCTAACCAGGTTTGGTTTCCCTTTTTGCTGCTCTCCAAGTCCTACCTCTCAGAAGCCATGTTCCAATATCTTGCACTGATGAGATCTAACAAGATCAAAACAGGCTGTCTGCAAGTTTGGATATATGGCTCTGAACTATTAGGCTGTATCTGTGCTATAAACCAGCGGTTCTGGATGCATAGTTGGCCACAGGGACATAAAGGAATGATTTACATGTCTCCGCCCATGATGCATTATGGGAGAAAAAACTCTCATTTTTGATAACTAGGCAGTGCTATATGTATGGCATGAGACACGTAAATACCTTCTGATTTCAGAAGGCTTCACTTTGCATGCTATTACTTGTGAAGGGCTTTTTGGCTCCATTCAGTCCTTCTCACCCTAACCAGGTTTGGTTTCCCTTTATATTGGAGTTGATTGTGCTAAGTCTGCAGTTTATGTTCTGTTTATCTGTAGCCAACATAAATAGTAACCCCAAAACCCCCTGCGGGTAGAATCTAACCATCTGTATTTAGGTCTGAATATTCAAACAATGAAAGCTTAGAAACCTGACAGGTTGGCAAGTGACTGTATAAAAATGAGAAAGGGGCAAATGAAACTAGGTGATAGTGTCTACTCTTCACGTTGACTCTAAGTATTTTCAGAAATGAGTTCATAAGACTAGAAGCTGCCACAGTCCCTTTGCTTAATAACCCCAATAGTATTTAAAATCATCTGTTAAATTATAGGTTATCCTAATCAAAATGGCAGAAAATTGTATAAGCAAACAGTTACATCTAGATCTTAATTACAGACTAAAAATAATCAGCTGAGTTAAATTACAAAGGCAAGAGCAGGACTGTCTTCATTAAACGTTTAAAAAAAAAACAAAAAAACACATTTGTCTTAACAGTTTTGTTATCAAAGTAATTCCCCAACATATTGCTCTATAGGTAATGTAATAAAAGGCACAATATTTGCCCATGCCTAGTGTCTCAAACCAGTTAAATTATCATTTTTAATTGGCTGACCAGTAAATGCTATTTGCTATTTTAGCTACATCTATTTTAAGTAAATGCAGTGTTTGGAGTTGAAACGTGATTTA
Organism: Xenopus borealis; assembly: GCA_024363595.1. Classification (NCBI taxonomy): domain Eukaryota; kingdom Metazoa; phylum Chordata; class Amphibia; order Anura; family Pipidae; genus Xenopus; species Xenopus borealis. The sequence continues at coordinate 59,632,932 of CM044438.1, forward strand.
AAAATTGCATTTGCAATTTAGATCTTCTATGAAAGGGGAGTCTTCCAGATATAAACTACGGGTTGGTCTTCTGGATTAAGCTGGTGAATTTTCTGGAAAGTCTCTACAAATATATATACATATATATATATATATATATATATATATATATATACTGTATCTCCTCCCTCGGCAAATTAATCAACTCATATGGTTTCCACTACCACCTCTATGCTGACGATACTCAGATCTATCTCTCATCTCCTGATTTCAACCCAGAACTCCTAACTCGCATCTCCTCCTGCCTGTCAGCCATCTCTACCTGGATGTTGCAAAGCTACCTTAAATTAAACCTCTCTAAAACGGAAATGGTTCTCTTTCCTCCAACTAACACCAGTAACATCCCTGAAGTATCCATCATAGTTAACAATTCCATTATCAACCCGTCTCCCCAGGCCTGATGCCTCGGATTTATCCTAGATTCTGCCCTGTCATTCACTCCTCATATCCAGTCACTTATTAAATAATGTCACTTCCACCTAAGGCAGAAAGGATAACACTGGCACTTCAAGGCTGGTGAATGGCAGGGATCCCCCTTGCCGTTTATTGGTATGGATGTGCACATCCATACCAATAAACGGCAAGGGGGATCCCTGCCATTCACCAGCCTTGAAGTGCCAGTGTTATCCTTTCTGCATTGCATACAGAGGGTAGCCGATACCTCTTACACTGGGCACCAGGCGTTCTCTACTTCAGGGGAGTGTTGGGTGAGTGCGCTACTTTTTCGATTTTCCAAACTTCCACCTAAGGAACATATCCAAAATACAATCATTTATCACCCAAGATGCTGCCAAATTTCTTATTCACTCTCTCGTCATATCTCTCTACTGACCTGCTACTCAATGCTTCTCTCATTACCTCCTCACATGCTCAGATTCAAGACTTTGCAAGAGCTGCACCCATCCTCTGGAATTCTCTCCCACGGTCTGTCCGACTTTCTCCCAATCTTTCTGCCTTCAAGAAATCTCTTAAAACGCACTTCTTTCGAGAAGCCTACACTCAATCTTAACTACCAAATGCAACACTGCATACAGTACCATATTTCTCACCCACTTAATTTGATCTTGCCCATTCCCACATCTTATGTACAACTCCCTTACCTTTAGATTGTAAGCTCTTTTTGTATAGTGCCTTCCTCACCTTTTAACCTGCAATGATTGTGATTGTATGTAACCCCATATGTAAGTAATTCATGTGATTTAGTTGTATAAACACATTTACTTTAAAGCGCTATGCAATATGTTGGCCCTTTAGAAATACATGTAAATAATAAACATGTTAATAATTAAAGAAATGTGTTATATAATTCTAAATCAAAGTCCCTTAAAACATGTGTAGAACCACATCAGATCATTTCTTTAATGCAAAGATCATTTAGAAATAGTTATTTGTTTACCACTTCTTTTGCTAAAAAAAAAATAATAAATTGTTTATGGTTGCCATAAAATTTCAATAATTAATATGTAAAGAGTGTAAAAATTATATAAAAAGAGTGAAGCCTGTCTACATAGTATATTATAATGGAGTGCTCCACCTGGTTTTAACTCACCAATTGTAGGTGCTGGGTGCTTTAGCTGGAAGGCCCTTCCCATGCGCAGGGTCAAATGTCCATGTAACGGAAAATCCAGAAGCACACCAATATTGACTTAGTGAAATCTGTGATTTATTAAGCCCATGTATATCCAAAAAACCGTTGCCGTTTTTTGGATATACATGGGCTTAATAAATCACAGATTGGTGTGCTTCTGGATTTTTCGTTACATGTCTACATAGTATATGTCCCCTTTAATCAAAATTGAATCATCATTCTTAGCATGCAAATAATGGTATGATTACTTGGCTTGCGCTACACAAATGCAAGAAAACCAAAACATTATAGTGTATTCAACTCAACACCACACAAGTCTTACAGGCCTTAGGAAAGTTTACACTCATTATTAGAGCCTCTGTTGCATTGTTTCATACTGTATGGGACAGATTTATCAAGGGTCGAATTTCAAAGTTAAAAAACTTTGAAATTTGACCATCGAATTCTTTAGAAGTGTTTTTTCAATCAAAAACGGTCCATTTTTGATCAAATTAAAATCTCTTGATTCAAACAATTTGAACGATAAAAAAAAAATTAGATTTTTCAAAAATTTCAAAAACACTCGTTATAGGTTATAGGAGGTCCCCCATAGGCTAAAACAGCAATTCGGCAGGTTTATGGTGGTGAAGGGTCGAATTTGAATTCTTTAAAGAGACATTACTTCAATTTTCAATTGTTGAATTTCAAATAAAAATATTTAAATTTGAATCAAATTTATTCTAAATTTTTTCATTAGAATTTTCACTTCAATCTTTGCTAAATCTGCCCCTATGTGTTTAAGAAGAACTTTAAGCCATGGAGTTTGTACTTCTTGGCCAAAGTAGCAGTGGCCCTGGAACACTTAAGGAAAATTATGAAAAACCTGTCTCTATAATAGATTAGACTTAAATATTCATTTTAACCAGATGCATTTTCATATTTTACTATGTCAAATAACAGGTTTTGGATCCTCAAAATAACTCCATCTTGCTTCCACTTGTGATGCATATTGTATACAGAGACCTCTATTCATCTGAGTACTTCAAATGGCTATGGCTAGTTGTTTATTAGTCTTGTGATCTATATGGTCAAATTGTTGACCTTGTGGATATTGAAACCTGCTGTTACTCTTACAAAGCATACTAATCAACAGGTGCTTTTGACAGTGTGTTTCTGTCCTAAACTGATGTACAGACTTGCCGAGGAATTTCATTCCTATACTTTTTATCTGTTGTTGCTACAGCCTGAATCCTGTTATCCAGCTGTCTTCAGCTATGCTGTCACTGATCTACCCATATGTTTTTCCTTTACCGAAGAAACAGTCATAAACACAAAACTAATTAGAAAAAATAATTGTATGTTTTCTCTTCTGTATTTTTTCCATCCTACCTGGGAAACCTCCATAGATTCTTATATCAGAATACTATGTGGAAAACCCAATAACAATTGCTAAAATTTTATGTATTCTATTAGAATCCTCCTGATCTAAAATATGGAGGCATTCTAGTTATATGTCTGTGGTGTCTAGTACATCATAAGAGACTATGGGGCAGTCCTGGAGGTCTTGTAACCAAGAAACTGAGATCTAAACTAATTCTCTAAACAGAATGAGTTATGATTTCTCAATACAATCCTGCTTTTGCATAGTCATAGAAAGGTCATTTAGGTTTAATCTGCATACTTTTATATGTCAAAATTATTGTCTTTTAGTGGGATGCCTGGATGACAGGCCCCTGATAAGACCAGAAGATTTCATAATTTACTATTTTCATATTTTCAAAAAGGAAGGAACCACGACCTTGTTATTATCTCTTGATGCAGAGAAGGCATTCGACAGTATTCACTGGGGTTTTATGATGCAGACACTCACCAAATTTGGATTAGGAGAAAATTTCTTAAGAGCAGTAACACCACTCTACTCTAAACCTACAGCAAGAGTCTTGGCATCCGGGGTCCTCTCTGATGCCTTCACCATAGGGAATGGGACCAGACAAGGTTGCCCTCTGTCACCTTTAATCTTTGCACTTTTAGTTGAGCCGCTAGCAATCAGAATATGACAGAACAGCAACATACAAGGAATCTCAACGAAACACATTACCCTCCCCAATGTCTTTCGAGAACTAGATTCCTTTTACTGCGTTTCATGGTACAAAATTAATCCAAAAAAAAACAGGCCTTAATAATTAATATCACAACACAAGAAATAGCACACCTAAAGAATAATTACCAGTTTGAATGGAAATATTCCTACATCACATACTTAGGTATCCTCTATACTGTGGCGTATAGAGGAAGCAGACCCTGCAGTCTGCAGTTGGGAGGATAGGAATCAGAGTTCGCTGAACCCCTCTTCAGATATTTTTTGCAGGGGTGCTGGGCGCACTCTGGTTTTGCCACTGTTAGTTAGACTTTAGTTCTCCTTTAAGAAGGCTCATTTACAGTTGCAGTGCAAATTACATACTTTCTCAAAAAATGTACTTAATTAAAATTCTGTTCTTCTATACTTTAAACTATATTTTATACATTGCTGTATTATGTCCAATGTACAACCTATCTTGAGGAGATATTCTAGAGCTCCATTTTACACCTACACCATACCAAATATGATGCAACTCGCACTGATACAATAACTATGTGACTGAACATTGCATGCATAATATAAATGCAGGTGCAAATTTGACAGAGCTTTGTGCATAATTAAGATGGAATTCTAGGACTTTAAAGTCTCTTGAGTAATTTTGCAATTTTCTCAATACACTTAGGGGCAGAATTACTAAATTTGTGTGAATGATTCGAAATTCGATTGGATTTTTAAAAAAATTTGAATTTGAATTTTCAAATAGTTTTTGTGGCCACTTTGACCATCGAATTTGAAAAATTCGATTGAATCGAATGATTCGAATAGATCGAATAAAAATCTATTCGATCATTCAACCATTCGATGGTCGAATTACTTGCCCTTTAAATTTCTATTCAATTGCCTAGTTTGCCAGATTAAACCTACCAAATTGCTGTATAACACCATGGGAAGCTCCCATAGGGTTTTTCCAGCTTTTTTAGATCGAATAAAAAAAATGAGATAGAATGGTTAAAATCATTCGATTTGAACGATTTTATCGATCAATCAAATTTTTTTATTTGATCGTTCGAGTAATCAAATTGCTTTGAAATTCGATAAAAATTCGATGGTCGAATTTAAAGGTTTTTTAACCCTCAAATTTGACCCTTAGTAAATCTGCCCCTTAGTATTTGAATCCTAATAAGTTGTTTATTTGAACCTATCATTTCACTTTGCTTTTAATTACACCTCACATCACATTTTTTCCAATATGGGCGTTGGTTACGGCAGTCACTCCCTCTTAAAAGCTGCATAAGCAGTCGGCGGGGGAGGATTTAGCACACATGTTGAAACCACAGGAGATGTTTACTCAAAGTAATGCTATTAAGCATACCGGTAAGATACCGTTTAAAGTATGATTAGAGATAAACAAGTTAGGGACCACCATGTGGGGTTTACCTTGACGTGGTATGGTGGCTTATCAATTTTATGATCATAACTTTGTAACAAAAAACCCTGTTTTTCAAAATTTAATTGCATTTGATTATTTGCTTGAATTGGTTAGAGAGGGTTTTAAATATTTAAGAATTTTAAAGTATTTTGAAATTTGCCTTTGGTGTGCACCCACAACACCCCCATAACTTTTGCCCAATCCACAGACTATGAAGAACTAATTTTTCTTTCAATATTCCACTGCCTCACCCTCTGATAGATTTCTCTTATCCTATTTATATGTGCAGATTTTTTTTATTGAGGAAAAGGATGCATTATCTTTGTTGTTGATTTCATGATCTTTCAAATCTATGCAACGTCATGCTTTTGAAAGTTACTATTGCACATAATATTCTCTTCTGTAACTGCTAGGCCATTTACTTTACCTTTTACTATTAAAACTTCTTGTTTATACCCTATCATTTTACTGCCATGTTATTGAAAATACCATAATACTGCTTACAAAAAATATGCAGATAACTTGTGATTCCTTGTTCATTGAAAGTATCTAAAGTACAATATGATTAAAATGATAAAATACATGGATCACATATCTGACCATCTTCTTCAAGACTGAGAATTTATTTCTGACAAGGCTGGATGTTTTTGACAGATACCCTATTGTCTGAATTCAAGATGTAGTTACGCCTATCTAACAACACTGTGGTTAAAAGGGATATGAAAAATCTATTAGTGCTTCAGCTGGCTGGAACACCAAATACATGTTACCATTCTGTGTGAATGGGAACTATAACTGCTTCTATTATTTTGATAGCAATATGCTTGTAAACATGCAATGTCATGGAGTCTAAAAATATTAATCTTTTAAACAATCAACTTTATTGATCTTCTGCATTGCATTTGGCAAACGATAATGTCACTCTAGACAGTAATGTCAAGGCAACAATCTGAATCATAGCTTTATTATCTGGTTATAAATGTACAATGAATACAAATTTTCAAAGCAGATGTAATTTCCTTCACAACAGAGTTACATTTTACCATTATAATTTGGACAAATAGGTCTGTAAAATTGATCCGAGGCTTAAAAACTTTTTTGATGTAAAGTGCAAAGTCACATAATAAATGAAACATTAAATAATGTTTTACCATAAAATGCTTTATTCACACAAAGTAGGTCTCTTAATCTAGTTTTTCTAAAAGCAAATTGTATACGACCACAATGAAGTCTAACTTTATGACTTTCATAGAGACTTTTATGATAATTACTTAAACGCTTCAACTAGAAACAAATGGGAGGAACGTATAGTCAAAGCAAAAAGATTGTTTAATCTGGTGGCTAGGCTATGTTTTGAAGATATAAGTAAACTGGATTAAAAATAAAAACATGAAAGTGAGAGACGCATTAAATTTGGATACATTCTGAGGCTCATTTACTACTATGATGGAAATTTGTCAGTGCAATAAACAATAGTCACTAATCATTAATTTGCTTTTTTATTCTTATATATTATTCTTATATATTATCTTATATATTATATTAGTCAAAGATAAGTGGTAATTGGTTGTTACAAATACTACATTGAGGCAACATACCACCAAACATAGGGCTATCTTTGTATTGCTTGTATTACATTTAACATCATTGAGGGTATTATTTACTAAAGTCTGAATGTTAAAATCTCAAAGAATTAGTTACATAGTTAAATTTGGTTGAAAAAACACAAAATCCATCAAGTTCAACCCCTCCAAATTAAAACCCAGCATACACACACACCCCTCCACTCTTTCACACAACCCATATATGCCCATAGCTATGCTAACTGTAGAGTTTAGTATCAAAATAGCCTTTGATATTATGTCTGTCCATTAGAGCATTTTTCACTAGAAAACTCAAAATTGTATAGGATAAAAAAGATTTGCTATAACCCGAGGCACCTAAAAGTCAAGATCCTGTATAAGACAGTGGGGGAGGTCAGATGTCAAATTTGAAGAAATTATGGTCTGAGCTGGGTTTTGTCCAAAAAATCTCCAAAATGGTGGTTTTTGGCCATTATCACAAAAAAGTCAAGTTTTTCCGGGCATCAAATGCAAAAAATTTGAATTTTTATAATTGTTCCTGTAATTTTTTTTTTCAATCCGAATTTTCAAGAGTTTGCAATGACAAATAAGGTAAAATCATGTTTGGGAGTTTGGTCAGACTTTTTAAATTAAACTTGTGAGAAATTTTCGGATTTTAGTAAATAAACCCCTTAAGGTTGAGGCAAACAAAATACATAAAAGTAAGTCAGGCATGGTTGATAGCACTGGCTGTTCATCATGGGAATTATTCAGTAGATGCTATATAAGAGAACCACAAATAAACACTCCATGAGAACATTCACTAAATTTGCTAGTGAACAAAGTTCTGTATACAGCAGCATAAGATTGGAATTATATCAGATTTCATGGGGTTCAACTTCACAACTTGCCAGTGTTTGTTGATAACTGTTTTCACAGGACGTTGGTACATTATTCTTGGTGCAAAAATATACGGTCCTTTGGTCATCCTTTTGGAAGACGTAGTGGCTAACTATTGATCCCTTGACACCAGTGTATTATCCTAACATAGTCAGCTAATCGACTAATCGAATCTGAATATTTTATTTTACTACCCTTCCTTTTCATTCTTGCTTAATCACTTCTACAATAAATGTAAATATATTACTGAAATTCCTATAGTAATAATGCATCATTCTGTATTAAATAGTTTAACACACATGGAGATTTGTTGCTGCGACTTTTGGAATTGTGGAGACTAATCGCCTTACCGCAAACCTCCTGTGATTCATACTGGAGTCAAACAGCAACTTGTCAACAAATCACCACATGAATCTTCGCCCTTAGACTCCACTGAATCTTCTACTATACCAGTTAAAGTGATACAATAATTCTACTGTATTTACTACTATCCAAAAAAAAGGTCATCTGTATCCCCCTAAACATGATTCCCCATAGCATCAAGTAAACAATTTCTTCTGTATCTGCTTGTAGTGCATCAGCAATTTTCATTAAAGGAGAAAGAAGGCTAACAAAGCAGTTTATTGCCAATAGATTAGCCTAAGCTTAAGATAATGGACATATTTCACATGAGCCTTCTTGAATGGAGGTCATGATCACAAAATTATATTATTGAGATCATAAAGGAGTTTCAATGCTTTCTTTCCTAGTATGTGAAAAAAATACATATGAGGATACAAGAAATATACAATTATAATACAAATATTATGAATTGTAATGACTATTTTTACATTTGTGAAATCTATTTGTAGAAGGTAAGCCAGTATTCATTTGTCAATTCATTTATCTCAAACTACTTGATAGCTAGTATAATTCTTGGCTTGTAATTGAAATTCAATTTCAATATTATGATTTTATAGGGTTCAAGTGACTGGCTATGTATTTTATTGCAGTAATTTTACAGCTATATGCTTTGCTTTTCATGAGGAAGGTTCTGTACAAAAACATATTTTTTACAATGTAATGGATATAAATATTATATCATACAAAAAACTGTATGAAACTCTTGAGATTTCTGGGAGTCATAAAAGGTCCTTGAAGAGCCACCTCTGAATTTCAGGCCACTACTAGAGGGACAGCAGTATGTACTAATATGGATGTATTTTAAGAAAACATAATTGGACAGGTTAGGTTATGCATATTACAGGCACCAAAAAAAAGTCTTGGATGTTTGGTCTTACCAACACTGTAGCATTGACCAGCTGATATTTTTTACAGCGTTCAGACTAACCTATACTCTGGAGTTTACCAGCTTCTACTTACGATGTACAGTACAGCCATAATTTGCACATACAAAAAAGAAAAATACAGTCATATGAAAACGTTTGGGAACCTCTCAATTCTTTGGAGATTTGTTTATCATTGGCTGAACTTTAAAAGTAGCAACTTCCTTTTAATATATAAAATGCCTTATGGACACAGTAGTATTTCAGCAGTGGCATAAAGTTTATTGAATTAAAATATGCAATATTCATTATAACAAAATTGACAGGTACATATATTTGGACACCCCAACAAAGTCATTGCATAAATACTTAGTTGAGCCTCCTTTTGCAAATGTAACAGCCTCTAGACTCCTCCTATAGCCTTTTATGAGTGTCTGGATTGTGGATGGTGGTATTTTTAACCATTCATCCATACAAAATATCTCCAGTTCAGTTAAATTTGAGGGCTGCCGAGCATGGACAGCCTGCTTCAAATCATCCCATAGATTTTCCATCATATTCAAGTAGGGGGACTGTGACGGCCTTTCCATAATATTGTACTTCTCCCTCTCCATAAATGCTTTTGTTGATTTCGAAGTGTGTTTATGGTCATTATCTTGTTGGAATATCCAACCCATGCGGAACTTCAACTTTGTTACTGATGCTTGAACATTATCCTGAAGTATTTATTAATATTGGGTTGAATTTATCCGACCCTCAACTTTAACAAGGGCTCTGGTCCATGAACTGCCCCAAAGCATGATGGAACCTCCACCAAATTTGACAATAGGTAACATGTTTTTTCTTGGAATGCAGTGTACTTCATCTGCCATGCAAAGCATTTTTGTTATGACCAAATAACTCATTTTTTGTATCATCAGTCTAAAGCACTTTGTTCCAAAATGACTGTTGCTTGTCTCAATGAGCTTTTGCATACAACAAATTACTCTGTTTGTGCCTTGAGTGCAGAAAGGGCTTCTTTCTCAATACCCTGCCATACAGATGTTCTTTGTGCCAATTACGCTGAATTGTAGAAAGATGTACAGATACACCATCTGCAGCAAGATGTTCTTGCAGATCTTTGGAGGTGATCTTTGGGTTGTTTGTGTCCATTCTTACAATACTTTGCATATGTCGCTCCTGTTTTTTTCTTGGCCTACCAGACCTGGGTTTTACAGCAGCTGTGCCTGTGGCCTTTCATTTTCTGATTACATTCCTTATAGTTTAAACCTCTGAGATAGCTTTTTGTAACCTTCCCCTAAACCATGATACTGAACAATC
>CM044438.1:59644388-59705886 GCA_024363595.1 Xenopus borealis
GAGTTGCTTTGAGGATCCCATGCTGTTACTCAGTCAAACAGAAGCACAACTTGCAATTGGCCGCCTTAAATACACACCTGTCTTTGGTGTTACCAGTAATGTATTGAGCAGTTATATGTATTCAGATTATCAAAATTACAAGGGTACCCACATTTTTGCACAGCCAGTTTTTGACATTTAATTTAATTCCATACAACTGAATACTGCTTCACTATAAATCTTTGTACATAAAACACCCCAGTTCTCAGATGTTCCTGAGAAATGAAAGACATACAAATGTTACCTTTTTTGTTGAAAGTGGAGTAAATTATTATGCAGGCTGAGAGGGGTTCCCAATTTTTTTTATATGACTGTAATTCCAGTGCTAAAATTCAGCCCACGTGGATTCCTTTAAATACATTTTACAAAACTTTTAGTTTGTACCACTTTTGGTCAAAATATAAAAATTTATGTGACACCTCAAGACCCCTCATTTAGGTGGTTATTTATTAATGTCCATTTTTTTCTGGTCGAAATCTTAAAGAGTAATACACCATTTTTGTTGGGAAAAAACTCAAACTTTTTGTGATTTATGAAGCCCATATGCTGTTAAAAGTCTGAATAAAAAAGTATTCCATCTCAAACCTGCATGTGGAAGTCAATGGCAGATTTCCCGTTTACAGCTGGAAGATATCATACTCTGTGCTGGGTTTCATACAATATTCAGATAAATTTGTGATCTAAAAAAAAGAGTTTTTGGGTATCAAATCCAAAACATTTGTGCAATTCCAGTTTTTAAAAGATTTTAGCAAGTCTTTTCCCGACCCAGATTTTTTTGAGTTCATTTATTAAAAATAATATAAAAATGTGGATGGGAGTTTGGTCCAAGTGGTTTTAAGAAAATAGTGAGACATTTTTGGATTTTAGTTAAAGTAACTTCTACTTACTGTGTACTAAAGGGCAAAACATTCAAACCCATTAAACCCCATAGCAGCAATGTGCAGTATGTGTGACTGAGTGGTAGAAATGTGTTCACATTGCTACTGTATATGGACATTTGTATGCATAAGACAGAACTTTATTAATAAAACAGCCCTCATACTTCAAAGGAAAGGCTATTTTCAAGATTTGACCACAGAGCTGTTGGGCAAAATTAGACTGAGAAGATTGTTTGACTACCCCAACCTGGCCCAACCCCATATGCATCCACAGTTTTATAGTGCATTTAACATTTTCTCTGTTGATATCTGAAGTAAGACCTTACTAGATTTCAGTCATGGGCTGTTGTTGTTGCTTATACACTGACAACTATATTTGTTGCCTGCTTTAAATCTGCACAACTGCGAGTGAAAAGTCTCTTGAAAATGCTTCTTCAGGGCCTAACATTTCTTTTGTGATTTAGCTTAATTGCTGAAAATTACTTTCATATTTGTGAACAATTCACAGCACACAGAGGGTGACAAAATCTCCATGTGTGCCATTGTCATAAGCTGAGGTATGAACTCATCTTTAGTTTCGACAACTCAAAACTGATATATATGACCAATGACCTGAAAATCATGCAGCATGGTCAAAATCAGCCAGACTGTTTGGGGAATGTATTTCCAGTTTTACAAAATAAAAATTTACTTCCTGTAATATTCTGCAAATCCTCCATACATCAGTGTTTCAATTAAAGCTGGGTGTAAAGATTATATTTTAGTGTGGGAAATCCTATGACACAGAAAAAAGTGACAATTCCTATAAAGTGATCCTTATGGTTAACATTTTTACAGGTTATCAATTCTGTTTTGCTGGGGGAAAGCAAAAAGTAATATATTTGTTTCACCATAATAAAACACCTCAATGTTTAATCAAAGTTTAGGGCTGTTAGAAAATGAGGTACTAATATAACAATGTCTTATTTCATATGAGATAAACTAGTAAAGTAGCAGTTAATATGCCTTTCATTGTGTATTAATTGAAAGTCACTCTGGGCAATTACACACAAGATTGAAGTAAGTTCTTATACGTTATTTTAGAACACAGGCAGGGCTCCAGAACAGCACAAGCTCAGCCTTTCACTTCACTTTATATGCATAGCAATGGAAATCCGAATCTAAAACTAATTAACTAACACATGCTCTTTCAGAGTGGTTTGTGTCGTGTTTGTAACTAGCTTAAGGCAACAACAAGCCAAATATCTGGCACATGGCCTTGGGCACTGCGTAATGATACTGAAATACTGTTATTCTCCACAGTACCTCATATTACGTCAGATTTATGCACATCATTATGAACATATGTGACTGATTATTTTCTCCATATTGCTCTTTGTGCATTTGTCAAATTTAAACATTTTACAACAGTGTTAGCACTTAAATAAATAAACCTGAACTGCCAGGATGGAAGAACTCAAATTCAATTCCAGAAGATCTCAAGCATTTCTTCCTCTTGGCTTTTTAAAGCATTAGTTACTAAAACCCCAGATTAAAATGTGAAAAATGCAGGTGTGAGATCAAGATTGTAATCCCCTTCTGTTTGTGTAAGACAAACTTTGTAAGTTGGAAAAGAGGCAGCACAAGGTCAAGCAATTGTCAGCAACAGAAATGTCCTAGAGAGTCCTGCTTAACCAAATGGGCCAACAGCTCGTCAAATAGATTCATTGGTGCAAAACAACAACACCTAGTGACTTATTGCAGTCTCTATTTGTCTCAGTTTGCCAGTTAACAAAAGTAGTGTTTAAATATGCTGGTTATATTATTAACTTCTACAAAACAGAACCAGATGTGTGTTTTGATAACTATACCGTTAAATCTATGATTTACATAGTACCCATGATCTGAGTTGAGCTGGGCAGAGGCCAGAAAATCTAATTTGCTGTAGGTTTACACAAAAAAATGGATCTGGTTCTTGTAACTGAACTGAAACATTTACAAAAAGCAGTTTTGTAATATACTGTATGATTATTACAGTAATTCCCTTTGGGCTAATGAGAAAAATTGGAGCATGTTTATATAGACATTTCTCTTCTAAACATCAGTAAAATATATCATATTCTGACTAGCAGTGATTCACCTACTTTAAAAAATAAGATAAATCAGTTTCTTTGGAATTTTGGACACGGACAATGCCAGGGCATTAGAAAAGAATGTAATCCAAAACTCATTCACAAGCTCTAAACCAATGTAAAGTATTTTTCAATGTTTCACACTCTGCTGGCAATAAATACTGTTACAGTTACTGGAGATGAAAAAAATGATGACCCACCCTGCTTTTCTTTAACAAAACAATGATCATTTTTTAGATAAATTGTTTACAAAACTAAAAATAAAAAAACACAAGCACGCACATAATAAGGGAACACGGTTTTTCATGGTTGATAATTCGGTCACTGTGCCAGCTATAACAGTGAACCTCAATCTGTCATTACTCTGATTTATTTGGGCTTTAATTTAAGTGACTGTATTTTGTTTTTAATAAGTCACAGAGGCACAGATTGAGGGGAAAATTAGGCTGCAGAATGTAAAACTGTTTATTAAAAAGCTAAATCTATTTTAATATTAATAACTAAAAGAGTCAAGTCTACAAAATTCTCCCACTACAGTAAGAAAATGTTGTAGTTACTAAATTTCTCAAGCTCCTGGAAGAGCTCCGGGCGCGATTGTGACAGAAGGTAAAGCAGATCAGGACAAAGTTCAGAGCCTGGCAGGACAAGACAGGGAAGGGTTCAGACAAGGTTAGGCAAGACAGGGAAGGGCAAGGCAAGGCAGAATAGGAAGGAGGCCGGAACAGGCACCCTTATCTACGGACAACGCTGCACTGCTAGGATGAGAACCAATGCTCAGGGAAGGAGTGTTTAGAGGGCTTGTCTTATATAGGGCAGAGATAGACTTGATTGGCTGACTGCAACCAATCGGGCTGCTGCTGCAGAGGCCAGGTAACATATAGTGAGCAATACTACCGGCTACTCACCTGGCCTAATGGTTAAGGCATCAAGACAGAAACCCAAAGGTCCCTGCCTTGAATCCCAGCAAAGCCTGATGGCTTTAACCAGAAGCAGTCCACACATGAAACTAGTTTTCTATTTTTATTCTACTTTTATTTGTGGCGAAAAATCTCATTTGTTGTCTATAAACCTACAATATACACTAGACAGGTGAACCAGGGTTCTCAAAATTAAGTATCCTTGTTTTTAATATTTATAAAGACAACCGAGATGCTGGAACCCCACATCTACAGAAAGAGAAGAAGGATATATTGATGTATAAATATTTATATATTTTAAATAAATAAAATCACTTTCCTTTCTTTTACCTCCTAGTGTATTGCAGTGTATAAGAAAAAAGTATTGTGTATAGTTACAGACATGAAAAACATTTTGCTTTTATAAAGGACTTGTGCCTGTCTGTTTCTTTTTTTATCATTGTTCAACTTTCAATGATGGAACCTATATTTCTCCTTTTATGGCCAAGATATTAGACCAACATCACTCAACGTGACTTTCTGGACTGACCTTTCTGCATTTTGGAGATGGGTCCTATGAGGAGCAACCCCCTCTATGTCCTTAGATCCACTGCATCTTTTTACAATTTTTTTTAACTAAAGTTTTATGACTGTGTATAGCTACTAAAAAAGAAAAATGTTTACGCTTTATTAAGAGAACTATCCATTCCTTACCACTTTTTATTGTCATGAATATGTGTTGCTTCCTTGTTTTACAGCATTAAGCAATACAAAGGAACTTAACTGATGAAGTGCAGTGGAACAAGTAAAGCTGTAATGGCAAGGAAAATAATATAAACAGATTAATGTTTGATACTTTTATTCATGTTGTTAATACATCATCCGTAGCACTACGGGTTTAAAAAGTAACTTTCCATTATGATTGTTAGATTATTGCTTTAGGAACTTGTAAATGGAGTGCCACTGTTCCATTTCCATTTGCATTTTCTCCATGGGAAATAATAAACTTTGAATAATTAGCTGGCCTACCATCAGACTCACTGGGACCTAGCATAAAAAGGGCATTCAAAGCTCACTGACAGTGACTTATCAAGTGGCAATATGCAATGTTTAAGACTCCTGGACTGAAAAGAAAAAGGAAATCTGTGCAAATGATTGCCCTGATAGGCTTTCTTTATAAAGAATGCAGTGTTTTTCTCGCTAATTTACACTTAGCCTTTGGCACCTTGCAGAGCAATTTTTCCCCTGTACACATTTCCAAGCCTGTGCTATATTGTGCCTATCCTATAGCTCTGCGGAAATTACTTTTTCAGGAACTAATCTTTTCCTACTTATCCCACTTCATAGCAGTGAAATAAAGAAAAATGTATTTCAAACAGACTTTACACTACAAGGGGATTAACACCCAAGTCAAATTGTGGGCACACACGTGTAGCTGAAAGGAAAAAACACAATTCATTTGAAAGTAATGACAAGGACAGCTTGCAGCCTTGCAGGAATACTGAGACATTGAACTAACCAATGGGTTCATTGCTAACTGCCCTTAAAAGACCTAATGATCATAATCCTGTGTGTAGTTACTTAGGAACATCACACGTCATAGGTGCTAAGGCTTTTTGAACTGGCTTGATTAGTTGATTTAATTATTATTCATTCTCTTATGAAATAAGTAGGATCCTGAACTATTTAACCCTTTATTCAGTTATAGATTTGCACATAGCATTGTTAAACAAATTGGCAAACAGAAGCTCACAATGAACCCAAAAAAGGCTTTATTACCTATTGCCACTGACTAAAAAACCCTTGTTACTAGCTAGCTCCATGAAGCTAAACCAGTGCATCTAATGTAGCACCAATACAGTTTTTCCTTTAATCTACTAAGGGGCAGATTTACTATTGGTCGAATTCGAGGGTTACAAAAAACCCTCAAATTCGACCATGTGAATAGATAGGGAATAAAAATCCTTCAAATTCAAAGGATTTTAACGCAAATCGATTGGTCGAACGATCGAATAGCAAACATTCAATCGATCGATACAATCAATTGATTTTAACCATTCGATCGAATATTTTTATTTGATCAAAAATAACCAAACCCAATTTGGTAGCTTTGATCTGGTGAACTAAACAGTCTAATAAAAATTTAAAGGGGAAGTACTCTGACTGTCGAATATTTGAATAGATTGTTATTTGAATCATTCGATTCGATCGAATTTTCAAAATTCAGTGGTCTTCAAAAACATTCGAAAATTTGAATTCGAATCTTTTTGAAAATTCGATCGTACTTCAAATCCTTCATGTGAATTTAGTAAATCTGCCCCTAAGTATCTGATCCCATAAAATGTGTCTTTTTGCTCTGTTAGCACATAGTATTTGCCATATAAATGGAATGCTTAAGCAGTGACATCCCTTAAAGTGTGTATGATAATATATTTTGTGCTTGAAGATGAGACAACAGGAGCTTAGCTATGCATGATGATGCAGTAAAACATAGGCACAGGTACGTTTACTTTTAAACTTTCATAGGTAATGATCATTTGGACTAAGCAAGCTTGCAGAGGTGTGCCATTCATTGTAACTTATGGAGCCCAACTTCAGTATACACAATAGACACCTTCATTGCTGATTACCAGCTTATACACCCTTGAAGCTGATACAGGACAGGAGTACAAAAGAACTATACATAAGGTGAGTAGTCTAATCAGCAGCCTGTATTGGAATGTGTGAATCAATGCATGGAGTAGCCATTTGAAATGAATATATGGCATAGTGAATATATATGTCACAGTGCATATATATGTCACAGTAAAAAAAAATGCTTTTATGGTCTGGGCAAACTTTATGTTGTTTTATGTGCTTCCCTTGAGGAACACCTTGATGCTTGTCCTTCACAAAAATAGAAGATGTAAGAATCTAGTCCACTGAATAGATCTTTTTTTGAGATTTACATTTTTTGTATGGCCTATTTGGAGCCATTATGTGGTTTTCAGTGTATATAATGTGTTGTGGTTTCTAAGCTTCTACTGAAAGGACAGTGCCAAAAAGAACCTCCATCTGAATAAAGCAACATAAAAAGAAAAATATATTTTATTATATGTTGTGGGCTATAATGATTCATTTCACAGATGTTAGTAGCTTATTTGTAGTGATGGGCGAATCTACCCTGTTTCGCTTCCCAGAAAAAATTAGGCAAACGAGTCGTGGCATGTTTTTGACGCGTGTTGCGTCAACTTCGACAGTCGTTTTTGCCGCGCGTCACATCGTTTTCATCGCATCTAGTAATGTTCGATGCACATTGCGTCGTTTTCGCTGCGTCGTGTCAAAAACTCGCGATTTTTCGCTGGTGGTCCTCGATTTATTCGCCAGCGGCGAATCGCGGGAATTCGCAGCGAATTCGCCCCTGGCGAATAAATTCGCCCATCACTACTTATTTGCTTTGCATAAGGGAATGGAGTCCTAAATAGTCCCTGTTACATTTGTGCTCACCCCTACATTACAGGGTTTGCAGGCACCCACCCCTTTTTTGTTTTAACACATTTTATTTTCACCCAAAGGGTACTATTGCAAGAAATACAGTTTTGTTAGATCAAAAGGAACATGCTAATCAGAATAGTTTTCAAAAGCTCATAGAAAGGCAAATATTTCTCAGGCTCCCTGTGCAAAAATATTATTGGGATTTAGCACAGTGATAGGCTAAAGATAAAGATAATGCAAACCATATGTGAAGGGACTATGAAAGAAATGAATATTGTGAAGGTGATCGGAATAGATATGAATTGAAGTGACTGATTAAAAAACAACATGAAGACATTTGGCATTGAGCTTGCTTAGTCCCATCCTAATGCAGCAGTTATGCATTTCCATTCTGCTGTAATTGCTAAATTTGTACTTTCTCGCTAGGGGTTACAAAAATATGCCATGGATGTTTGCACGGCTTCAACTATTCTGAAAGAAAAGATCACAGGCAGACTAATTAATACAATACTTGGGAAGCAAGATAAACATGCTCCCCACCTTCCACTGTTTGTTCTTCATTTATTTATAAGAAACACGTTTCTTTTTTTTCTTTTCTTTTTTTTCTGTATTTTAATTTTAATATCATTTCTAAAATAATTGAGCTATTACGTATAAAGCTCTTTAAGCGTGTTCGTCAGATGGAAAAAACAGGTCCGAGGATTGATAGGAATTGGAATAAAAAAAATAACATGAATATATAAAGCTACGTTAGGGCAGGTATCATAGCCGTTGGCCATATGTACCTAGTGTTCCATTTGACTGTTAAGTAAAAAAATGTATAAAACAGTGTTGGAGTCCAGTTCACAGAAAACATTCTGACAATCAGAGTAAATTTTTCAACCACGCTGAAGTAAAATGGAAAAAATCTTGTGTACATTGCAAAGCTGAAAGAAGTAGCTTACTGACTGCATAATTGGACTAGGCTATGCATTCACAGATTGCATTTGCTCCTAAAGAATAATTATGGAAAAGATACAATAAGCAAAATTTTGATATACTTGTTGAGCATACCATACTTATTTTGTAATTTGCCTGTCATAGTGATTTATTCGCCCTTTTTACAATGTTCAGCTGTACCAGTATGCAGATAAGAGACAGTGCCAGTGAAAAGATTATCTGTGCACAGTTAGCTCCTCTGTTAGAAAACAGGACAACCTCTTTAATAATATATGTATTTACATATACTCTCAAAAACTAAAAATTTTACATACTGTATATATGTTAAAAAATAAGCTCTCACTCACAGCTTTTTTTCTGTTTCTCTATTGATGACATTTTATACAGCACTGCAAACATTGCTGGAATTGTCTCGCTGCAATGTTAAGACTCCACCAATTTTTCTTGCAAGAGGTTCGGAAGACAAGTACCTCATGATATCCTTATCAGTGACACAGAGGTCTAGTGCTGGGGAATTTTTTCTTCTTGTTTGTGACAGCTTCCTACACCTGGAATACCTAAGAATACTTATTATGGTTTGTCTTTTGCTTTCAAAATGGCATCTAAAGACCTCTTGTTTCACCCTGACTCCAGCAGTGTAGATCTGACAATCAAAGAAGGTCGCAGGTGAATAAAGATTAGTAATGTGTCTTTTTGTTTTGCCTCTGAAGGGCTTTACAATAATATATAGAATGCTTGAATGTTAACCTATAAAATACAAGCTCTAGTAAAAAGTATAGTGGCATATAGTTTGCCAGCGTTATTTGTCTGTCTCTTGCTTTTGTTGGATAGAAACATTTGTGCAATCTGGGCAGTGCAAAAAGAATGTTTAGAATGCTAGCAGCTGGAGGGGCAGAATTGCTATGAGTATTGTTTTATATGGTTCAGTTTAATAGTTTAATAAAGCCCTGAAAAAAGTATTGTAAGGTTATAGCAATGTTATTTACGATATCAATATCGTAAAAAAAAAAGTTTTAGAAAACAACTGAATTGTTGGGATGTAATTTGGTACTAGTATGCGTGGTAGGTATATTACATTTGAAAATATCTTGCTGCTTCTGTTAATTACCATCAATGTTTTTCCCCCTAACACCTACCCCCTCCTGTAGTTCTGCAAACCTGTGGCTCCTAAAATGTGGACTGGATTGGAGGGGAAATCTCACTGTCCATGTGCCTATCCATTTGAGTACCTATGCTGATGACTCCCAAAGTATAAGCATTTACATAGTTACATAGTTAAATTGGGCTGAAAAAAGACAAAGTCCATCAAGTTCAAGCCCTCCAAATTAAAACCCAGCATACACACACCCCTACTTTTACACAAGCCATATATGCCCATAGTTATACTAACTGTAGAGTTTAGTATCACAGTAGCCTTTGATATTATATCTGTCCTAAAAATTATCCAAGCCCCTCTTAAAAGCATCAAAAGAATCAGCCATCACAACATCACCGGGCAGTGCATTCCAGAACCTCACTTTCCTCACTGTGAAGAACCACCTACACTGCTTCAAATGAAAGTTTGTGGCAATCACAGAGCTAAGCTCGTTAAATACCCTGAGAGGAATACTATCTGGCCCTGGACCTTTGTTTATCTTAAACAAACGTCTGAGGAAGTACGTGGTTATAAAACGCGTTAGACCTTGGAAGCTGTATGTATTTTTAATCAGATGTGGAAATAAAAGATTTTTAACTGGATGAAAAACAAAGCAATCCGTGGCCTGTTTTGGAGTGCGCCGCAACAACAGAAATTTTGTGATTCAATTGTCTCCCTTAGCGACAGACTCGGGGTGGCTGCACCCGGGTCACTACACAAAGCGGGTAAGCTGTTTCTTTTTGGAACTTTGTTAAAGTTTTTTACCTGGGAAACGGAGAGAAGTTTGGTTCAAGCGAAAGGTCTGAGGCTGAGAGCACCTGGGCCACACTTGTTTAATGGTGAGAGCCTATCTGTGATTGAACAGGCCCGCTAAAATATATATTTATAAATATAAGTTATAGCTCCAACAAGGATATTGGTGGTACACAGTACCAAGTGTTTAGGAAGTACTTTGTTTATCTTAACATGTTCTAGTCTCTTTTGAATTTCATCATATGTGATCATTAGATATGGAAACCTACAATAAAAGATGATCCTGGAGAACCATGAAAGTCAGTGTGCTGTGTTTATTAGCTTTTCATGCATGAAAAGCTAATAAGCACAGCACACTGACTTTCATGGTTCTCCAGGATCATCTTTTATTGTTGATTATTGAAATTGGGTGACCTGACAGAGCCACTTTTCCTGTTGATTGAACCGAGGAAACTGCATACAAAGTGAGGATATCACCATATCCAGCTTTTGATTATCTAATAAGGAAACCTTCATTAGCTGGTTCCTCATTTGTGTAGACAGATGAAAAGTATGCATTCAGAATATGAGCTTTTTGCTTGTTCTCATCAACCAGCTGACCCCCCTCTGATAATAAATGTCCCACTCCTTCCTGCTTCATTTTTTTACTATTAACATATTTAAAAATAATTTTGGATTTAGACTGTAAACTCTATGGGACAGGGGCCTCCATCCTTTTGTCTTCTTGTCAATAAGAACTTAATATATACTGTAATTGTGCTTTATATTTACATGTATTGTATTATACTTATTTTTAACTTATTATTGCAAGGACCCTATATAAATTAAAATATACACAACTAGAAAGGAACAGCATTACTTTTCTTATGAAGAATAAAAATGCCTTCATTGCACAATTTTTAGGTCATTACAACAATGTTTCAGAACATGTTTGGCCCTTTATCAAGTTGCTGAAATGTTGTTGTAATGCCCTAAAAATTGTGCAATAAAGGCATTTTTATTTTTATCTACCTCTTCCTGTATCTGCACAGGCATGATGTTGGCCCAGGTGCAAGACCTAGTGGATTTCAGAGTAAGAGTGCAAAAGAATGCATTTTTGCACCATAATCGGCTCCAATTGTCTTCAACCTGCTGACGCAGCGCCCAATCAGTGCAAATACAGGAGCAAGCAGATTGCTTGTTTATCCATCCGCATGTGCAAATCGCTGCGTGGCAGTAACTTAATAATTCACTGATTAGAAGGGGGCAGTATCCAGGAAAAGAAAGATAAACCACATCTTGAAAACTCACTTCTATACCTGTACTGTACTACATTTTCCTATGTACATTTTTACTGCTACACTTAGGGGCAGATTTATCAAGGGTTGAAGTAAAAATTTGAATAAAAAAAAATTAATTTTGAGGTATTTTTGTGTACTTCGACTAGGAAATAATCCAAATTCGATGCAAATTTGCAAAAAATATGAAAATTAAAATTTCAAAATGTATCATGTATTGTCTCTTTAAAAATTTGCCATCTAAAACCTGACAGATTGCTGTTTTAGCCTATGGGGGACCTCATAGAACCTATATGGAGTCAATTGATGGACTTTTTTTGGGAAAAATTTTGAATCGAATGCGCTAAAAAATGGAATTTTATCGAAAATTTACCTATTTGATCAAATAAAATTCAAATTAATTTCTGTTGGTATTGTGTAAGCACACAGGCCCAAATTTTTTTCACTGAAACAACCGAGTCAAACAGCTATTTCCTGTGCACTTATGGCTTCTGCTACATTAATTATATTTCACTTTGCAAAATAGGTAATCTGAATGCTTTGTTCTGAGGATTCAGCAAAGGAGTCACCTCGAAAAAAACGAGAAGCCACAAAGCACCCCTCACTTCTAACTGTACCATTCTACATTTCAGTAAAAAAGTTCATATAAAAGGCCAAGTGTTAGCTCCACATGCCAGGGGAAGCCCAGCACTTTACACCTAACTCTTATACACTGATTGTAGGATCTTGAAAAGCATGCTGATTTTATGTGGGGTAGGTTGAAAGCACTGTGTTTTTTTCTTTCTTTGATGCTTTCAAAGTGTATGCATTGAAGAAGTGTATTTTTTCTACTTGCAAGTATGATAGTATAGGCCAGATACCACTGCTGAGTTCCTTGTGTTGGGAAACTACAGGGAAGCTGTTTAATGGGGAACGGATACTGAAACAGACATATAATACAAATAGTCATCACAATAATGTAGTCTTATCTGTTATAAATCCTGGTATAGTATATGTATTTTTTGATTTACGAGTGACATGCAAGATAATTGTACCAAGAAAGCATATTTCATGACCTCTTGACTCTCCTATCATTTTTAAATACTGAAGTTTATCATCTTGGCACTTGCAATTATGTAATGCTGGCAAGAAGTATAGTATGAAATCAACAGAAATTAACCAGATAACAGTAATTTAAGCAGAGGACAACATTGCCACCTCTGGAACTTGCATACATTTTTTTCCTCCAAAAAGGCCTATATACTAAACGAACATGCATGGTGTGATTCAAATTTAAAACATTTAACCTGCAAAATTGTATTTACAGACAAAACATCATAGCATAAAGAACAAATAATAAGTTGAAAAAACAGGTTATCATTTGGTAACTTCTCACTACATCTATGCAAATAAAACAAATAGCCTTTATTCCAAATATGACCACAATGCGCAAGTGGTTAACAGACAAAAGGGCTAATTTAATAATGGCCCAGTGCAAGAACTCTAAGGGCAAAAGTGGCATTTTTACAAACTTCCAAAGTAGTGTAAGAATATCAAAAAAGTATAAAAAATAGGGGGGCAAATTCATTAAAATCTTAAGTTGCACCAGCAACAGCTTCGCTGCACTTCACCAGGTGTAGTTTCGCCTAATTCACTAAAATGTGAAGTTGCACTCAGGTAGGCAAACGGTAGCAAAGTTGCGCTACTGTTACTTCGTCAAGCAAAGCAAAGTTACTCTACCTAAGTTTAAGTATAATGGATGTATATGCTGCACCAAATACATTAAACTACTACAAGCCCAGGAAACCTTTAATAAATTAAATAAAGTTGTTCTATTGCCCTAAACATGTGCCCCCTGTATAGTTGAGCTGCCATGTGTTTGGAAATGTAGGGGATAAGGAGGATACCCTAAAAAAATGTATGATTTTTTTCAGCCTATCACCCTTAAAAAAGTAAAAGATGCCAGCGTTTTTTGGGAAACTCCTTTCTAATCTATTGGAATTCACCTGGTCTGAGGTGGGAAAGTCAAATCTTGCGCAAGACTTCAGTAAAATCCGCATCTTAGTGAATTAGCGTAGTTATGTCCCTTCGTCAGTGTGCAACTTCACCTGGCATAAGGGTGTGAAGTTGCGCTAGAGTCTGTCTACTTCGCTAGGCTAGTGAAGTTACGCCAGGGACTGTTACTAAATAACAAAGTTCAGAAATGACAGCACCCAAGCAAATTTGCGTTAGCATTAGCCAATTCGTGCTTTAGTGAATTTCCCCCATGGGATCAGTTATCTGGAAACAACATTCCAAAAACTTAAAATTTATTGGAAGGTTGTCTCCTGCAGACCCACATTTTAGCCAAATAATCAACATTTTTATGAACTTCTGTATTTCATAATCTCTGTGCTAATGACAGTACCTTCTACAGCACGTATATATGTAAGCAGAATGTCAGTCCTGTGTTTTTGAAACTATGATAAAGATACCCATAGCCCCACACAATTTCAAATAGGTCCTCAGGTTTTTTTTGCCTGTATTAAATATTATTTATTATATATATGCATAAGAACCTAATCAGTCAGTGCTCTAGGGAAAGAGGGAATTCCAGGAGAAAAGATATTTGGGAGAGAGTAGGGTTGCCACCTTTTGCTTGTTCTGTCTCCGGGCAGGGGGCGAGTTATGTAATGGTGGTGGGATGTGACGTCAGGGGTGGGCAACGATGTTGAGATTGTCTCATCAATCATAGGGAATCCTGCACAGTTTTCCTAATTTGTAATTTTTAAACTGGGCAGCTCTTCAAAAAAAACGGCCTCTCCGGGTCAAAAATGGACAGGTGGCAACCCTAGGAGAGAGAGAGAGAGATCATTGTGGCCATGATGCCGCACTATGCTAAGGAAGTATTTTGCATGTTTTGGTACAATAAACATAGCTGCTGTTATTTGGAGCTGGCTACAATATGTTTAGTGTTTTGAATATAAACGACAGTTTCATATATATATATATATATATATATATATATATATAATATATATATATGAAAATAATAGTTTATCTTCCCTTAATAAAATACACAAATTAATTATGATTCCTAATATAGTACAATCTGTAAAATAAAAATTAGTCTCCTTCTTCCTTTTTGCTGTTGATGAAACCAACATGACCAAAATGTCAACTGATGTTTAGTTAGCACTAGATGCAGTGCCACAAAATGGGTGTACCTTGTTTTGATACTAGAAGATATCTAACAATCTATACACAGAATATTCAGATGAAAATGTTCCAAGGACATTTTCTGAGCAAGGTGAACTCTCTAAGATTGGGTATTTACAGCACATACCTCCTTTCTCCTTCTGTAAAACCCAACAATAATTTTTCTTTGTAGAAATAAATGCCCACAAATTTTAAGTGAATTATGACCTACACATGCACTTATATGTTGATATTTAGTTTCCTCTATGCATTATTCAGTATACTTTTTATAAGTGAATTATATGTCACATATCATTATTCTCACATCTATGCTATATAAAATGTTTTGATACTGAATTTAAATGAAAATAGGGAATTCTAAAAATTGCAACATTCATTATTTCTCTGCTCACTGTCAGCTTTAATAAAACATCAATATGCCATGGATCTTTTATGACTGCAAAAGGATGACCCTCACAACCGTGTTTGCATTTCACTGGCATGCTCTCTGCAAAATTGCTTTTACCCTTTTATTAAAGAATACAGTTTCCAGGTGAATTAAACATATTAATTAATACCCAAATGGATATGTTACAAAAGATAATGCATTTTTTTAATATTTCACTATTCCAGTCCATTTTCTACCTATAATTTAAAGGGAAATTTTCTTTAATTTTATTTCTTGACATCTATTCTAAATGATGCCTCTATACGAAATTAACAGAATTGTTTATTATACCGATAAAATTCTTCTTTTTAAGTTTTTCTTAAATTAATGTTACTTTAAAAGCCAGAAACTTTGAGAGACACATTTCCTTAATGCAATTTTTATATTTCTACCTAATTTGATAGTAGGGGTTGCTAAACATGTACTTAGCTTATGTGCTTATTTAAAAAAAAAAATAATTTGTGAGGTTTGTGAAATATTTCTACTTCAAATAAACATACAATTTAAACAAACTCAAATATTGGCTTATGTATGAAAAAAATTGATTTAATATAATTGAGAAAAAAACTTTAATACCTCCAATTTTTTTAGTTTACAGGCTTAAAAACTTAAATTTGTGAGTTTACAAATTTGAAAATCTGGAATAAAAAGATGGCTTGAACTCTCATTGACTTGTATGTGAAATCTCCAGCTTTTGGATGTCAATTTTTTTACAGTGAAGATTTTGAGTGTTTTTTTGCTTAATAAAAATCAGACATTAGAGTTTTTAAAAATATATTTTTTTAATAAAAATTGAATTGGGCCAAAAATTCAATCGGTTTCAAGTGAGACCAGAAATATGAAGGCTCCTACTCATCTGGCACATTCTTAATACATGTATTCTGAGCATGAAATATTATTTAAATTTTGTTAGGGGAAAACACATTCACTTGTTTCTTATAGAAAATATTTGTAGGTGGTAATTATATGCTATCTGTCTCTTTTTGATTTGAACAAAATGTGAGAAACCACCAAAACATTTGCTAAACATACTCAAGTCAATAGACATTTTTTCCTCAAAATAAATTACAGTCTATGGGTGTTTTTCCACTGTTTTTTGGCACAAAATATATTGAAGACAATGGATATTTTTCCAAACAAGTGCCCGATTCAATTCAGTGAGAAAAAGGTGTATCATGTTAAAATTCATGGACGATATACAATTTGAGATGAAATTCAATCCACAAAAACATTTCTCAGTTTGTCACATGAAAACCCAATGGAAAAAAAACAGAACTGAATTGCATCTCAACCATGAGTTTTCTTGTAATAAATTGTGAGATCAATTTTTCTCACTGAATAAAATCAGGCTCAAAATGTATTGAAGTCAAATTTGTTGATGTTGAAAAAATGTGCTCATTACTAGTGGTTTGGTGGTAGTTATAGTGCTACTTTGCAAAACTTCAAAACTTTTCTGAATTGCATTGATGTAAATAGGAATGGAGAGAGGCAGTAATTCACTCTAGCTTACAGTGCCTATCTCTAACTTCACTCTTTGATTAATATAGCCCTATTGGCTGTGTGAGACAAATTGCGAGACAACAATTTTTCTTTTGCTCATCACTACTTTTTGCAATTTGTTACAATTGTGTGGCGACACTTTTGTCTCCAACACCACAAATAAAAGCTATAAAATAGCACAATATATTAATTGTGGCACCAAAAATGTCATCTATATTACCACACGTAGAAACTTCAATATCCAATATGTAGGACAGACTTCCCGTTGTCTAAGAGAAAGAATTTGAGAACATAGTTCTGTCATTCATAATGAGAGGCCTACAAAATTTTCTAAACACTTTCTGTCTTGTGCAGGGGGTAATATTAACCACTTTCAAATACAAGGAATAGAACTAGTTACAGTACCCTATAGGGGTGGGGACATCCTAGTTTTTTGGATTTTTACCCTTGACACTAGTGCGCTGATGCTAAAGGTCGAATTTCAAAGTAGAAAATACTTTGAAATTCAACCATCGAATTAAAATCCTTTGACTTCGAATATGGGGTCCCCATAGGCTAACATAGCACTTCAGCAGCTTTTATTTGGCAAAGTAAAAAAAAAACCGAAGGATTTTTAAAGAGACAGTACTTCGAATTTCGAAATCGAAAGATTTTATTATGCAATCATTCTAATCGAATGGTCAAAGTAACCTATTCGATGGTCGAAGTTTTTCATAAATTTAATTCAAATATCGAATTTTTTTGCATTCGTATATTCACGTCAACCCTTAGTAAATCAGCCCTTAGGTTGCCCAAGGGTCCGAATTCAGAATTTGATGTGTCCTGTTATTATGATTAGAGATCAGATATATACTCTAGCCCTGTTCATATGTCTATCTAATTACTAATATCTATCTAATATCTATTGACTATTATAGTGATTTGAGCTGTTTTTCTGTTGATTATATATACATATATACATTTTGTTCTATTTGTATATTTTTCTACAATCATCTTTTTCATCTACATTGTTTTTAAACTATTCCAATTGGCTATCAGTGTTTTTTGTACTTTTGTACTGTTTTTGTATTTTTGTGAATGTCATTGAGTCATTTTGTAATTTGCATACAGCAGGAAATTTAAAGTTGAATGAACGTCTTTATGTTATATGTTGCAGCAAATACATTTCCACTGTTAATTACACATGTTCAGGGAACCTTAAGAAAGAAAATAGAGTTATTCTAATGTCCTACACATGTGCCCACTGTAAAATTTATGTTTTGTATGTTTTCAAATGTATGGGGAAAAGCGGTTACCTAAAAAAAGTTAAAGTTAGGTCTTTTGCAGGCAATCGGACTGAAAAAATTAAAAGACACTAGCGTTTTTTGGACTTTGATGCATTTTCGCATCACAGAATAGAATGTAAGTGAAAGAAGATTGAGGAAGATCTAGCTACTTTAATTAAATTTGCCTAATGGCGAAAGCATTCGATCGTTCGAATAGCGGTAAAAAAAGGATTTAAATTCCCATACAATTCCCATGGTCGAATTTGAGAGTTTTTAACCTTCAAATTTGACCCTTAGTAAATCTGCCCCTTAAAGTGTGACATATTGTTGCCTATTTTTCTTTTAATAGGTCAATAAGTACAAAAAACATTTAATTGACAGTTTATTATAATATATAATACACAGGCTCTGTTGGAGTATATCATCTTTAGACCTCATGTAGTTTGTGTAATTTATAAATTAATCCACTATGTTTTCAACTTCTTAATAGTATTACCCTAGTATCTTCTGAGAACCTGGCCAGTCACACTGCCTATCACATGCTGGCACATGCATGCACACATAAGCACAAACAGGTCCATGTTTGAATAGACGTGGGCGCACGGGTGCAGAGAGGGAACAGGACTAGTGGTAGGAGGCAGAGAAGGTATGTGCTACTAGTCTTAATACTAGTCTTAAAAATACTAACTGACATTCATTGTGACTAGCTTTTATAAGAGTAAATTATTGCACATTGTTCAGAGCTGAAGGTTTCCATTTGGCTTTGTCTTGTACAATTTTGATTTCCCACAGATGAAAGGCATGTATTTTATATACTGATCATAAATAATTTCCTTTAAAACACAATAATGTTTCATTAACTGGAACAATTTAGATGGAGACTCTACATTCATCTTGCACATCACATTTCTGACTTCTGTTCATCTTCATTAGAATTAGATTAGCCAGGACAGGGCACTTTTATTGCACAGTGGTGACTGCATCAACACACTTGTTTACAATCTTTATTTTAGAGAGAAATCTGATATTGGACATATGGGATCATACAAGGTTACTTGTATAAGATGTGGATTTTATTCTACAAACAGTTATACATCTAGACAGCTTTTAAGGACTCCACTGGAATTCATATAAAAATGTTTTGATGTATTGGCTGACTCCCTGAATAAGGATTAGTTTATTATGTGTTGTGAACTATATTCCAACTGATACAACATCTATGATTCTAAAACTTACATTTCATTTATATCACTTTCTTGGAATCTGTTGAATAAAAAGGAGGATAATAATAACAATACATAAAAGTAATATGACCTTCCTGGTAAATTAACTAAACTTTATGAATTGTTTGCATTTAATGCCTTATTTAAAAAAAAAAAAATCAATGATAAAAAAATCTGAAATACGGTGTGGTCCCTGACACTATGGGGGTTATTTATTATAGTTAAATCTTTTTCTGGTCTGAGTTTCAAAGGGGAAAACACAATTTTTTCAGAGAATAGAAATTTTTTTTTTTTTTTTTGATTTATTAAACCCAGAGGCTGCTAAAAGTCAGAATAAAAAAGTACTCCATCTCAAACCTGCTGGGTTTACATAGAAGTCAATAGCAGATGTTACATTTACAATTGGAAGATATCATGCTCATTAAAATAGGAGATGACATTTTAGGGAGGATTTTCATTCAAAGTTCTTATTTTTCAACTACTTTTTTTATTATTACTTACCATAGACCTTTAAAAAACAGCACTACTTTCACCTATTGTGAGTTCACTTTTGGCATTCATAGCTTAACAGATTATGAATGAAGTAGAGATGGCAGACCTATCATTAATCAAGAAGAGAAGCTGTACAAAATTACGTTTTTACAAACGTCTGTC
The DNA here is from genome assembly GCA_024363595.1 of Xenopus borealis. Classification (NCBI taxonomy): domain Eukaryota; kingdom Metazoa; phylum Chordata; class Amphibia; order Anura; family Pipidae; genus Xenopus; species Xenopus borealis. Next base: position 59,664,137 of record CM044438.1, read on the forward strand.
CTAAATTTGGTCATTTTATGCCCATGGCAAAGATGGAGGCTCATTTGGAAAATGGGGCATTTAGTAATTGTCCCGCACATTTTCTACTGTCAGGTACATACCTTAACATCTCCAGCACAGGATGCACATATGAACATTTCAACCTGACTGATTATGGCTTGATGACATATGATGGGTGGCTTGTGTTTGGTCTATGACTATCCATATTAAAGGGGAACTATTGGGAAAATGAAAATTTAATATAAGCTTCATCAGACTGAAATAAGAAACTTTCTAAATACAATCAATTAAACATGCTGTACCATTTCTGAAATAGTCAAGTTTATATTCACTATCCCTCTTTCACATCTGTTTCTCCTCATTTTGTCTTCATTCAGGAGTTGGGTGTCAGATGAATGACCCAATATATCTTATAGGGGGGTAATCCTTTTGCCTAGAATATGTATTAGATCACCATAAATCATGAGCCATAATACATCTGCTAGGATAGGGAGCCCCCCCCATAATATATACTGGATCATTCATCTGACACTCAACTGCTGCATTAAGAATGAATGAAGATAAACAAATGCTCAGAGAGGAATAGTAACGATAAACTTGATTATTTCAGAAACATAATTTTTAATTGATTGTATTTAGAAGGTTTCTTACTTTAGTATGAGGAAGCATTTTTTTCATTTCACAATAGTTCCTGTTTAATTTTCCTTGCTTGCACATTACTGAGGTGTTAGTTGAACACTTGTGGACATGAGGTAAATCTAGCAACTTAGTGCCTCTATAATTTTTCTATCTATACATTGTCTACTGTTGTAGACTGTGTGGGCAATAGTTGCAGGGTTAGAGCTGACCTTCAATGATTGTACAAAATAAAAATGTCAGTAGACAGCAGCCACATGGGTTTATTTATGTTGGAAGCTACCCATTGACTGCACAATCCTGTTTCTGTACCTTTTTACTAAAGACTTGCTTCCTCCAGACTGTATGCTGGCAGCATGCTTTTATTAGAATGCAAAATGTATGGGTACTACTAGTGATGGGCGAATCTCCCGAGATTCACTTCGCCGAAAAATTTGCGAATTTCCAGAGAAATTTGCGAATTGGCGAAAAATTTGCAAAACGAGTCGCGGGACGCTTTTGATGCGTGTCGCGTCAACTTTGGCACGTTGCGTCATTTTCGGCGCGTTGCGTCATTTTTGAAGCGCGGCGCGTTGTTTTAGGCGCTAAGCGAAATTTAGCTGATGATTTGCGAATTTATTCGCCAGCAGCGAATCGCGGGAATTCGCCGCGAATTCGCCCATCACTAGGTATTACAACTAGGTACTACAACAGAGGTGTAATTATAAAACAACTGGACTTGCTGAGTAATCATTGAAGACGTTTCACTACTGATCCGAGCAGCTGAAGAAGCTATTCAGATGAGTATTAAAAGTGTTCAGCAATTACTCAGGAAGTCCAGTTGTTTTAGAATGACTTATATTAGATATACCATGACCAGGATGAATGACAATCTTCATATTCATACAGATGTGTATTATTACATTATATTATTATAAGAGTCTGTGTACTGCAGGCAAATATATATAGGTAGCAGTACAATGAGAAGCATGCTGATGTATATGTGTCTATATATCCCACATTTGTCTAGCATATAGCACAGGTGACCTTGAAGTGAAGTTTTTGCATACTTAGAATAATGAATTAAGCAGCCAAGACAAATTTTAAGTGAATAATGTCAATGTGTGCTTACAACTACTATGGCACAATCAATTTCCTTCTGTGTATGTGTGGCTGCATTATGTGCTCATTATCTGCATCTTCTGGCTTCAGTGATATTCCATAATGAAATGACACAGTAATAGAAGTAGTGATAAAAAGGCTTTAGACTCTCTTCAGCTGCTTTTCTTTCCATTCTTTCCCCTAGGCAAATAAGCATCTTTAAAATGTTAAACAGGGGAAATATATCTACACTGGAGACAGGCAGCTCATGCTTCTGACGTACTCCACAGAACCTTGCATTTTAACCCCACAATCCTTGGAACAGCGAACAGTGTCATTTGGTTGATTTAAAGAACCACAAGGATTAGTATTATACATAGAATCCAGGATTAACTTGGCAAACAGCTGTTTGCTTTTCCATTAGTATTTAAATGGCAATGAGAACTGACAGTGCTCTGTCCTTGTATTCGAAAACCAAATTTCCAAGATGGTTGAATTTAGTTATTTCACAGATAAGAAAATGTGTTGCATAAGAGGAGTCTGTCTGCTCCTTGAAAAAAGTAACAGGCTGTTAAAGATTGATAGCATGTATTACTAATTTAATTACATATACTGTATTGAGCGCATTGTATTAATATATACTTTTAACAATTATTTGGGATATAACAGCAATTATTTTTCATTGTTGAATAATGCACAGATGCATATATTTTCTTCCATTTTAGCTGTTTGCCTTGGCTTGTAATCTTACAATCTATATGATGGAGGTATGCAGAACTGTCTGATAAGGGCATATTTACCCATGTTATTTTATAACAAATTGCTTCTAACTGTGTTGATAAATAAATCTTTCCGCTTCACAAAACAGAGCATATATCCCTTTCTTTAAAACAGATTTGTCTTTGCACTATAAATCTGTTTCAATCCCATATATTATAGACATTATAATTCATTTTCATAATATGTGCAATAATTACTCTTGAGCTTGTTGCAAAAAAAAAGAATTAACCCAGATATTGAAAGTGATTCACAAATTAAAATATGAATGAATGTATGCACCGTTACTTTTCGCTTTGTGCATTAAAGGGGACCTGTAATCAAGACATAAACAGCGGTAAAACAAAAATGATTTTTTAAAATTAAATATGAATCCAAAATTCTTTTTTTTTCCAAGAACCATCCATACCTGTTATAAACTATTTTAAAAATCTCAGCTTTCTATGCTTAGGCATACAGGTGGGGCAGACAATTATTTTCACTTGCCATTCAGCACTTCCTAAATGTCATGTCATGACTGCCATCCTCACATTCTCCCTCCCTCATCACATCTAGTTTTGTAACAGTGTATGGACATGTACATCATGTCCCCCATTCTGTCACATAAACAAGATTTTGGGATAATACAAAGCTTGCCTTAATAACAGCGGTTACAAAATGGCACCTGCCTTCTGGCTGTGATTGTGATTGTGAATTCCCAGGCTAAAGGGAAAAAGATAAATTATTTATATAGTATAATTAATGTTTATTTTGCTTAAATTACATCATTAAATAAGATTTGGTATTATTTGTTAGGGTGACAGGTCCCCTTTAAAGTTCAGCATCTTTATTCTAGATGCCTGAATGAAAACTTGCAACCAGCAAAAATTGTTAGACTACATCTCCCACCCCTGGAACAAAGCCTTTAGGTTCACTGGTTCTTTGTTAAAGACCTGAAATAAAGGAACAACTTAAAATAAACCAAGTAGTAGGGTTAACATAAGTGATACATACCTTCCAGAGCTATAATTAAATTACAGAAAAATACATAAATGGAGGGCACTCCTTAACACACTACCAATTTGTGGTCAAAATATAGTACTAGAATTTCACAGAGGTGCCATAACCCAGGGGTGTACCTACTTCAAACCCCCAACTATACAATCCATGCATATGGGTAAGCACACTCACAATAATCAAACATTAACCAGCGGGTGTATGCAAAAAATTTAGATTCACATATACAATGCACCTATAGTACAATATACAATCGTTTTAAGTAAGAATATACATACCCCAAAGGAGAATAAATGCAAATTAAGGCAGTCAAGTACACCTACAAGCAGCAGATACGCCGGCTACTAGTGAGAAAACCCCAACGTTTCGGCCCAAGGCCTTTATCAAGGGGATTCACCTTGATCCCCTTGATAAAGGCCTTGGGCCGAAACGTTGGGGTTTTCTCACTAGTACCCAGCATATCTGCTGCTTGTAGGTGTACTTGACTGCCTTAATTTGCATTTATTCTCGTTTGGGGTATGTATATTCTTACTTAAAACGATTGTATATTGTACTATAGGTGCATTGTAAATGTGAATCTAATTGTACTTTGAATTTATTCAGTAAAAAGTTTTTTGCATACACCCGCTGGTTAATGTTTGATTATTGTGAGTGTGCATACCCATATGTATGGATTCTATAATTAAATTACCACTCACACTATACATATACAACAAGGCTTTTCATAAATAGCCATTACATACAAATAACCATATTACATAATGGTTTAGCCTCCGAACAGTGTCCATAAACTGGGCTGTGAATTGAATGGATGCTGTTTTGCTTTCCTCCAGAATTAATTATGGATATTGGCTGCGGCAAGCATGCAACACACATGTCCAAGGATAAACTACAAAGCAGCCATAGAAATAGACATTTTTGCACTGTCTATCTCCATTGTTACTGCTCCAACAGCAGCATTGTTTACTTCAGTTCAGTCAATTGATCAGCAGCCACTTTAAGGGGATTAATATATAGACATCAAATATCAGAATAAATGATAATCCTCTGGTTTATCCTGATTCCCTTGTTTCTTAATAACAAAAACAATGACTTTTTTCCTTTTTATTATACGAAAGAGAAAAAATTGGATGATAATAAACAATGCCATATCTTTGCATGTTGTTCAGTTATATGAATTCAGTTTGGGATTTTAAGAATCACCATATAAAAAGTGAGTTTTCACTTTAATAACTTCAGGCATCTAATTAAGCGGAACAGTGCTAATAATAGAAATAAAGCTTAGTACTCTTGTTATTATAGCAAATACATATGATATATGTAGCACAGTTGGTCATAAATTGAAAACAGTTTGAAATGCAGTTCACCTTTTGGTCTACAAGAAGGCCGTATAGCTGTTTACGGAGTTGATTGACCTCATAAACTGTTCTAAGTTTGTTTAGACTAATATTAATTAGAAAATAAAAGCAAGGATCTGATTTGGTCGTTAAGAAAAACAGCACTATTTAGTGATATTTTTTATGGTAACATACATACCCACAAGTAACATTGTTCTGCAAAAATATACTGAGCATTGGTCTTTGGTTAAAGCTGTCAAACTGCATAACTAATAATATATGGTGCCTTACATCTTATTTAGGAAGGCATATACTTCATATTCCTATGTAAGGCAGCTTTCTTCTATGTAAACAACAGTATACATCCTTCTATACGGTATTTTCTTGACCACGTGCCCTTTATTAATTTCCCTATTTGAGTGTATAATACTTTATTCCTTTGGCTAATAATCTTCTGGGTATTTTCTTTAAATTCTACTAGGGGTAAAAACTAGATATAGCGTCTGATATGCTTTATAATATTAATATTGCTTTAAACATTACTCCAATTAGTCTAGTAAATATTAACACTATGTAAAAGTTTCTCTGGAAATTTGTGCCAGGGGGAAAAAAAATATGCTTCTTTAAAATCACAAGCTTCCTTATTAGAATCAAGTAATAATAAAGGAGTCAGATAAAAGGACTGCTGCTGTGTGGTGGCACAGTGTTCTGTGATATAACACAAAAAAAGAACAGCAAGAGGAAATCAAAATCCCCAACTGCAGCACAGACCATTTTAGATTGGGATACAAATGTATGTATTTGAAACAATTGAGTTCTCTTTTGAAAGTACTGTGGGCAATCTGAATTCACTAAGGGTCATTTGTTAAACTGATGTTAGGGGAAAGCTCTAAGAACCAAAATGATGGCATGGATCATAGTGACTGGTGCACTGCAGTGATCACACATTTACACTGATACTTTTTATATTGTTTGATTCAAAGTGCTATATAATGCTGTGTAGATCTCCAGAGATTTAGCTGCAGCATTAGCAGATGTATAGAATTATGGCATTTAGAGACTGCGTGGTTGATTTTAAGAGCCCCAGAGTAGCCACTGCATTGAGATAAAACAATCACCCTAAGGCGCTCTAAAAAGATGTTTGACAGAAAGTACTATCTTAATGGCCTTGTGGGTTAACTATTCTCCTCAAGGTAGCATACAGGTTCATGCTTACTGTGGGGAAGGTCATAAACTGGTAGATTTGCTGGGGTGTACTAGAGATAGGATTAAACTTCAGGCTTATTTTTATTAGATAGAGTGTGGGTATTCAACAAAGACCAAAGCACACACAAACACAGATAAATATATATATATATATATATATATATATATATATATATATATATATATATATATATATATATATATATATATATATATATATATATACAAATTGTATGTTTTCAACAATATGTGGTCTACAAAAGGTTAAAAAAGCATAACCATAGCTGTACTGACTCTCATTTCTGTGCTATTGCTTTTCTATAGCTGTTTCTGGAGACACAGTCATATACACAGTCATCCCATATGGTACAGGAGTGGCACTTCCTGTGTCTCCATTTTATTGATACAAACAGTTTTTTGGTCCAAGAACACAACATTGTATTTTATCACCATGTGACACTTTTGTTACTGTGTTTGTGACTACTATTTGGTACTAATGCAAAATATGAGCTGAAGACTTTACTTATTGTTGAATGTAGGCCAGTACTTACATATTCAAATATTATATCATTTAGATTGTCCATTTTCTTTATTGATTTTGCTGTTTTGCTTGACAAAAATGTTTATTACCTACTGAGTGAGAACCTTGGTTAGAAGTTACTGACAAACTCCTAGGCAGTAAAATGGCAAAACTGAACTTGAGACCCCAATGAGGGCATACGGTGATCAGGACTATTATTGGATTCCCAAATGGGCGCAGTGACTTGCCAAGTCTATGTGACAAGTGTCTGTGGTGTGGCTATCTCCACTAGCAAAAAGAAGGCCACATGCTCGCAGTATGTGCTACAGAGAATAGGCAAGTCCTGGGTAGTGTTCTGCTGTGATCTGTGCACTACCAGTGGCTAGTGCTACTGATTTCATCTACCTACTTTTAAGCCTGTGTTGAAACTCTAGAGTGAAACTAGAATGAATACCACCACTATTATAAAAGGTGCATATCCGCCCTAGATGATATAGACACTGCTACTGGTATGCAAGCCTGTGTAGGCTACTGATGACAGTTCCTGGTCACTGAAGTTGAGCGGGTACATGTTCCCAAAATTGTGCCGCCTCTGAAAATAAGGGAAGATTGTACCTGAGTATGACAATACCATTGCTGCCTCACACCGGACAGGTATATTGATTTATATGGCAATGGAACCCATAGTGAGCATTTCATATCAAGTGATACAATATTTTTACACATAAACTATGCACTGGAGCACTTTGGGGTTACACTGGGAACCTATGTATATACACTATGTTGTGAAAATATATATTATTACAGGTGTTAATAACAGGGACTTATTTGGGTATTTCATGTCAGAGGGGAGTCCCCGCCCACTTTACACTTCACTATCCGTTTTTTGGTGCCGTTTTGGCTTTTTTAAATAGGTTATGTTGTTGAGTGCAGATTGTTGTTCCTGAAGATGGTCAAAGTTCAAGGGCTGAAACGTTCAATAAACCATTTCTTTTTTTTGGATAAGTCCTGTGTTTGTGCAGTATTCTGTAAGGACATCTGTATAACTAGCACCCAGGCAGCTGATTTCTGAAACACACTGTGCACCAGATGTGACTTGCATATATTAGATATATATACACTATATATATATATATACACTATATATATATATATATATATATATATATAGATAGATAGATAAGTTATCTTTACAGCGATGTGTATAACTTGCTACAAACTTCTTTTTGCATTTTTAAAGAGCAAATAAATGCTACATTTTAACATTTGAAGCTGATTCTTTAATGAAGGTGTGCAATACAGTTGGACTTTCTATATACTTTATGCGGAGTAACTCACCGCTATTTTGGGTTTGCACCCTAACGCTTTCTTTACTCTGAAACTGGTGCATCACAATATGCTGGATTTATATATATATATATATATATATATACTGTATGATGATAGTGGAGAAATTAGATTTGTGCCTGCTTTTGGTTGTACTTTTACACCTAGAATATTAATAATGTATGTAAATATGTTGAGTTTAAAATATAGTTGTTTCAAGTAAACAATGAATAATCAACTAATTTATCCAATTTATTCATACCTGTCCCTACTTACAAAGAAAAGTCATTAACATTTTAAGTGCAACTGGCACAATTATATGTTTCAGATGAAAATGCCTTTACAATTACAGGTTAAACAAATGCTTCAGGTCTCAACTTAATCACATAGCTATACCGGATATATAAAAATATGCAGTTAAGTGAAATGCTCATAAATAGTAAATTGCAGGAGAAGCAAGAACATATTATATAAGGTGGCAGCTACTATTGCCGTAGGTGGTTGTACTTCCAGCACAAAAAGGGAAACTACTATTGTAAATGAAAGAGCACCTTTAAAAATGTATAAACTTTTAATATGGATGCAAATACATAAACATAAAACACTTAAAAAAAACTATTTGGTAATTATTGTTTGGTACTATAATTATTGTTAAAACCAAACAGTGCCAAATAGTGATGGGCGAATTTATTCGCCTGCAGCGAATTCCTGCAATGCACGGTACGCCAGCGAAATTTCACCCGCGTCTCATTTTGGACAGGGAGGTTTGAAATCCAACTCCCGCCAGTTTAAATAACTGTCCAAAAAATTTATTTGCATGGCACTCAGGGGCACATTTACTAAGGGTCAAAGTGAATTTTTGAATAAAATTTGAATTTTTATCAATAGCCCAAAATTCGAATTGAAAAAATAAGAAAATTAAAACATTTGAATTTCTAAGTACTTTAGCCTATGGGGGACCTCCCGGAAGCTGTCCTGTAAATTGTTCTAAGTACTGGAAAATCAAAAAAAAAATTGAAAATCGATTGAAATAGGTCCATTTTCGATAAAAAATGGCCGCCCAAAAAATGTGATGGTCGAATTTTTTTATTTGAAATTTCGACCAATAGTAAATCTGCCCCTTCATGTCAATTGTCACATACATAAAAGTCAACATAGTAAATTAGGTTGAAATAAGACACACATCAATCTAGTTCAACATTTACACTTTATTTTAACCTGCCTAACTGCTAGTTGATCCAGAGGAAGGCAAAAAAAACCTTCTCTAATTTGCCTCATAGGGGGAAAAATCCTTCCTGACTACAAGATGGCAATCGGACTAGTCCCTGGATCAACTTGTACCATAACGCTGTATTGCCTCACTTGCTAAAAAGCCATCAACTCTTTTTTAAAGCTATATAATGTATTAGCTAGTACGACTTATTCAGGGAGAGAATGCCACATCTCCACATCTCTCACTGTAAAAAAAACCCCCTCCAAATATTGAGGTGAAACCTTCTTTCTTCTAATAGGAATGGGTGACCTTGTGTCAGCTGGAAAGGCCTACTGGTGAATAAAGCATTAGAGAGATTATTATATGATCCCATTATATATTTCTACATAGTTATCATATCACCCCTTAAGCACCTCTTCACCAGCGTGAGCAAACTCAAAATGTGACAATTGTAATCATGAAAAAATGTGCTTATTATTATTGATTATTTGAGTCAAGTTCTTTATGTGTTTTTTTCAGGTGGTTTGTCATTGGTTCAAATGCAATTTCATGCAAGTGTCCCCTTAACCAAAAACTTAGCAGTGTACAAGTCTTTTATCCTTATTAAAGTTGCCGATGCAATGTCACAGTTTACCTGACAAATTGTTTCACAGTCATTTTGGCCAATAGGAGGCAGATTTAGAATAAGAACTAATTTCCCTTCAAATCTATTTTTAGGTATGTTGTCACTGTTTTGTCTGGAATCCAGTGCTCATGGTGGAATAAACACCTAGGGGCAGATTTAGTAAGGGTTGAATTTCGAATGCCAAAAAAATTCGACCAGGGAATAGTGGGGAATTCAAAAAATTTGAATTCAAATTTTTTTAGTACAATTCGATCAATCAAATGATCCAATAGGGAAATTCGATCGAATTCAATCGAATTCGAATAACATTTTAGAATGATTTTTAAACGATCGATCGAAGTTTTCTAATTCGATCTTAGCGAATGATCCCCATTTCCGTAGGTTTAATCTGGTGAAGTAGGTGATCGAATTGAAATTTATATTCGAATAAAATTAAATTTGAATATTCGAATCATTCGAATTCGAATATTCGATGGTCGAATTTGGTCAAATTTTCCTAATTTGCATATTCGGAATTTGAATTCGAATCTTTTTGAAAATTCGATCGAATATTTGAATCCTTCATGTGAATACATGTGAATTTAGTAAATTTGCCCCTTAATATCTCCTATAAATATTTGCTTGAATGACAGTTTGCAAACACTTCTATGCTAGTGTGACATAGACACAGTTTAGTATAATTTTAAATAGAGAGCAACTATTAAAGAAGAAGGAAAGTGATTGCATTTACTTACTGGAAACCCCAAGCTGGTGCACCTATCCGGAAAATACTGCATTGGCCTGGGGTTATTCCAGCTTTCAGCTTCTTCTTTCTTAAAATTGCCTGAGGCAGGTGCATGTATAGTAGAACGAAATAGCCGGCTTTTTGGTTAAAATTAGGCTTTTGTCTCTACTGCGCATTCACAGCCACAGGAAGAAAGAAGAACCGGACGACAATTACTCCATGGTGCTCAAGGTGACATTTTCTGCTGATTGGAGCACCGGCCAGAGGTGTCAGGTAAATCAATTCAATCACTTGGGGGTTCCTAATTTTTGGCAAACCCAAGTAGAAAATGCCTTTCCTTGTCCTTTAAAACCTTTTTCCTCATTTACCAAGGGTTAGACACAAGCACTGCTGTACTAAGTGGTGCACTCTGCACATATCTCTCAGTGGCAGGATAATGTGGGCTTTGCACATTTGATGTCAAAGTGCAATGATCTACTGAACATATGTGGTTCTAAAAGGGTCTTTTACTATTTCAAAGGCAGTGTGCAAATTTCACAAAATGGATGTATTGAATCTTTTTTTGCATTTTGCATGCTGCTGTGCTTGATTAAAAAATTGCATAGGTTTCTGAACTCCAAAAATAAGAGGCTTGCAAATTTCACTTAACATGCAATGGTGGGGGCAAGAAGGCATCTCCTGTACTGTCCCTTGCCCATCCCCTAACTTGTGACAGAGACACCATTCACAACAGGGGGGGCTATGTTGGGCATGGAAGTTGCAAATATACTCGGTACAGACATAGCGAAGATTTGTGTCTGACAGCAGCAGGGGCGAATATGGGGAAGCAAGGTGCATTATGGGATTAAAAAAACCTGTGAGTGTTTTCTGCACTTTGCACCATGCTCTGCTTTCACAAATGAGTCATTATATATTTTCCTTTTTTAACCAGGTACCAATACAGAAATTAATCAGGTACCAATAAACATAAATGAATCCTTAAATACATTGTATGAAAACATATATAAGGTTTATTTCAATTAGGGCAGCAATGCAGTTCAGTGATAAACTTTGTACTGTTGTTATAGCAGAAAAATATCTGTTGTCAATTAGGATTTCAACATAGATAAAGTTGGAATAAAGTATTGACCACAAAATCTCACCACATTTTCCTTGATCCTCACTCCCAATTGACTTTTTTAAATGTATGTATACTAAGGGAAAAAAATCAAGTAATGTCTAGACTTATTTTACAATATGTACCTCTACTGGAGCCATTTAAAATATGTTCCTGGTGGCTTTTGCTTGCAGTGAAAGTAGACACATTTTCTAGATGCCTTGCCAATATCTCATAAGAAATGCAATGAAATACATATTCAATATGTACTCTGTGTATGTGTGCGTATCTGATTCCAGCATTCTCAAGCCTGCTGCCTGAAATCTTGACTGATCTTTAAATAAATCATGCAAAGAACTTGAACAATTGCAATTATTTATTGACTTTCTACTTTAATCAGGTTGTCTGAGGTGCCCATGTACATAGTTAACTCCTCCACACCCAGTAAACATTTTAAAATATTTCAGGGCACATTCATAAACATAATATAGAACTGATCTAGTACATAACCCCCCCCCCCCTTGTCCAATTAACATTTTACCTACTGTTTAATCACACAAATCTATGGATTTTTGTTATTTAAATAAAGCAAAAAGGGCAATTGAAGCTACCCTATGTTGATCTATTAAAGTAATTAAAATATACTGTTCTGTTGTCTTGCACTGTTAAAACTGGTGTGTTTGCTCTAGAATAGTTTAAATAAGCTGCTGTGTAGCCATGGGAGCAGCCATTCAAATTTAAAAAAGAGAAGTAGCACAGGATACACAGAAGATTGTACACAACAAGATTTTTCATAACTTATCTGTTTTCCATAATAGTAGCCTAAGCTTGAATGGCTGGCCCCATGGTTACCCAGCATCTTGTTTATATAAACTATAGTGGTGTTTCTGAAGCAAACAAACCAATTTTACAAGTGCAGGGAAACAGTACATTATATTGTCATTCCTTAAAGACACTTTCAGTTTTTGGTGTTACTGTTCCTTTAACCAAACAGTGACATTAAAGGGAGGATTAATAGGTTATGTACTGGTAATCTAATTATCTACCTGGCATGGACCAACCATGGAGTCGATTGAGTGTGCCTGTGTAGCTCAAGAAATAACAAATCCCATAGGTGAAATATATGCAAAACTCAGAATTACCGAAAGGCCATCTCCCATAGACTCCATTTTATACGTATAATCCAATTTTTTAAAAAAGATTTCCTTTTCCTCTGTAAAAATAGAACAGTAGCTTGTACTTGATAAGCTAAACTAAAATATGATATATCCTTACTGGAAGTAACACTAGCCTGTTGGGTTTATTTCATTTTTATGTGATATGATTCATTATCTGGAAAACCCCAGGTCCCGAGCATTCTGGATTACAAAAATGAGCACACTCTCTACTGAACAGAAGCCTATGTGCTACTAAAAAGAAGTCGTGTAAACCAGAGCATATTTAGATTAGACTGTGCTTTGTTTTACTGTACAGATATATAAATATGTACTATATATGTGTGTGTGTTTGTATATAATTGGTTAATACATTAAGGGGCACATTTACTAAGGGTCAAATTTCGAATTTTCACTTCGAATCAATTCGACCCTTAGTAAATTTGCCCTAAGTGGTTTAATATTGCTTGTCCACATAAACCCATTTTCTTAGAATATAGGGCACGTTGACCATTCTATTTCTTAGAATATAGGGAACATTGACCATTTAGGGAAATGGCGGACGTTTGGTTGCTGTTTTTATTTTTTAGAACACACTATTATGGTGGGTCCTCCTTGATCTCACACAGATGGAATATATTCATACACCAGTTCATCTGTGCCTACATGAGGATACATAAGGCAGGTTGGTAACTCTAGCCATAGACTGAAAGAATTGTTCTTATTTCTACAGGAAACCATGAATGTTCCAATTCATCATTAATATCTAGCAATAATAACCAGTTAAAATAACTCCCTGGAAATTGTCCATCAATAACTTTTGCTAATTAATATTATTCATGTGAAATGAACCAAAAAGTTGTATGACACCAGAAATCTCCAATGAATTTTTATAATCTGCAAGAGTAATTGCTTTGTGTTTTAACTGAGGATAAAAAGAAGAGTTTAGCATCAAAAACCGAGATTCGTTAGATATTTATGGCATCTTTCTTTTTGTTTAGTGACCTATAAACTCTTGCCTTCCAAACAAAACTGTAGTAAAAATACCAAACTTGTTTTAATGAGAACAAATCATATGAACTATGTGATTGGGTACAAGGTTCAAAAAATCCTGCAGCTGATATTTATTCATAAATAACTGTTCTTTTACAGCACAATTGCCTTTACTGAGAACCAACGTGCTTGTTCTTTTCATTAAATTGTAAAATTAATTAGAGAAAAATGTAATAAGCATTATTTCCAAGTACTTAGAGTATGTAGAAGGTTTAAATAAATTCTACACAGTGGACCAATTTAAACCTTAAAGTAGTTTCTTTAAAATTGCTGTATATATTTATATTTATAACTGCAGCCTTGTGCATGAAAGCAGTAAGTAAAAAGAAAATTGTTAGGTGAATAACAGCTCTTTTGTCTAAAATAACAATAAAGCACTGGCATGATTCTCCTTCTCAAGGGCCTGTATCTGTTTCTCAAGGACCTCTGTAATTTTTTTTTATCATTTCATTTAGTTTATATTTGCTTTTTATTTTCTATGACCATCAGGCCTCTGAATACCATTAGATATAGTTATATAAGTGACTTGCTTTTGTGAACATTCACTATGGCAGACTTTTTAACTCTCTTACCCTCTAGGTAACTGTAGCATACAGAAATATGTGTGTTTCTCTTTTTTGGCACAATACTCAACTTCTGTATTAATCATTAATCATTTCTCATAGGAAAAAAAATGCATTTTGCATAGTAGAAGACATAAGGGCTGATTTAGTAACACTGGTACTGGTGCAAACATACACACACAGGTGCACCCATTAAAGCATCATATATAATATTTCTTGTACTCATCCATGCTAGAACCACATGCCAATTTGCCAATACCACTGATGAGCTGCAAGGTGAAGAATTTACTTTTCTTAGTACTGCATCAGTTAAATTACACCCATTTTTTGGAAATAATGTTCCACTGTGAGTAAAAACATAGCACAAGTATTAAATTATAGTTTGACACCATTTTTATTATAATGCTGAGATAACAACAATAGAAACAACCCAAGTTGGCTCATTAGTATCCGTACTAATGTTACTGTCCAGAGAATAGATCCCCACTCCATACATGTACAAAATGATCACAGTTCAGTATGCACGCCTCATTGTATTCCTATACTTCTACCCAAATGTAAAGTACAGACTCCATCATAATATTACCCTTTACCCCTCCATATTGGAGACAAGAATACTGCTAAGTACGAGATTACCTTTCTCTGGTTTGCATCATATTTTGCACTTAGATCATAGCTTGTTAGCTATCTTGCTTCATAATACTTTAAATATCATATGTTCATTTTGGTAATCTTCACCAGTATGTCAAGTATTTATATACTATAACCTACTGTACTTCCTGACTGCTGCAGAATTAGCTGCAGTTCAGAACAGTTGCAGCCAATTAAAGATATATTCTGTGAAAAAAAGGTCTCAAAAGCCAACAGAACTATGACTAAACTGGCAGTTATGGACATTTGTTTATAAATGATCAAACAAGTTTTTCTGTACATTTCAGTATAACAAAAACAACCTTAAGCTGAGATGCTTTGGGCAACTTGTAGCAGTTACTTCCTTGCAAACATCTGAATTACCACAGTGCAACCCTAAATCTCAATAGGGAATTAATTTCTTGCTGACGTGTTTTTTGCTACAGATCATATTTTGTATAAAAGTGCGTGTTTTACAATATCTACACAGTTCTGTTCAAAGTCAGCCAAATTTCTCGGAGGGGATGAGTACCAGGGTCCTCAGCCCCCTACAAAAAATATTACGCCAACATAAATTGCAATAGCATTAATTATTGGAATTTTATAGTGATATCTAAAAATGTTTTCAAGTGAATATTTCATGATTACTACAACCTTTGTATTTATACAAAGGACATCTCTCCTGAAGAGACATTCAAATGATAAGCTGTTCCTGTAAATGCAATGGTTCTACTTAAATGTTCAATATCTATTCAGTGTAGTTGTACAGTTCAGCATAACAATAATTCATGATGTCTCCTGAGTGTGACCTATGCACAGACAACTGTCCATTGCATATGCTCTAATAGGGCTCTGGACATGCAAATAGAAAAACTTGGTAACTGCATTCAAAGAACTGTTATACACTGCGCCATGCAAGATTATTGATAAAAAGGGAACTGCGCAGAATAGCAATTATTGCATAGAAATAGGCACAAAAATAATGTGTTATCTTCATCGTTTTTCTAATGGCTGTAGTCCAATTATCTGTGTTACTGAGAGCATCAGTCCATGGTTTTGACCATCAGCTTCTTACTGAGGTCTATTCAAAGCAATACTACTAATACTCATAGCCACACCCATGGTTTCATTCTTCACTACTCTGAACTTACAATCAACCATTTAACTCTAATGTAACAAAATATCTGTATCCCTCCTAGCAGTAAACAGATTTCTTTATTCAGGATGTAATACAGGGTCAGAGCTTAGGCCAATAAGCATTCTTCATAGTTAAGTGTTTCTTATTTTGGATGTGTACAAGTTGTTGGTTCAAAAGAAAGTTTGAATAATGAAATTGTGACAAAAATTAAAACCTTGACTAACTGAGGTGATTTAGGTCAGCCAACCCTGCTAGGCAGCCTTTGGATAAAAGAACAGGCTTATTGGCATGTCATCCATGTGGGCAAATCAGTGCATTTTTGCATTAAACTTCTGACTTGTACTTGTATGTGTCACATACCTCAGGCAGAAGGCTCCTTTGGATTGCTGGTAGCTGGAGATTACAGTTTATGATGAGCAAATTTTTTGCCATTTCGCTAATGTTTGGTTAAGCAAAATGGACCAGATTCACTTGTCACTACCTCTGATACACCTTCCACAGGGTATGCAATCACTATGGGGTTCAAAAGGACTGTAACCAGTGGAGGAGTGACAAAAGAGCCAGATAAAAGTTCAATGCATCAATGAAGAATCAGAAAGCAGTAATATTAATCAGGCAGAAGGTCAGGAGAAATTCAATCATGAAAAATAATCAGACAGAAGGTCAGGAACATGGAAGTAGCTTTACCGAAAGGGCTTAGTCTCTCATGAGTAACAACAATCACTCGGACTGGCCCACCAGAATACCAGGAAAACTCCCATGGGCCAAGGTGTCAGTGGGCCTTCGTACCGCTAAACTTTTTCATGGCCTATTTCTATGAGAACAAAGATGGATTAATTGATTATAGAATGTAAAGAAAACAAACTAGGAGAATAGAGGTTGATTGAGGAGATGAAGAATATTAGAACTGAGAGTGGACCCCTGGTCTATTTTTTTATGGTGGGCCCCTGGTCTAAGGTTTTTTGGTGGGTCCCTGGTGTCCCAGTCCGACACTGCAATCACTTAACAATGAGGGGATGTCTGAGCATCTATTTATGTGCACTGCTCATGTACAGTGACTATCCAAGTCTAGGATTGCGTCAGGTTGTTCTGTGCACCAATACTAGGATGCAGGCACCAGTTTTCGAGTTAATCCTATTCTACCCCAGTATCTGCTGCATTTACGAGGATTGGAATACAACCTATTGTGTTCCTAACACAATTATGTAATTTTTGCTATCCTCTGGGGTGATTGGTTGGCAATCAGTAATTCTGTCCTGTATGGATACAGCATTAGCAGTTTAGAGCATTTACATGTTTGTGTTCAAAATTCTATATAATTTAATATACTTTAATGTAGCATATTTTCCCTTGACTCCTAACGCTCTGAACATTCACTGAGAAAGAATGGAAAAGAAAGGGAAAGATGAATTTTAAGGAACAATGATATATAGCTAATTTGCACTAAACGCTATTGCATTTGCATTTTTAATTTGTCTTTCTCTGATAGTTGTCTTAGTTTCTGGAAAGGAAGCCAACTGCTAAAAGCTAAACAATACAACGAATCATTGTTGATAACGTAGGAAATAAACAAACCAATGTAATTGATTAGAAAACATAGTCTTGTATCGTTAGTTCAAAAGGCATACATTATTGATAGTCATAATGAGCAAGCAATCTCTGGTTTTGTGATAGACTCCAGCTATGGCTATGATTGAACTTATAACAACTAGATGTTTTTTTAGAAAAGGCATGCTGTTATCCCTTTAAATGACATTTTGTTGATATTTAATTTGCTATACCTTTGATAAAACACAAAGTAATATGTTGTTTTCAGTTCTTTCAAAACTGTATATTTCCTTTTTTTTAATTGATTTTATTTGGCTAACATTTCTGTAATGGTCATCTGCAGCAGTGAAAATGATAAACAAGCAGGGACCCTTGAAGCTTAAATTGTAGGGAAAGTGTTGAAAAATAATAAAAATAATGTCAAAAAATATATTTACTGTATATAACTACAATCACACACACAGAATAGTAACAAAGTAGCATGAGTTAAGTTTAAAATAGACACGTCTATCAAGTTCAACCTTTTAACTCTATATGAACCTGCCTAACTGCTAAGTCAAAGACCTAAAGCATATGGTGTGATTGTTGAGTCTACTGCCCACCACATTTTTATAATCTAAATACATTGGGCCATAATCACTGCCACCACCTTATTGGTGTAAATGGTTATTTCCAGAACTGATGATTTTATGCAATTCCCATTGACCACAATGAAGGCATTGCAGAGGATACTTTGAGAAATAGTTTTCTCCCTTTTTAGGCCAGTATAAAATTCACTATAGAAATGCCCCAAGTGCCACAGACCTTAGGGAGGTTATATAGAGACCAGGTGCCAAATATTATCTTGTACATTCTTTACATTTGTAAAGACAAAATCCCATATCCTTGGTTTGTGCACCTAGCTTTTGTACAGGCATTATTGTAAATAAAATGTACTTTTGAGGGAAGTCATTGTCTTAACAAATGGAATGTTTATACAGGTATGGGATCTGTGATCCGGAAACCCATTATCAAGAAAGTACAGAATTATGGAAAGACTGTCTCTCATGCACTCCATTATAATCCAAATATTTAAAAATAATTTCTTTTTTCACTGCAAGAAAAAAAAAGGTCCTTGGACTTAATTCAAGCTGATATATAGTTAATACTTATTGGAAGCAATTTCTAGTTGACTTAAGGTACGAAGATCCAAAATATGGAAATATCCGTTAGTCAGGTCCCAAGCTATCTGGATAACAGGTTCCATACCCATTTGCATTGCTGTCTTTAGTATGCGACAGAAGACTTTAGGCGTAGTAAAGAAATTAGAATCACAATCACAGATCAAGACAACTAAGATAGCTGCAGAGAGCCTGACTGCATGGGAAAACTTTGGAAACAAGGTATTTGTGTTTGTATATGAGATTTGTATAGTAAATGCAGGGCCAAAGCAATTTGCAGACAATTCCTGTTTTGCCTTTATTTAGCCATGCATATAAGCAATATTGTGGGTGTTGCTTGATGATGCCAGTAATGTAATTAAAATGGCAGCTGCTCCCAATGTGCAAATATGACCTTCGCTTGTAACTAGATGCTTAAAGCACTTGTTTAAAACATACCAACAAATAAAATGGGAGCCAAGGGGTACATTTATATGAGGCTTGCTAAGCCTAAGCCCTGCTATTTCATGATCAGTGTTTCCTGTTTTGTGATGTTTAGTTCATGTAAGTGCATTTACTCCTCATTTGTTTTCATAATAACGAGCGCTGCTGTTGATTACTGATTCATAATTGTTTTGTGTATATCCAGACAGGAACTGTATTGACTATGCTGCAAAATGTTCACATTAGTAAAATATATCTTAAGTGTCTTATATTATAAATACCGTGAAAGCTATGTTTAATGTTTATCCCTTTTTTGTTGCCTAGGGCTATGTTGTTACGATTGCTGCTGAAGTAAATATGTATATCATAAATTCGCAAGGTGATATAAACACAAGTAACATAATTAAAATAAAGTAAGATTCTGAGGTTGAAAGGCTTTTTTTTTCTTTTCAGAAATAAAACGAAGGAACTTTTTACATTGGCACGTGACTTTACATGTCAACAGGCAATCCCTGAAGCAGTAAAATTAATAGTTAATGTAGGGATCTATAGGAATGCAAGATTTCTATAGCTTTAAAACCCCACCCTATTAGTTGCTAGGCAGAAGCCTATGTAGCTGTTTGTGTGTAACACCTGAAATCATTGGCCCAGAAGTTTAGTGGCACCTCCCTGTCACACTGTTATATAATGCTGGGAAGGGAGGGTGTGATGAGGGAAGATGTGATCCAGCAGTGAGTGCCCAGGGGGGACCTGGTATGAAAGGCCTGATGCTTTGTAGTGACTCCAAAAGGGAGGTGATACCTTTGGTGGGTAAATCGGGAACCAGGAAATCCTGTGAATGAGGATTAGTTATCCTAGGGGAGTTTGTGTGATAGACTCTCTAGGAGAGTGAGGTAGTGAGGTTTAGCAGCATGAGTAGCTCAACTCCAACGAGGATTTGCAGGAGGGAGTAGCTTCCCACAGGTTTTGAAAACCTGAGTGCAGGGACCTCAGTGAGGAGGGACTGTGAGGGTAGAGGCTACTTTCCTTGTCTATTTCCAGGAGGGAAGGGCAACTGCAAATGTCTATTGAATGCCTGTACTACTGCTGTAAACCTGCTTCTGATGTGATGTGGTGGATGTCATATTCTAATTCCTCATCAACAGCTCCTGTGTGAGTAAACCTGAGATCCATTGCCTTGTGCATATGTTTAAAAAACCCAGTTACTGTTTTCACCAAGAACCTCCTGTTGCCCAAGAGTTTTCCCTGTGTGTGTGTACAGTGCCTGTGGGTTGTAGTTCAACTGCTTCTTAAGGGGATAGCTTACACATTGCGAAAGCCCTGCCCTGATGTGTAAAGTCGCAGAGTAACCCATGCTCATGCTGTAGCTGGAGGCGTTTAACTATCTGTGTGCCAGAGGGGCCAAGAAAGCGTTACATTAATTAATACTGATATATGCTTAATGTGAAATGAAAGTTGCCAAATCAGGGAATTTGGACCTGTGCACATGATGAAAAATATATGTACTATATATAGAGAGGCAGATACAGTGTTGTACTGTTAATAAAGGAACTTTTTCGCCATAAGACCTGAGAGTGCTGCCTCTTATTGGGATCAATAGAACTTTTTTGTGGTTCGGCACCCAGGCTACCGTGAGGATCTTTGTCGTGAGTGCCGTTTTTTCTATATTTATATATATATATATAAGAAGGAAAAAGGGTCCGCACTCTCAGGACTTAAATAGGTTCAAACGGTGTTTTATTCCAAAAATGGGAGATCTGATGTATCTATATATATATATATATATATATAGAGAGAGAGAGAGAGAGAGAGAGAGATTTATATATTTATATGAATGTTATCACTTAAATTACTATTCTATTGCTAACACTACAGTAGTTGTAGAAATAGGGTGTCTTGTGTTTTGAGTTTATTATTCCTATAAACCTGACTTTTGCACAAGTAGCTCAGCAAGTCTGAACAATCTGCTACAATTTTGAAAGTGAAAGAAATAGTTTGCTACTAACAACTTCACTTTTGCACGTAATATATAGCCCTACAATCTGGCACTTAAGGTGATTTTTGTGCATTGAACAAAAAAAATCTGTACAGTTCACAGCAGAATGATGGTCTATCATAAAATTACAATTAGAAAGCAGATATTTTAGGATTCAATTAAAATGTGCTTTAATTTTTTTATGGCAATCTCAGCAAATTAGTGTTTGCATTTCTTATTCCAAGTTTTCTGCTTTTCATATGAATGCTTGCATTGAAAATATAATAATATATTTAAACTGTGTAATATTTTATCTAACACCTACACATTTATGGATGATTTTCATGTACATTTTATGATGAACAGAAGTAACCTACTCTTCTGTGGTTGTATTTTACATTTGTAAAGTTGAAGTTCTGCAGACATACTCTATATAAATGTATGCATTTATGGGATTCTTTATACAAAAACAATATCTAAGAACTGTGAATTATAGGAAGTTCATCCTAATTCTATTTGTTTTTAGATATTCCTCTTTTTCCAATAATAATAAAGAAGAACCTTGTACTTGGTGGTAACTGAGCTGCATAAATCCATATTGATGGCAAAACGATCCTACTGGTTAAGGAGCTACAGTGTATTATCGGTTCTATATCTCTCTGTATCTATATATCTCTTTATAACTTCTGGTGCACATTGGGCAACATTAAGTGTATCGCATATTTAAAGGAACAGTAACACCAAAAAGAATTGTACCTCAGGATTGAGTATGCTAAATCACCGCACAACAAGGGTCATTCTGGGCAAAAATATATTTGCACCCAGTGCTTGCATTTTGCAACTTATGCTCCCTTGGTAATTGATGACTGCATTCCATTCACCGCTCTTACATTATAGCATTCAAAAGATGTATATATTAGTATGGACTGAAAAAGTATGTGATAACAGCAATGAGAAACAAAGTAGAGGACAGTTGTTAAAAGAAAAGAAACAGTAGGCTGAAGTGTGCAGGAAGGAACCCAGTTTACAGATCTGGGCTATGTCTCTTGTATTATGTAGTAATGTAGTATTATGTAGTAGAATATGATCTGTAAGGCTCAAAAAACAAAAACATTATTCCTGTAGTGATAGCAGCTCGCTTAGGGCAGAGAGGTTCCTCGTCCTTCACCTACCCCTGGTCTGGGCCTTTTTCTCCCTGCTGCTCCTCTGTGCATGCTCCTCCCCCAGCACCATCTCATCATGAGCATCTTTGGGTTACCTAAGGTGCCCAGCAGGCTTGGCCCTGGTCTGAACCTGGATCAGTTTGTCCAAAAATTATATTAGCATTTAACATATTTATATATATTATATTTAACATATAACAAAAGAAAACACTGTTACTTTGACATTGCACTTTGCGACTTTGGGCACATGGCACATCTGTATTGAATGTAAAATGGATGCAGGGAAATTTGGAAGGAAAAAAATTCAACAGATGGGTAAGAATTTTGTACTGGAACAACACCAGCATTTTTGTCAGATCCACATACATATCACCAACTGAGTTTTAGAAAATCATGTAAATACTATATACTATATTTGATATAGTTATAGAAAAACCATGCTTTAAACTGACTGAGTTTTTTTTTTAACTTGGGCAATAAACCAAAGTTACTCTTTGTGTAACAGCTAAAATTTACAATGGACTTTGGCTACGGTTTTCTTTTTTTTCTAAGTAGGATTTAATTGAGTGCATCTAAATAGATGTTTTTGCAGCAATTCTAGCGTGTTACTATGCCCTGCAGCAGAACAATGGCACAATTATAAAGATCACTAAAAGCAAAGTACTAAAGCTTTGAAGAAACAAAGAAAACAACTTTGTGTGCAGAAATGTAATTTGCTAAAAAGGAATTCAAGCTTTTGACCATGATTTAGGTAGTCAAATGAATACTATCATCACATCTTTGATAATCTCATAGTTTGCTTTTCATATAGGCTTCAGTCATGTTGTCACTTCCAGAGTCTGCTATTTATAAGTAATCCCATCTATCAACCACAATATACAAAGCAAGAGTTGAAATGCAATTGCTCCATGACTCCTGGAAACAACAAAGAACTAGCAATAAAGCGAATGCAAGTATCAAAACAATCATTATTAATCCCAATCCTAGGTTTAAGACTTCTTGGAATGCCTCAAAATCCAAATTACAGCTATTTTTCAAAGGTCATTATCAAGGTGAATGCTGTACATTTAAGGAGGATAGGAATTTCCATATGTGGGGTTCTTGTAATGTTTTTAAAAGTTTGAAGGTACTGGACTCCCCTGGACAGCAGTGATCATACTGCTACAAACAACATCAAATTAGATTTTAAACATATAGTTAAAGAATTTATTAATCTAAGGATAAAATATGTGATTTGCAGATTGCAACATGTAACATAAATATGTGGCCAATAATTTTTTTGAAGGAGAAGATGGCTTAGTTATAGTCACAGGCCCATATATAGCCAACGTTATTGAGTATTTAGAGGCTGATTTAGTAAGAGTAGAATTTCAAAGTTAAAAAACTTCGAAATTCGACCATTGAATTTTTTAAAGTTTTTTTTTATCGAAAATTGACCTTTTTCGATAGAATAAGTCAATTTTCAATTGAATAAAAATAGTTCGAAACGTTCAAATGCATCGTTCGATTCGAACGATTCGAACAGTTGTGGCCTAAAGGTTTCAGGAGGTCCCCCATTCGAATGGAAGAATTTTAAAATTCGATTAGAATTTTTTTCAATGCAAATCTAATTTTGGCCTATTCGATAGTTTCTACAACAGAAAAACCTTCTGTCAACTCACCCTATTTAACAGGAGTTACCCAATTCTGGCCTTCCTCTCCTGGTCCCCTTCACTATTAGACATTTGTACAATTTTTCATGATTTTCACATGCACAGAATATTTCAGTGACGTCAGCGGAAAGATGTGTACATGTGCAGCACAAATCTATTATTTACAGAGTGCTTATGTGCATGATCTGACAAACAATAATGTGGAAATGGTGGAGCTCACCCAAATCACTGTGTCTCCTCTCAGTCGCTGCAAGAACCCGGCTACTTCTCTCCAACTTCATGCTTATGGGCATGACTATGATGTCACACCCTCTGACATCACATTGTGGAAAAAAAAATGGCAAGCACAACATGCCCCAGAACTTACTATTGTAAGTTTACAGCTTTGGACAGGCGCTTTATTTCTATAGCACCAACATATTTACTGAAATCATATACTAAAATAAAATGTCAAAATCTCAGACAGAGATTTTCTACACTTTTTATATAAGACAAACTAACAGGATCTGTTACCAAATCATTGTCCCTTGCTGATACAGTGCCATAATATTCCATGGCACTTCAGTCACTGTCCTAGTTGTTATGGGTTTTTATTGTTAGGTCTCATCATGAAAGATAATTGGCTCAGATTAAATGAACAACCTGATGATTTGGAGAGAGACTGATTTACTTTCCTCTTGTTCCTTGAACCCTGTTTATCATCTCATACCATGTATGACCACTCGTACAGTATCCATGTATTTGATCTGTATGCCAATCAGTCAGACACCAAAGAGCATATTTAGTTACCCACATTCTTTACAAATGCATTTTGATAGGTCTTTGTTATCCTCATGAAAGCTTATAAATACTGCATTGCTGGGTTGCTGCTAGCCCCAAACATTAAAAGAAAAACTGGCTTTATTACACAGGCACAAAGCCCAGGTTTGTTGGTTCCATCACAAACACCAGTACATTTTGCTGACTCCACTAACCATCTTGTGTCTGACAAATAGTTCCATTTTATGTACGGAGGGAAACTCAACCCCTCTAAAATGTAATGCATTTTACTGACCAGGCTACATTTATCTGAATAATAATAATGTACACAAACTAAATTTCATAGAATAATACAATGATTACTGAATGATGTCAAGAGTTAATGTTCAGCTACACTCACAGATTAGATAACAATATTTGTATAGTTTACTGAAATAGCATAATATGCCTATGGGACATGTTAATTCCAGGAAACCAATCAAAACTTTTAGAAAAAGAACTTTATGGGAACTTCTTTTCTGCTTGTGATAAACTGTAAAGTCCAATGAAGTACAGCACAGCACAGGTCTTATGCAATTTAAATTACAAATTGGGTTTGCACACGTATGGGACCTGTTATCCAGAATGTTCAGGACCTGGGCCTTTCCGAATAATGGATCTTTCCATAATTTGGATCCTTATACCTTAAGTCTACAAGAAAATCATGTAAACATTAAATAAACCCAATAGGCAGGTTTTTCTTCCAATAAGGATTAATTAATCTTAGTTTGGATCAAGTACAAGGTACTGTTTTATTATTACAGAGAAAAAGTTAATCTTTTTTAAAAATCTGGATTATTTTGGATAATATGTGAGATGGCCTCTCTTTAATTTGGATCTTTCTAGTTAACAGGTTATTTATGAAAGTCTGATTTTTTTCATCTGACTTTTAAAGGGGAAAAACACAATTTTTTAAGTAGGAAAAACTAAATTTTTTCATGATTTATTAAACCCTGATGGTGTGAAAAGCACTCCAACTCAGATCTGCCAAGTTCATGTACAAGTCAATGGCAGATATAATGTACTGTTGACATTTTGAAGATATGCTGATTTGTTCTGGGTTTTCTTTAATAATCCAAATGGTTTCGGGTGTCAAATCCAAAAAAGTGTCAGGTTTCAGATACGATTTATTTTACGATTTTTCCCGCATTTTTCATGGGCGCACTTACTACCACCATTCCTTGTTGCTTATTTGGGAAAGAAATAAAATATGGGTAATTACAACTAAAGGAAATGCCAAAGCAATCTTCACTTTGCTTTAGGCTCTATATTTTGTTGAGATAATCTTGCTTGTTTTTGTACAAAGTATATGGTGGGTGATGGTGACAGCTGGGGTTAGGGGAGGGTGGGGCCACTTATTTGTTTGGTGGGACAAATACCCCAGTTTGATTTGCTTTTGTGTATTATGTGCTTTCTGGCAGGCTGTTGTTTTTCCTTCTCAATGTAACTGAATAGTACGCAGTGGGACATGGGTTTTTACTATTGAGTGCTGTTCTTAGATCTACCAGGCAGCTGTTATCTTGTGTTAGGGAGCTGTTGTCTGGTTACTTTCCCATTCCAAGGCTGCTGGGTGGGGGAAAGGGAGGGGGTGATATCACTCCAACTTGCAGTACAGCAGTAAAGGGTGATTGAAGTTTATCAGATTACAAGTCACATGACTTGGGGCAGCTGGGAAACTGACAATATGTCTAGTCCCATGTCCGATTTCAAAATGAAATATAACAAAATCTGTTTCCTCTTTTGAGAAATGGATTTCTATGCAGAATTCTGCTGGAGCAGCACTATTAACTGATGTATTTTGGAAAAAAAAATGTTTTCCCATGACAGTATCCCTTTAAGTAAGATTTATAATGACTTGAAATGTGTTCTTTATGCAAAAGGAACACCTCATGAATATATAATGTCATTTTCATAATCACTGGTGAGAATTCTTCTACCTCTTTTGTTGCAATAAGCCCAAATATATGTTGCTCTGTTAATGGCATTATCTTTGTTTCTAATGTTATTAATTTATCCCCTTGCTATAGCTTTATCATAGCTATCATCATATCTACTTCAAGTGTCTCAGAGCATATAAGGGAGCTATTTATTTTTGCAAAGTTAATATATAGTTAATGTTTCATTTCTTTTAAATAAAAATCTTGGCATTTATTCATTGGAATTCTTATGTCTTGCATTCCGGAAGAACCAAAATATTTATCTTTCTCAAATTACACTGTGTGCACATTTGTGTTAATGTATATTATTATATTAGATATACTTGCAGCTTTTGAATGGACCTTTTGAGGAACAAGGGCAATTGTTTTTAAATGATGGGCTTAATATCAAACACTGTGTGTCGCTAACTAATTTCTGGGAAATGGTATATTGGCTTTACAGTCAGTATGTGAATAAAGTAATGAGCAGGTTTTTATTAATTGTAGGTAGCTAGATAGGTTGATCTCCAATAAAAAGAGTTTATTATGTAACAGTCACATTAAGTTAATTTTTTTCTTTTAATTATTTTTGAATACCAGCTTGATGCCTGGTTTTGTCTCACAGAGAGATGCACAGAGAAGGAAATCCTAGCAACAGCACTGTCTATGTATGTCATTAAATAATAAGTTACATATTGCCACATTGCTGCTTTGTGCTCAGTAAATTTACTGCAATTTCCCAAGCTCTACTTAGAGAATAAACTATTTGTATCCCAGAATTTCTCTTTGCCTGTAAGCAATAGCCCAGTGCCATAATATGAGCAATAGAGTATTCAACCTTGATTTATTAATGTTCATTAATGATGAACCAATTTTATCAGCAGACGAAACTGCTGCAATAACCCGTTGCAAACATTTCACAGTAACAAAAAAATCAGCAAGACAAAATTGTCGCAGAGACCAAAAAGTTGCCACAAGAAAAGATGCACATTGACTTTAATGAGTTTGGAGTTAGAAGTTAAGAGTTAAAAAAAAAATTGAGAATTTTTCAGCGAATTGAAATGGGACCGATTCACTCAAATCCAAACAGATGGCAAGCCTAAATGGATCCCTGGTAAGGCCTGGCCTGGAGTATGCAGTGCAGTTTTTTGCTCCAGATATTAATGGGCTGGAGAGAGTGCAGAGACATGTAACTAAACTCATAAAAGGAATGGAACATGGTGAAGGGGTACATGGGGACTTAAATGTGACCCTGCCAACAGTTTTTAGACCAAGATGAAGCCTCTCCTGCACCTCCCACAATGGAAAAGCAAATCTGTGTGCCCAGAATCAGAAGAACCCGGTGCTAACTTCGACGTGTTGCGTCGTTTTCGACGTGCGTCGCATCGTTTGTGTCGCGTCGTTTTCAGCGGGCGTCACGTCGTTTTCGGCGCGTCGCGTCAAAAACGACACGCGACTCATTTTTTCCGGCGAATTTTCTCCAGGCGAAATTTCACGAATTTATTCGCCAGCGGCGAAGCTTGTGCCTTAATGTATGTGGATAGACTGGACAGAGATCCTTTCTTCTTTGCTCTCACACTGTCAGGAGTGCTCCATAGCCAGTGTTGTTTTGCCACTTGACGTCATCACATTGTGAGTTGGTGTGAAAATCCAAATAAAAAGGATGCTCTAGACCCAGGTTCTGAATAAAGGTTCTTCTCTTGAGAGTTCATGGGTGGTCTATAATTGCTATCTGACTGATTTCTGGTTCCTGACCATTTTGCTTCAGGCCCCTGACTACGCTGATCACTTTCTGACCTTGATCTGCTTAAACTTCTGTATACCACACATTGGACTATTCCTGACAAGTCTACACACCAGCTTCCTCCTTGGTCCCAAACTATTATGGCAGAGACACGTTGCTATTTTGGGATATTGTCGCCCATTGACAAATCACTTCTTCGGGTGACTAATCTCCCCGAACTGCCTTCCTGCTGGCTAGAATGTAAATTGCCAGTAGGATGGGACTCAGAACAGTTCATTTTCTGAAGTTGCCTTATGAGGAAACTCCGGAAATGATCCGGAGTGATCCGAGTGCCATCCCAACACCAATTTACATTCTAGCCCGCAGGATGGCAGTTTGGGGAGATTAGTCGCCCGAAGAAGAAGTGGTTTGTTGCTGGGCAACTAATCTCCCGAAATAGCAGCGTGTGCCCCTAGAGTCCCTATGCCCTAACCCTGATCTGCCTATGTTTGTACAGTACTACAGAGTTGCTCAATGTTTGGATTATCTTGCATAGAAAGAAATTACTACAATGACAAAGTTTGTTGCGTTTACTAATGTTTCACTAAGTAGCTGGAGCTAAATGAGGGTAAGATATCAACAACTAAAGGGAACTCTGTATGAAAACCACAGAAAAATCTAATTAAAATATGAGAACAGAGAATAGTTATTGTGGACAGGGGGGTGTAAACAATCATAGCTATATTATAACTACAAATCACCGTAAGTTGTTAAGGGTAAATATATATATTTACCCCTTGGTGTCAATTTCCTTTTATCGCTTACATTTTATACACAGAGTATGCTGTAAATCAACTAGCCTCCTGTCAAAAGGCACAGGGAAAATTATAATCAACTTCCGGAATGAAAAAAACTGCTAAAGAAACAAGCTCAGAATCAAAGCTATAAATCATTGGTTTGCACCTTAACCCCATGGACCATAACTTCATAAAGAAGACTGCTGACTGACAATTCTGCTTTCCAAAACAGTCTGCTGCCCCATTCTCCAAACTAAAAAAAACGAATGACTTCCTGAGTTATACTTTACCAAGAGATGATTGGTTTAGCATGGTCTTGTTTACAGGGGACAGCATAAGTATGAGAAGTTAGTTTACTTATCCCACTCATTTCAAATTACTTTTGGAATGGCACATGTCATGGAGCATGCACCCTTGGACATAAACTGTACATGTTACATATTAACTACACAATTTCATAATATCTGACCTTTTAGATTCCAGCCCTTTGAAATGAAATTGAATTTTAGACTCTAAGGCAAGTGTCACAATGAGTGATTTCTTGCAGTAATAACAGCCAAAAACTCTAATGTAACATCCTCTGGTGCACTTAGAAGGCTTGCCTAATACTTAAGTGGATGTATCAGGTCCTACCTGCTTATAAACCCATTGTGATAAATGACCCGTGATATTTCTGGCAAAGCTACAAAAGACTTTGTAGACTTAGCTTTGCAAATATTCCTGATACTCACGAGTGGAAATATTTTGGCACAGTCACTGGGAGAGATTGTCTTAGTATGCAGTATGCCCTAAAGCATATCACTGTGGGAGACATTATATGGTAATGGCACATGGGGAGATCTATAGCTGCAGATCTTGCCCCCAGTCACAGTGACTGGGAAATCAATGTAATTGTGCCTTCTGTCTAGCGACAGGCATGTAATACTCAGGGAGGGCACATTTTTTAGAAAAACACAACTGTCATTGGTCAGGACAAAGTGTATAATTTCTCATTTTCTATAGACACTTGTAGTTATAGGCACAAATGAAATGTAACCACAAATGAAACACAATTATTAGATATGAGATTACCTAAAAATTGTGTTTGATAGCCGCTTCTCTCCCTAAGGCTGGGGACAGACAGGGAGATTCGGGGAGATTCAGTCGCCTGGCGTTTAATAGCAGGCAACAAAAGCGTCCCGCGACTCGTTTCGCGAATTTTTCGCCGATTCGCGAATTTCTCTAGAAATTCGCGAATCTTTAGGCGAAGCGAATCGCGGGAGATTCGCCCATCACTAGTAAGTATGATTTTTAGCAGTGCTGTCCAACTGGCAACCCATGTGCCAGACCCCCTTTTGTGTGCCCCCTACATGAAAGTCTGCCTGCTGTGACTGTTTACCTTATGTAAGATTTAGAATGTATCAGTACTGAGATTAACTGGCCCCTGCATTGTTTATACCTCCAATTCAGACACTAAGTTTCTGCATTGGTTAGACTCCTAAAGCCCTATACTGTTCACACCTCAGACATAGGTCTTCTGCTGTATTCTGCCTTCCCTATGCTCCTTGTGTGTGCTTTTATTCTGTAGTCATGCTAAATAGAAAAAGTAAATTTATTGAAACATTAAAGTATAAAATAACCCCACATGGAACCAAACACATTTCATGCTTACCCAGCATAGGCCATTTCAGATAGCAAACACATGCCCCCTATTGAGTCAGGTCAATTTTTTTTAACCACCTCGTTATTGTTTATAAGACCTGCTCAATTGAATGTAAAAAGCTCTACTCAGCTAATTCTCAAAAATCCATGTTAAGGGGTACAGTTACAGTTAATATAAAATATAGATAGTTACAATACTTAATTAACATCTATTAAATATAGCAAGTTATACTGATATAATATTCAGTCCCAATGGTAGCTGTGTCCTAAGTAAAATATACAATACACCTCTTTTTTGTGCAATGTGGTTAAAATATCTCCTCCTCTGACACCTCTTCACCTGTTCTGTTCCTTGTACTGAAAACTATCTTTTGTCCCGGTTGTAATATTCCATAAAGTGTCTAGTGACATTGATTTTATTAGAATATTTAACATTAAATTTAACATTATTAATTTGACTTGTATGTTCTCTAATTCTTTCCTTAAGGGAGCCTTAATAATGTTTCTGTTGACTGCTCAGTTGTACTGACTGCATACTTTTTTTGCAATCAATTATAGTATTGCGCTTTGAGGTCTTTATTTCTTTAGTGTTACTCCTGTCAGTGCAGATGTTATGGTTTTGTTTTCATTCACCTCTGGAGGCAGGACAGAAAAATCACTTCTGGTTGGATTGTAACTGCAGAACTTTCCTATATCCTGCAGTTTTATTTTTAATACCTTTATAAATAAACATAAAAGAGTATGGCCTTCTTGACACTTCTTAAACAGACCACCATGGTCTTTAGTTTTCTCTTATACACCTCCATGTTTAATTCCATTTTCTTCTCCATTTTGAAAGGCCAGGCCAATCAAGACCATATGTCAATAGGTTGGAGCTTTCATCATCTTTTCTTTATTATTAAAAATGGCAGAACTATTCCTTGGGGAGCATCAAAGTAAGAAAATCGAGTGCCCCTACAAGTGCACCTCATCCATCAAAAAAATTCCACCACCCTCAGGCTTATAAGGGACTCTTCAGATTCTAGGACAAAGTGCATCTGCTTCAGTCACACTGGGAATAGTTTTGTCCCGAATTATAAAATATTATTGTTTTAGAAAAAAACTTGACTGAGGTAAAAATTTTCAATTATACTTCTCAGGTGAAGGATATGTATGACAGCAGAGCCTTTTTTATTTCCAACAGGATTGCTTCTCAAATGCTAAAACAAAATATAGTTGCAAAGAAATAGTTTACCTATGTAGTATCTTTGTTCCTAGAGAAGTGGGGTTTCATTTAGTACCATGTTTATTACAGAGTACTACTGTGAAAGTCCCTCTAGCTAATAACTCAGTACAAAATTATTAGATCATATCTAATATGGAAGAACAGCCATTTTACATTTTTCAGGGGAGTAGTAAAAAATTGTGAAAATCCAGGAAAATCTGTGAAAAATCAGCTAAATGTATTATGCATTATTATGTATTATATGTATTATGTAGAAAAAACATTCAAAATCAGGGGATGGAAAATAGAGGTTTCACTGTGGTCTACACTTGAATGTCACAAAATCAACAGTCCTTCCAAAAGAAGGGTTCCCCATTTTCATTTTAAAAGGTATACTCCTCTGACAATAACCTCTAAATACCAAGATAAACAATGCATACATATCAGAAGGCCAGAAAAATGACATACATTTAATGAAGTAGTAGTTTGAAAAATAAATATCTATTAAAGGAGAACTAAACCCTAAAAATTAATATGGCAAAAAATGCCATATTGTATATACTGAACTTACTGCACCAGCCTAAAGTTTCAGCGATGATTCAAACTTATCACAGTGGGGTGACCATCTTGGACACTCGACACTCACATGTTCAGTTGGCTCTGAGCAGCTGTTGAGAAGCTAAGTTTATGGGTTGTTGCAAATTATCAAGCATCAGCATTTGAGTTGCAACAGAACTACAACTTTTAGGAAGTCTTCATCATTTAAACTAGGAGGTATTGGGAGTTGCAGTTGTTGGACTGTAAGCATTGCTAATTCCTGCCATTGCATATGATATTTTCGTAAACCTGAGCCACTGTGTGTGAGGGAGCAGAAATGTTAAAATATAAAAATGTTAAAATATAAAACTGGATTAGATGGGCACTTTCATCTAACTAAGACTGTTTTTGTTATTTTACCAGTAAAGAACTGAAACAATACTTTGAATCTACTACATTAGGTCTAATATAAGGTATTCTTACAGTTTTACAATACACATACTGGGTAGATTTGGGTAATGTAATGTTCCCATGGTTTCCTTGTCCTTTTCAGTTAAGGTCAATTTGCAGTGCTCCCCTAAATTCTATATTTGTTTTATTAGGCTACTCTTTGTTTATAGATAATTCTCCCATCCTCTGGTATGCTACTTGTTTAAACTTTTATTTTTTTAGTAACTGAAATAGTGTGTTACGCTTTTACTGACTCCTATGCAGAGTGTGCCATATATGTCCAAGTGAATAAGCTTTATTATGCTAACACAAGGATTGGATTTTTTTTTTTGCACTGTAGAGACTTTTCTCATCTTACTGCATATCCTGTACAGTCTCAAGACAGTTTCATGTTATAACATTAAAAATCCTGTAACTTGTATTTACTTGAAACAGTATTGGATTCCATACTGTAAAATCTGCCAAACATTATAAATTCCAAATTCCTATGATGGGTCACAGTCATGTGAATTGCAATATTTGCGCTGTGTTTTTATTTATAACCTTCCCATATAAAATCCAGTAGTGTTTCAATTTTTTGTCTACTACACTATTCATTACATATGTTTTGTATTCCTGTCCCTGCTGGGTTTGTGTGTTTCTAGCGAGGGATACTTTCACAAACTATGGAAATGCAAAACATGCAGTGCATCTCCGCTATATTTTCCTACTGCCTGTCAACGCCTAAAAGCACAAACACATAAGTGCCAAACTGTTCCAATGAAATGGTAATTTGGTTGTGATGACAATTGTCTGAATACTTCACTGCAACTTAAGCGTGTGAAGTTTTCAAAAATAGCTGATTGCCTAACAATTATTACTGAATAAACCCTACAGTCATCATATTTCTCAAGTCATTAACAGTGGAACACTAAACATATTCTTTCTGTCTTCTTTTGTATTCCAAGTCATAAAATAACAAAATGGCATTTACTTACCATTTGGGCGAGGGTGGAATGTATCATTAGGCTGTAAATACAAAGAAGTATTAAAGCAAATGCTATTAATTTCATATACTTTTATCTTTATGGAATCAAGCCACCAAACACATTAGCTCAAAGAGGAGCAAAGAAAACATAAAGTACTGTGCATTCCCATCCTAAAATTGACTTAACAATGTGCAGTTTGCAAAACTGATCTTCTCTTTAAAGGAACATCTACCTGTCGACAGGAAAAAATGTATTCTTGGGGGAATAGAGATTATTATTCTGTTTCAAAGCCCATGGTTATGCCAATGAATTACTGAGCTTAAAAGGAATTCACTTTTTTTTGTGACATAAGGTCATCCATTCTGAATAGAAGAAGAGAGGTCCCACTTAAATATTCAGAAGGGTTTTTTACAATGAGAGCTGTGAAGCTGTGGGATTTTCTCCCTGAATCAGTTACAGACTGATACATTAGATAGCTTTAAGAAGGGGTTGGATGACTATTTTACTATGTTGTGTTCTATGTATCAAGTTTATGGGAGGGGGTCTCAAGCTGAACTATCTTGGCTCCAGCAAGGGTGGAATTATCATTGCTGCAATAGGGGCAGAACTACTGTGAAAGCAGCAGGAGCTTTTGTTTCTAAATATAGAAATACTTAGTGCTTTATAGCCTTTTATTTTACTTAAGTGGTGCTATTCCTTTAATCGGTATTTCTTCTGCCAGTACCCATTGAAAATCCAGTGAAAGTACAGGGGTTCCTTTGCACGTGGCACCTATAGGAACCCACTCTTGTACCAGCTGAACCACACTACACAATTGATGGATGTAATGTTCACCCATGCCTACACCCTCTATTGTGGGCTGGCAACTTTTTTGGGGCACAGTTATGCTTAAATTCAGGAAAGAATTTTGCATCGCAAGTAAAAAAAACTGCTTGTTTTGGTCTGGAAGCCCTATGGTGGATGTACATCTGCCCTACAGAGAGTTACTGCTCTAAGGCCTTGCCTGAGAAGGGAGTTTAACACAGGCAGCCCATTTCTACTTGAGCAGATAAAACAAGGAGAGTACATGTAACGTGAACACTGGGGATAATAAAGGTTTGTATATATGTTCAGTCAGTTTCTTTTTATGTTACTGTTTCTTCAAATAAGTCATAGTGTTGGGTGCCTCGCTTTTAGTTTTATTTTACTTTGCGAAAATTACAAGACATTGTTCATGACATCAGCTAACCTCAAAGGGGTATAAAGTGTGCACAGAAATTTTCAACACTTCAAAATTTTCTCTGTATCTAATGTTTCATTACCAGCTTTGATCATTAATGTGTGCACCATTATATTTGCCTGTGCTCCCTTTTGCATTCATACAATACTACTGAATAAAGCACTGCATTCCCTTACTGAAATATTCTTTCATGCTAAAGGTATGCATTCATATAAGAGTCAGAATTACTAAGCATGGGTTTAATGAAGTTTCTTTATTCAAACTTCTAATGAAATATGAGAAGAGCAAATACCTGGCAAAGTGTATTTTATCACAGTACTATTTGGGCCTGGTCTGTTAATAGGTTTTAATAGGTCCTTGGTTAAGTCTAAATGAAGAAGCAATGTTATGAATGTCAATGTAACAGTAGCTAATTTTCATATTACAAACTAAAGAGTATCTCTGCAACATTCTGAAGACAAACATTGCTATTGGTTATAGGGTATAA
Organism: Xenopus borealis; assembly: GCA_024363595.1. Taxonomy (NCBI): domain Eukaryota; kingdom Metazoa; phylum Chordata; class Amphibia; order Anura; family Pipidae; genus Xenopus; species Xenopus borealis. The sequence continues at coordinate 59,699,872 of CM044438.1, forward strand.
TAAATTATTGTACTAAATGATTATCATTAATTATGACAAAAACAATAACAATAGCATAACATGTAACGTCACTACACAATCTTACCTACAGTATACTCTTAGACCCATGGACACATAATTTGTGACATTTACCCAAAATTGTACCATCAATATAAAGAGCACTAGGGGCATGAATAGAAGTGCCAAAGGCATCATGAGCATGAATAGAAATGCCAACCAGGCCTGATCACCCAACATAAGTACCTAACCTCACTAATGCTCTCTAAATATCAGATATCAGAGCAACAATGTTCCAACATCTAGTAGAAAGCCTTCCCTGAAAAGTTGATGCTATTATTGCAACAAAGGAGTACTTCATAATTTAATTAAATCTGACAGGGAAGCTGTCCAAATAGTGTCACTTGGTGGTTGCTTATTTTAAACACTCCTGTGTGCCTGTATAAGAAAATATAACATTATTATTTATGGTTCCTCTACCAATCAATGCAGTACTATAAAATGTTAATCATATGTTGGGACTATTGTCTAGTATACAACATTTGGGGATTTCAGATCTACCGTTGGACAGCCCTGAACTAAGGCCTGGATTTCCTTTGTTTGGTGGAAACTTAAAATTTAATTCAATTTCAATTGATTCTAATTGCCTGCCCATTGTTGGGAAAGTGATAGCATGTCTTTGATGGTTCTTATAACTCTGAGGTCACTGTAATTTTTGGTTCTCATATCTGTGTGCATTACAAATAGTTCTGAGTAAATCATGCAAGTGGAGAACACACACAATAATGAAAAGTAAAATCTGTCTTTTAGATTAAAGCACCACATCACTCTTAGCCCAAGTATCTATAAAAATTAGAACCAAACAGTCCAAAGACTATTAAAGGAAATCTGAATTTTGTTAATAACTCAATGTTGTTAACTAAATAGGGAACACTGGATGTTGATAAAGGAACACCTACAAGACTGGATTTAGCCTTCCACAGATCCGACACAATTCCATCCTGTTTTATAGCCACACTCCTTGCTATCTTTATAACAAAGCATAGGTCCCAAAAGTCATAGATCATTTTTCTGTACAACTAGGTTGCTGTGATTTATTACTCAGGATAAGCTTAAATTAAGTTAAACAGAAAGAAAACTTTTTGTAGAAATAGAGAAACCATATGCATAGGACATAGCAAATATATGTAGCACACATCATTTTTCTATAAAGTATAGCTGTTTCTGGCAGAAACATGTAAAACCTTCAAATTCAACAAACAAAAAAGAAGAAAGAAAGGAGTGCCAAGTTGTTAGGCACCCCCATTGAGGCCAGATCTTGACATTTTTCAATCACATGACCACCTCAAGCAGTAATAACAACCTCTGAATACTTATAACAAAAACAATTTTTTCACTTCAGTTGGTTTCAGATTGTTCACCAGAAATTTAGACTTTTTCCATTTTCAATCTGTGACCATTTTTCTAAAGTTTAACTTTTCACCAAGCAGCTCTGGGAGGGGGGAGTCGCCAACTCTTTAACTGTTCTAAATTGATACATTTAGTTGATACATTTGTTATCTTTGTCCCTGCAGAGAATAATCCCTGGATCACGAAAGCTCCCCATAGACGCAACGATATTTCCCTGCCGAACGACCGATCTTGGGGAAGTCCGACCAATCTGTCAAATTATCGTGCGGTTAGTGAGATTCAAACGATCGTTCATCTTATGATTTTTCGTCCGACATTGGTCTGATGATTGATCGGCCAGGTTAGAAAATCTTTATCTGTCCCCATGCAATCTACCTATGTTTGCAGGGCAAAGCAGACTGTGATCCTTCAGTTTTGCTGCAATATCGCCTGAAATGGTCTTTTTAGTTGATGGACACATCAGGCATTTAAACGATCGTTTTGAGACAATCTTGGTCTCACGATAATTATTGGATCTTTCAAAAATCTTTACGTCTATGGCCAGCTTTAGCTGCCACACAAGACAAAAACATTAAACTTTAAACAAATTTGGAAAAAAAAAGATGGAAAGCAATTGAAAAAAGTCTTTGTTTATGGTGAAAAAATCTGAAAACAACGCAACTGAAAAAAGTGTTTGGAAGGTGAACAACCCCTTTATAGGGTGTAAAATCTAGTGTGTATCTAGCCAAAATATAGAAGAAAGTTGATCACAGTGCACAGCGCATTGCTTATAAATGCAGCCAACTTCATTTTCTTAGTGACAGTCACATCACCTATAAAAGTCAATAAGCACAATATAAATTACAGCCTACATTTACAAAAACAAAATATGCCACACACAAGGGGCACTGGTCAAGGACAGAGCAGGGCACACACAGGCAGAGTAGGGCACACAAGGAGCACAGGGAAGGCAGAATAGAGCAGAAGACAGGGAAACCTTTCAGGACTGTAAGATGTACTACATACAGTGACACAGTGCTGTTGCCCCATTAGCATTTTGTATGTTGCAAATTATCAAGCATCAGCATTTGAGTTGCAACAGAACTACTAAGTGTGAACAGATGAACAATGAGGGAAGCTTTGGTCTGGGTCTCAGGTGTGAAAAGTACAGGGCTTTAGGGGTGTGAACAATAGAGGTGTTACAATTGTGAACAATGCAGGGAGCTCACAGGTGTGAACAATACAGGGGATTAGTCTGAATTTGAGCCTTAAACAATGCAGGGGCCAGTTACTCTCTGTAGTGATACCATTTAAAGATTTCACATGGTAAGCAGACACAGCAGGTAGGCTCTCATGGAGGGATACAAGGGAGGGGGGGTCACCAGTTGGACACCCCTGTCCTAGATGCTTTTTCACATTACAACTGTGCAAAATCAGCATCAGTGATAGTTAATGATCAGAAGAAAATTCAGGAAATCTATCTGATAAAAACATGTCAAGGAGATCAATTATAATTAGTTTTTTCAGAGCACTGAATACATTATCTTGGAGATAGGAGTGCACTGGGTAAAAAATACCTTATTAGTAACCATGGTATATATTATTCCTAACTAGCAAGCAGTTCTGATTAACCGGAAAAAATGGCAGATATAAATCTTTAAAGCCTGCTTATGGCATTTGACTTTTATTACATTTAAAAGGTTCAACTATGAACACATCTTACATTTAATTAATACACCTAGGACATTCACCCAGGAAATAATGGATCATAAAATGCAGGCTTATAAGAGATCTATGGCTATATAGGCAGTAGGTTGAAGACCTGATGCTTTAATACAGTCCATTAAAGCAGGGTGACCTATGATATTGTTATATTTTGCAAAATTATCTTTCTTATAATACACATATTTCAATAAATCATCTGACTGGAATAGTGTTAGATTAGGCCCATTTTCAAAAACATGATGTTATAAGATGTTGGAGAGGGCTATGGTGGAAATAAAAAAGGATGATGGAAATGTTTGTACTTTCGGACCTGCTAGGGGGACTGGGCCTCCGTGGAGATTTTTTGGTGTTCTGGCAACACTGACGTTAAACATCATTTTTAAAATAGTTATTTCTATTTATGACCAATATGATAACAGTCCCAAGTGTTCAAGCAAAAATAAATTATCAAGCTTTAGCAAGAGGTAGTGGAGGTGGGAGTCAGGAACTCCAATTTAATGTGATAATTTTAAGAAAATTGCTTGTTAACAAGCCCCTATTGTCAATATTCTTATTTTCTAGGGACTTTTGATGACAGGTGAATCACAAGGTGGATATCATCTTTAATATATTACATATCTTGTATCATTACTCTCACGATCGCCACCCTAATCCGGAACCAATGCTAAACACTCTGTTCTAGGCTCTTACTTCTGCCTATAAAAGCCGGCTTTCACCTCGGGAGGAGACCTCGGTTAATCGGATGCCGCCAGGTCTTAAAAAGAGAGGTGCAAGCAGAGGGGCACGAATGTAAATGCAAAGTCTTTGGGCAGAAGGTCAGTAGGCCGGATCGGGGCAGGCGGAGTACAAACAAAGTCAGGCAAGCAAGGGCCAAACCAGGAGATCAATCAGAAGAGGTTCAGAATAAGCAGAGTCAGTTACCAGGCAAGGGTCAGGATACAAAAGTCAGGATAGTCAGAATCAGGCAGGGTCACAACAGGTACTCAAATAGAGAAGCTCAAAAATAGCACAGAAGCACCAGGAACAAGACCCTATCGGGGCAAAGGAAAAATACAAAAGGTCTCTTTAAATACATTTAAATTTCGTGCCATTGCATGCTGAAGTCATCACGCCAGCGTGTATACGCCTATAAATAACGGAAGTGCATGCCGCGCGCACTAAGAAGCAGGCAGTGAGGAAGAAGATTACCAGACTGTCAGGGTGAGTACTTCTCACAATTACACTGTTTCTTCCACACGCTTTACAGCACTTTTACACAAAAATGTATCCTTAAGCCTATTGACTTTAGATTACCATAGTTCTGAAGATGTATATTATATTGATATATATTTCTGGAGGAAATACAAAATACAAACCTTTACAAATATCACCACTTTTAACTTTTCAGTGGGCTCTGTCTGCTGTTTCTGTAAACAAACTGGTTTGCAACATTAAATCATGAACACATAGGGGCAGATTTACAATTTTTTAATTTTTTTTTTTTTAAAGAGCTGTTTAGATAGAAAATAAACAATTTTCGTTGAAATAGGTCCGTTTTCGATCATATAATAATTGTTCAAATCGTTCGAATGCATCCCAAAGGTGGTGAAGTGTCGAATTAGAATTTTTTAAAGAGACAGTACTTCGATTTTCGAATGGTCGAATTTTTAAATTTGATTCAAACTTTTTTCAGTTTCAAATTTCAAATTTTGGCCTATTCAGTAGTTGAAGTAACCAAAAATTACTTCAAAACTCAGATTTTTTAATTCAAGTTTTCACCTCGACCCTTAGTAAATCTGCCCCATAGTCATTGTTGATAGAAAATATTGTCTGTTACATCACTACACCCTTTTTTGGCGTAAACCATTTTGCATAGCTTGCTAAATAGGCTCTGTAGTCAAAATAAAAGCCACTACTCAAAATCTGTAACCTTGAAACCCAGCTTAGGGCCATAATGGCAGCAGATCCAGTTTAAGCAGCTTGACATTTTACAGTGGTTAGATGGATATAACTGCATTTTATGTTTTGCTAAATATTAACTTGGGATTCGCAAAGGATAATGAACTCTGTACTAGAAAATATTTAGAGCAAATTAAGAGTATGTGAAAACATTCAGATGTTTTACTGGTTATAGAATTCATCTGTTACTTCTAATATTGTGGTACATTTCAGTAGGAGGTACACTATACACTAGTACTTAGAGTTTCTGTATTATTCTATATTTCTTGCCATTAGTGATGGGCGAATAAATTTGCATATGTGCTAAATTGCGTTAATGCATTTACCCATAGCAACTGAAAAGTAATTCGTTTTGAATAGTCTCCTGCAAGATGCAAAATGAAAGCAAAGACCTGATTGCTACGTTCGTAAATAAATCTTGTTTCCTTTTTCTGTGAAATGTTATACTTGATATAATGCTTTTATGGTATTGCAAGCAATGTGGAATTCTAGTTTCTATATATAGTATAATCTACATGTATTTAGGATATACGATTTAGAAACAAATTATTTGATCTGATGTGTTGTTTAACGCAAACAGCCATACTGTTCTATTTTTATATTTAGTGACAGGTAGAAGTAGTATTTAGTTTATTATAAAAATGTCTTGTCTGTAGGCCTTTCTGGTATCTACCTACATACAGTTTCCTGCTGTTTTTTATGCTTGTTGGAGAAATCCAAAAGCAACTCTTTGTTTGGTACTCAGGTTCCCAAATCTAGGGTTTCCTCTTCTATTCTATGAATTCTCTTGAGATGCTCTCTCTTCTGCCTGGCTATTGGCTCTCTCCAATTCTATTCATCTTCATGACTATAAGCTTTTTTGTTGACCCTATTTGTTTATGCATTTTGTCCTTTTATGAGTTCTTCATTTTTTTCTCTTTTTTATAGCAGGTATGTACAGTGTCAATACTTTTTTTTTTTTTTTTT